>LNAC01000094.1:3695178-3815101 GCA_002007465.1 Ailurus styani
GCTTTTTACCACCACTGTCTTCTACGCGGATGGCCATCCTGTTTCCATTTAAATTCGTGAACATCTGTTACACAGGAGATGGGTTAGCTACCAAACACTACTGTTAGATTTCTCGCCAGCCGTGTCAGTGCATTCCTCAGGGGCATCTGAAGCAGCCTCATGGGGCTGGAATGGGGATAAAAAACCCAGCCAGAGAGGCCCCTGATGGGTAACTTGGACCGTTGGTGGACCTGGCTCCTTTTCAGGCCCAGAGGGAATAGGCTCTCTTTGAGTTGAACTGGGCCCAGGGGCCCTTTGATTTCTATCAAGGTGGGAACTGCCTAGGCAGGCCGAGGTAATAAAGGTGTGGGCTGAGGGCTTGTGGGAGATGGGGTGGGGGAAGACTAAGAGGAAAAGCTCATCCCTCCATGCCTTTTGGCAGTGCTAGTCTGAAGACTGGGGGAAAGCTTGGTGAGGCACTCCAAGCCACACAGGGCTGTGAGTCTTGTTTTTGAAGTCACCATCCATCCTCCGTGGGCACTGTGGAAGATCGAGAAGATTTGAGCTGAGATGGCTGTGGAAAAGAGGAAAGAGGAATGAGGTGAGGAAGAAAGCTGAAGATAGAAGAGGAAATGACCTGAGTATAGAGTTTCTTCCCACCGTCCTATCCATCCATCTACTCAAACATCCATCTAACCATCCAAACATTCATCTTTCTACCCACCAACCCAACACCCATCCACCCATCATCCATCTACCCATCCACCCATCCGTCCAACATTTTTTATCAGTCACCTACTATGTTCCAGCCATTTCCATCCAGGCCACACCATCTTAATGTAGCCCCCAGTAGACAGCTGCCTCCTTATTGTTTTTTAATCTCTTTCTGCACTCCCAGCCTGATCATGACCCTTGGCCCTTGGAAACCCTCCTTACCATTTTCTTATGTTTCAACTTCTCTTCATGACTCACTCTGAGTTTATAAGCTCCCTTCACTCAGAGCCATGGTTGGTTGCTTCTAGTTCTCTTGCATCTTTCTTAGCACTCTCCTTGGAGGAGGGCCGATGGAAGGCTTACTGTAGACACTTGAATTCTTTGAGATTGGGATTGCCTGGCATCTCTCTGCAGTGGTTGAGGTAGGAAGGGAATTCACACTTAGTGAGCACCTGCCGAGTGCTCAGGGTAAGGGAGGAAGGGTGCAGGCATGCTGCTATGGAAGGAGTCCAAATTTTGCAGCCTGGCAAGAGTGGCATCGATTCCTGGGGGCTGATGACCTTGGACATGTCACTTAGACTCCCTGAGACTCGGTGTCCTTATTTGTCAAGAAATAAGATAGAAAGCAACTTGTGCAGTTAAATCTACACATAGGTAATCCACAAGGTACCTGGCACGTGGTCGGTGAGTGAGGACTTCCTCCTGCCATATACCCATAGATTGGCTTCCAGTGACGCCCCGCACCTCCACCTTGTTGAGTTGGAACAGCAGAGCCAGGTGAAACTTCTAGAGCACATAGGACTCCGGGGCCAGAGCCAAGGTGTGAACAGTAACGGGCAGTCTTTAATTTTTGTGGCCATTGCCCTCTCCTGGCTCCTCCCTTGTCTTGTTGAATCTTGCCGTCTTCTTGGGCTCTGTCATCCCTAGGATGAGACAGGGAAAGAGACAAGCCACTGAGCTGCTGGAGGCCAGGGCAACTGGGATTCAGCCTGGCACCTTGCTGGAGGTGGGGGGGGCCCTCTGTGCACCCCGGTTGGCCAATGGGTTGGTTCTCGATACCTAAGACGTGGTAGAGGTGAGCTGGGCTGAGAAGGCATAAGGAAGGGAGGGCAGGAGGCTCAGCCCTAGGGAAGGCATGCGGTGCTGGGGGCCGCGGGCATTTAATCAACCGAATTCCCTCTGCCCCCTCCCTGACTCCATTCATTACCTATTAAATCATTATCTCGTTCGGAAAGTCTTTCTTAAGGTAGAGCAAACTCCCCCTCCCCAGGCACGGGTTTTGCAATGGACTGTCTCCTGCGCGTTCCGGGCTCGGGCAGGACCGGAGCATTCTTGCCCTGGCTTTGCCTCCTCACGAGGTCTGGGGCTGTGCCAGGCTCTGCCAAGGCACCGCGGAGTGGGGCGTCGCCTCCCCGGGCCCCAAGACACCCTGGCTAAGGGCTTCATTACTGAGGCGTTCTTCTTCACTCTTCTAAAGGGAAGGGCCTGAGGCTGGGCCTCCCCAGTGACTTGCTATTTTCTGGGTCCCCCGGACACCTGGCAACGTTGGTCAGAGATGGGAGGGACCTTTGTCCTTTTTATAGGTGAGGCCATTCAGGAACCACCCTGAGGTCTGACTCTGAGTTTGCGGCAGCCGCAGAAGCCTGGGCCTCCTGCCTGAGAGTCCGGAGCTCTCTCTGCTCCATCCTTCCCCCGTCTTGCGTGTGTCATTGGCACAGAAATGTAGCCTCTTGCCCTCTGGTGGGCAGGGGCCATTTCCTGAAACAAGAGCCGGGAGCTGTGTTGGACGAATGAAGGACGAATGAATGAGCGATGAGTAAGGCAGCTAAGCCTCACCGACAACCGTGGAGACGAGCCCCCTTTTTTGTTGCTAAAAAGCTGCACATACTTCCTAGAACATGTGCAAACACTACCGAAGCCCAGACAGAAATGCAAGCCTGGCCCCGCCCTGCCCGCCCCTGCAGGTCGCCGTGGCAGCCGACTGAGGCGCACACAGTGGCTTGGCGAGGACCAGGCATTCGCAGAGTGTCGCGCACGTCCTCTAGGCAGGAGGCCGTGGCAGTGGCCCAGGGCCGTGTCCAGATGTGTGTCCTGATTTATAGGTGAGAGTGAGGCTGGCAAGGTTTCCCGTTGGGGGGAATTTCTGTCTCCTTCAACACCACGAGACACTCCGAGGCATGGTTCTGTGCCCAGTGCCACCGAAGAGCTGTGTGATTGTTGGCACGTCACCTCTCGCCTTGCCTACTACTAGCCTGCTCAGTGGGGCTCCTCATCCTTGCCCTGCCTTAACCACAGGTCTTGAAAGTCACAAAAGCCACCCCCCACCCTGGCCCTGGAGCCTGTGCTCCGGCTACTGTCACTGTCATTTCTAGAAGCTCCAAATGCTGCCCTGGGGCTCAAGGCCACTGTCAGGATCCTGGGAGTGGAGCTCAGTGGTGGCCACCATGGACAGGACACTTTGTACAGGTGGCCTGGTCTGAAGGATTAATGTGGCGGGACCCTGGGTAGGCGTTTCAGGCAGCTGGTGGGTCAGAGGTGTGTGAAGGGCCTGGGTGTGACCCGCTGGTCTTGGAAGAGAGTCTTGTGGGAAAGGTATGTGCAAGCAGGCCTCATCTTGGAACCTGGACCTGACAGCATCGTTAATAGGGAGCCCTGGAGGACTCTAGGGGAAATCACAGTAACAGTGTGAGCCACCTGGGAGCAAGCACAGAGTCAGGCTCAGTAACTCGGCTCCCTGAGGGCCTGGATCAATTACCTCACCTCTAGTCCTGTAGGGCTTAATGTACTTGCCACCTAGGATGGTTGTGACAGTTGGAGCTGATTCATTACAGGCTATTACAATCTAGGAGCCCCAAGGCCCATGCCCCCAGTAATGACAGCTGTCATTTATGGTACAATAATGGGGTGACAGATGATGGGCTCAGGCTCTAAATACATGATCTTGTTTCATCTTCTCTGTACATGAGAGGCTCCGTCACCCATTGTGCAAATGACAAACCCCAGGTTCCTGATGTCCCTTAGGTCACTAGCCGGTGAGTGACAGTCTGAATGCCAACCCAGGGCTGTCTGTGGTCAAGGATACCAGATTCCAACATGGCCTGTAAAGCACCACCATAGGGTCCCATATGTAGTGAATGCAGAAGTGAATATAGAAAAATGAATGCACTGGCAGGTTTATGGGAGAAGCCTGGGAGGCTTCCTGGAGGTGGCATCTGCTGCATTTCCCTTACCTGGGGCCTGGCTTCCCTGTGGTTCAGATGTTGATGAAGGAGGCTGAGGAGGGGGTCTTGGTGCCAGACCTAGGGCTGGGGACCAGCCACCCTGTAACTGCCCAGGCTCCTATCAAGTCCTTTTGCTCACTTGCTTGCCTTTTTTTTGTTTTGTTTTTTTTTAAGATTTATTTATTCACTTGAGAGGCTGAGTGCGTGTGAGCAGGGGGAGGGGCAGAGGGAGAGAAACCCAAGCAGACTCCATGCTGAGTGCAGAGCCTGATGCAGGGCTCCATCTCAGGACCCTGAAATCATGACCTGAGTTGAAACCAAGAGTCAGACGCTCAACTGACTTGAGCCACCCAGGCGCCCCTCACTTACTTGCTTTTTAAGACAAAGAAAAGCATTCAAGTGGTTTCATCTCCAAGTCTGGCTGGGTCTCTGGCCCCCTTGAGTAAATGATGCAATAGATTCCGGAGGCCATGGCAGGATTAGCTCTCCACAGCCTCTCTGAACTTGGGGAAACCAGGGCCCACCGAGCCGAGCCCCTTTGTTAATGCAGATGAAAAAGGCACTAACCTGCAGGTCCAGGGCCGCCCACCGCGGAACAGTGACTTGCCTGCCTGCATGGTCTGCACCACGACGCTCACTGGCTGGCCCACGCACCCCACAGACTCATTACCGCTGGCCCATAGAGGAATTGGAGAGCTAGGCAGGGGTGGTGTCTGCAGGCTCTGGCAGCTCGATGGATTTCAATGAGATGATCGCTTGTCATTTTTTATTAATGAGCGACTGCCTGATTCATTATACATCTGAGGGGCAGCCACCCCCGATGGGGAGGAGGAACACGGCGATCCGCAGCTGCCATGGAAGGGGTGACGGGGCCCCGTGTGCAAGTTGTCTCTTCCTCTTTCTCCCCCAGGGGAACAAGTAACAAAAAAGTGCCGGGCTTGGGCAGGCGAGCCTGCAACAACTCACTGGTAATAGCAGAGGGAAGCCATCCCGATGGCCAGATGGTCCCTTGGCTTAGGGGCCGTGGCACTTGTGGGGTTTTCTCTGGTCACTTGCCCCCTTCCTTCTCCAAACCTCTGCCCTTTTCTTTGGCTCTTCAAAGCCTTGTGCCTACCTGTGCCTTGCAGCATGAGCCCGTGGAAGCCAGGCCCCAGAGTCCGGGGAGCCAGAGACAGCAGATGTCTGCGGTCTCAGAGGAGGTCTCAGAGGAGACCTGGAATGAGCTCTGGCCCCAAAGGCATTTACGAAATGTCTGTGGGATGAACAGTGCCCACGTCGGAGATGCCTCCTTGCAGAAGGACGCGATTCATCGCCCCTCTGCCAGTGCGCCAGCCGCGTGCCAGGCTTCGTGCCAGGGCGGGGGACACGGCCATCCTTGCTCTGCAGGGCTCCCCGGCCATCCTGAGTTGTGTCTCCCCTGCCTCCAAGCTGGCCTAGTGATCTCAGTGCTCCTGCTTCCTCGTTTGGTGTGGGGGGTGGGGTTGGATGGGCGAGAGCTTTGAGCTCTGGAAGCCCTCTGCAGCCGCGATAGGTCTGCTGGGAGCACTCGGTGGGCAGGTGGGCAGGCCCTCAGCTCTCGGGTCTTTAGGGAGCGGCACGCTGCCTTCTTCCTCAGAGCTTCCCCAGTGCCCATGCTGAGCCGGCACACCCCAGCTGTGGATGGATGAGGGGGTTTTAACAATCCAGATGAAGCGCCGAGGGCCCGGCTCAGGGAGGGCCATGGACTCAGGCCATCTAGAAGCTCTGTTTGTACTCTCCGGTGGCTCCCAGGTCTCCCCATCCAGCCCTACACAGTGGACAGGCCATCCGACGCCCCTCATGGGGGGCCTGTGGGCATGATGCGTGAGACAGCGCCAGGGGGCCATCCTGTGGCTGGTTGTCAGCTCTACCACTTGCTGGAGGGAGCTTCGGTTTTCACAGGGGCTAATAGTGATCAGCCTCCTCCGCTTGTAAAGTGATGGGGGCCCCGTAAACGGCCTTTGCTGTGGCTGGGCCTTTGGAAGGACCTGGCTGAGACCACTCACCATTTGGCCTTCTTGTAGGTGAGGGCTCCTCCAGCATCACGCCAGTGGGCCAAGGAGAAGACAGTGTGCCCGTTAATGGATTGAGAGGGACCGTTAGAAGACCCTGGAAACGCAAGGCTTGCTTTGAGTTTCCCCGAGAAGAGCTATCACAAATACTTCTCTGGCAGGCGCCTGCCACCCCTCTGTACCCCCAGCCTGCCTGGGCTCCAGCCAGAACCCTCATTGCGCACACCACCCCCCCAACCCCAGACTATCTGACACATCAGTGCCTGCTCCTCCCCCATCCCAAGATTACACAACCAAGGCTGTGGGATCCGCCCAAGCTATCCTTGCTTTTATGATGAGCTTTGCTTTGCTTCCAGCCCTGGGACTTGACTTGAATAACACACCAGTCTTTATTCTGTTTTAATAAAACGCCCAATGGCTTTCCGTCTGCTTAATTACTAGTATTGTATTTTCAGAATAGAGGTTGTAATTGCAGAGATGCCGTATTTTAGCCCCTTTCTGGGTTCCCTCCGCAGTTGCAGGCTAACCTGGAAACCTACCCCTGATGCGTTATTTCGTAGGGGCAAGAAAAAGCATTGCAGCTTCAAATCACCGATTTTCAACAGCCTGAACTTTGAGAACGCAGCTCATTTATAAGCGGGAACTGCCTGTATTCAGGATAAAATAAAAGGGTCTGATAGGCCACATCTCTCCCTCAAAGGCACGTGAGCCACAGGAGGGTGAGGCTGGGGTGGCCCAGCCAGGAAGGCCGGAAGAGGGGCCAAGGGCAGGTGGGAGGGTTGTGCCAGGCTACAGGCATCTTCGGGTGAGTGAAGAGACCAGTTGGGCAACAGAGTGACCCTATATAGGGGGTGACTAGAGAAGTGGAGAGATTTCCACAGCCTGGGACTGGATTTGGACGTCACACACTGGGTTCTGGTGAGCCCAGTTTCTAGGGCATGGAGAATGGGTGTCCCTGTGAAAGCCTGTCAGAGGAGGCTCTGTGAGGACAGAGTGGGGACAAGAGGTCAGTTGAGGACCCTCTGGCAGGTCCTGCACACACGGGAGGGCTGGGAGGAGAGCAGGAGGTTACTTCTGGGGAATGTGACCGTGGAAGGTCACAGAGAGAATCCAGAGGTTGGCCTTGGCCAGACTATGCTTTCCTCTCCCTGTCTCTGCTGTGAGCTCCCTTGGGCATCGTGAAATGACCCTCTGGGCTTGTGAGTTCCAACTGTGTGCAGACTTGAGTGTGTCCGCATGTCTGAGGGAGAGGAGTGGGAGGTAGGCTGTCTTTTTGCTCCCTCTGGGGAACAAGTCACAGAAGGGGATTTCTTTAAACTCCCCCAAACCTGGCCAAAGAGGACCAGCTCAGAGTCATGGCTGCTTGTGGAGGGTCTGAGCAGAAGGGGCACACACCTTGGGAAGGAGCGTCTCTGGACGTGGTTGTTGGGGCTGGCCAGGAGCAACCTCTTCCATCTCGCGACACCCCACTCTGGGGCCCAGAACGTTCTCCTGGTGAAACTGAAACAAAGGGTGACCATGTCAGGGATTCTGCCCCTTCAGGCCACCCTCACTTCTGTCTTGGGAGTGTATCAGGAGTGGGCGCCAGGAGGCGGGAAGGCAGGACTGATGCAACCTGAGCTTCTAGAATGCCGGAAAGTGCGATGGCGGTGCTTTTGGAGGCTCCCAGATGGCCACATGCCCTAAATCGAGAGGCATCTCGCTGGAGGAGCGTGCAAATAGCAGCTCACCAGGCCAGCTCTTAACTGTTTCCATATGCCCCCCGCCCCCACTCACACGACTGCTGCCCGACTCCTGTTGGAAGGGTCAGGATTCCGCGGCGTCCTCACCACCAAGAGGGAAGTGTGCACTCTGGGCAAGGGTTCCAGCGGGACAGGGACGAAGGCCCTGTTCCACGAGCCTCCCGCCTCCCTGGGCCCTTTGCTCCCCCGAGACTGAGGCGAAGTTTGGGTCACTTCCCTTGTTTTCCTTTTGTGGGCTTTGCGGTGCCATCTGAGGGAGTACCACCCAAGAAGGGGTCTGCTTTTCAGTTTTGCTGACCCAGGAGGTTTGGGGATGAGCTCTTTGTGTAATCGACCGAAACAAACCTCTGACCTCTTTGCAACTCCACGAGTAGGCTAGCGTCTGCTTTGGCCATCTCATCCCCAGCTTGCTCGGGCCAGAAAGCAGCCTCGACTCAGCCCGGAGGAAGTGAGTAGGGCTCTCACACAGGGCCGGCCTGGCATCCAGAGACCTGCGTGCCCCCCAGGGCTGGCTCTTGCAGCCCCTTCTAGGCGTGGGGCCTGGCCGTGTGCTCCGTGCCTGTTGCTCACACTCACGGTGGCCCAGGCGGGGTGGACCTTCTTCTCAGACAAAGCACCTCCTCTTCAAAATGGGAATAATGGTGAGGGGCCGGCAGGCTGACACCCTGTGTCCGAGGGCAGAACCACGTGGACTTTGAGCACTTTGATGTTCATGGGATGGACTCCCTTATTCCTATGCTGAGGGTCTAATGGTGCATCCGAAATCTGAGGGAGGCTGTGGAGGCCTGGGCTGCTTCCTGGCTTAGGAGTGGGTCCCCTTGGCTCCACCCCCTTGGTAGGAAACTGGTCTTGCTCTCAGGCTCTCAGATTGTACTCCTGAAGATGTGCGTGGGAGGCCACAGAGCGTCAGGGAGCTGTGAAGAGGGGCCATCCAGGATGCGTCCAGTCGTGGAAAGGGGGTGGTTGATTCTGGAACTTTCCTATTCCAGGTCAGGCCTGTTCCGGAGTAGATCTCCAGCATCTTGTATTCATGTTAATTACTTAAGGCAGAGCCTCCCTTTTGGGGGCCAGGGTGGCTACTTTCATTTTCTTGACACCTTGAGATCAAATGGGCAAATGGGTACAGAATGTCACTTGGCAGGGGGAGTGGGCAGCAAGTGGTAAAGATGACAATGATATTACACCTCCCCACTCCAGTATTCATCTTCTCCATTCTCAGGAAATACACTATCCTCCTGGTTCAGCACCTGGCAAGTGGGGGAGGAGGCAGGAGGGTGGAGACTAAGCGGGGTCAGGCATCTCTGCACACCTCCCCTGGTGGATCCACAGGCCACAAAGTCTGACAGTCCCAACCTTCTGTTTGATGGGCATTCCTGTCCCCAGATACTTGCCTGTGAGAGGGAAAGGAAGAGTGGGGAGCGACTTTCCGCCGCATGAAAAGGATTCCACAATCAAAAGACCGAAACTCAGTGACAGTTCAACTTGTTGGGGCTGGGGTCAGATCCTCTTGTGACCCCTGCATATGAGGGGCCATCCTGCTTTCAGGGACCCTGGCCACTGGCTCTGTGGCTCTCAGCGTCTGTGGGGAGCTGCGGGGAACCAGGTTATCTTCCGGAAGGGGCAGGGGAGAGTGGGCGGGGTGCTCATGTCTTTTTCACAGCCTCGCTGTGGACCTTGGGCAAGTTACCCTCCCTCTGTGGGCCTTAGCTTCCCCATCTTACCCAGCAAGCCCTCTGATCCAGGTGTCCCTAAGGTCCCTCTCCCTTTCCCTTTCTGGGGGTTGCAGAACTGTGAGCTCCAGGCACCGAGGCGCCCGGGCTTTGGACCGTAGTCCCAGGACAGCCCCTACGCGGGGGAGGACCAGCAGGTGGGCAGCTTCTCCCTGCAGGAAGGGCTACCCGCAGGGAGGGGCACGGGCTGCCCACCAGCCGCAGCCAGATCCCCAGCCTCTACGTTATCCAGCGTTCCTAAACCCTCCGCCACCGGGTCATAAATGATTCATGCAGCCCCACCTCCCGCCTGCCCGTCCCCCTCCCTCCCGGCGGCCACTTGATGTTCCCTCCCCCGGCTCCATCCCACAGCTCTGCAGCGGCCTCCAGACCCGTGCCCTCCCTGCATCACCGCCTGTGGGGCGGTGTTCCTCCTCCCTCCCGGCCACGCAGGGTAAGTTGAAGGAGAAAGTCAGCTTTCCTGCTATGCTTCAAGTGGAAATGAGGAGACGGCCGCTCTTGTTTGCACAGGCCAGGCCTGCGCTTTCCGCTCCCGTGCCTTGCCTGTGTCCGCTGCTGCGCTGCAAGTTTGAAGCTGGAGAGGCAGGGGGCTCGCCTGGGAGGGGGTGCTGGGAGCTGGTGCTCCCAGGGGAAGGGCAGGGGAGGAGGGAGGGGAGGAGCCGAGGCTGTAAGGACCCCCTGGGAGGAAAGTTAAGTGACTCCGGCTGCCAGATGGGGACCAGGGATGGGACCAGGGATGGATGAGGTCGGGGGTAGGATGGTGGAAGAATTCACATGGTCAGCCCCAGCATTTCTACCCTGGCTCCCTGGTCCCAGCAGATGCTCGCACTCCCCTGGCCTCTAAAACTCTTGGGGTGCCAACCAGGACTTTGAACTTGGAGTTTCTTCTGAGATGTGGCAAAGCCGAACTTCTGAGAGCTCAGTCTTCACCACTTGAATTCCCGGTGGTCTTAGCAGCCAGGAGGACTCACAGACAAGAATCTTTATTGTCTGCAGAGCCTCAGCTCTGAGAAACACGTGTGTGTTAAAACTGAGCTTCCCCCGGGAAGATGCTGTTTTCGCATGAGGAATGAATTTGGGGAAAGTTGAGTGTAGGAGAGAAGGAAACAAAGTCATATTCAAAAAGAATGTTCTAGGGGCTTGGCAAAAACTGGAAGACACTTTTTTTTCATTATCCCTCCTTCCCCCTACCTCCTTTTTTTTAACCTCCTGCAGAGTCTTTATTCTTTGGGCTTCCCCAGAAGTCCTTACCTGGCCTGGCCTTCAGGGCCACAGGGAGGAGGACCCCAGGGGTTCTAAAAGTGGGGGGATTTGTTCCAGTGGGGTGGTGCTGCCCCTAAGACCGTGTGCACTGCTCCCTGGCAAGACAAACTCACACTCTTAGGGTAAGGACAGGCCGAGATAGAGGCCCCCCCCAACCCTGGCCCTTGTTGGGGCTGGTTCCTGGAACGTTTGTGTTTTCCTTTAGCCAGTTAGAAACAAAGTTAGGTAAGGAGTCAAGGCCTTCCTGGTGGCTGCCTCAGGGGAACCCGGGATAGCAGCCACACAAATCGGAGACCCCTCTGCTAAAGGAGAAATGGCTGCAAACCCTCAAGTAGTGGGTTGAGGAAGGGAAGCAGCAGCTGTCGGCTGGGATGGTCTTCCCCAGGATTCTAGAAAGGAAGCCATGCCCCACCGAGGAAGCAACACGTGGGCATCCTCTGGGGGTGGGGGCAGGAGAAGTCAGGATCCTGGGACCCGTGAGGGGCAGGGAGACAGGCGGAGGTAAGAAGAGAGAGGAGACGGGATGTCGGCTTGTCGTAGCCATGAGGGTTGGAGGACGGGTCTCCGGAGCAACAGGAAGGTCACGACCAGATGTTAGTGTAGGAACACCCCTCTAGCTGCCTTGTTGAGCCAGGACTGGAGGGACAAGGCAAAAGACCACGGAGGGGACCACGACAGGCCTGGAAGAGATGACAGTGCCCCAGACTGGGAGTAGTGGGGGAGCAGGACGTCCTCTTCTGCCAGGCCTTTGGAGAGACCTGGGAGGCTGTGGTCAGGGGGCGGGGCCCTGGGACTGATGCTGTCCCAGCATCTGAGTACAAAGTGCCATTCGGTATAATGGACACCGCTCAGTCTTGGCCATTTGCGGTTTTTAAACAAATCATGATCCCCACCTTCCAAACAATTTAGGGTTTTTTTCTAGCCAGCCCCATCACAAACTTTTGAAGCATGAAATGAAATTTGCAGGCCCCCGCCAATAGGATCCTTTCCCTAGATAATGGATTTTATGAAAAGGCTATAATCCTCCCAAGTAATGAGTGAAAGCTACACTCTCCATTTGGACCCAGCATCCCTCTTCCTGATTTATGATATATTGGTTAAAATAGTAAACTGATAGCACTCGTGAAACAGTCATCAATCACCAGGCGGTATTGCTTAAACTGTAGAAAGGTTTCCAGAAGTGAGATGCTGGAAGCAAGCAAAAGAACGATTCGGCAAGCCCCGAAGCATAAAGCACCATGAAATCAGATCTGAATTTGTATTTTGAAGTCAGAGGAATGGAGCAGCTGAAGAAGGAAGGAAACCCAAGCAAGCCCATTCCCAGAGGTCAAAGGACACCCCCCCGCCACGCTTCACCCTGCAGGGCCTCATGGCTCTCTCCGCTTGGTTAAGGACTTTGTTACTCTTTCTAAGGTTTTGGAAAATTTTCCAAATCCTAAAATGTGTAAGTATGTTGGGCTGATAATATGTAATGAATTTCATAGCAAAGTCTGTCGAAAGTGTCAGTGGCACTTGGGGGTGTCAGCTGGGATTGGATCGCAAAAGCAACAAGCATTAGTGGGTGCTGGAGAGATTCCTGTTCTTAAGGAAAGCACGAGGTTTGCAGCACTGTTTTCCTGGAGTGGCCTCCATCCTGATGAGTGAGCTCAGGGCTGTAGACTACTTGTTTCCATTGACTGAGAGAACACATGAATGGTGAGAAGTGCCGGGATGGTGTGTGGTGCCTAGGCTACTCCCCCATTCTACAGACGAGGAAACTGAGTCCTGTGAGAGGGAGCAGCTTGGCTCCGCTCTCACGGGGTCGGAGCGGGACCCCGGCCACTGGGAGTTCGCAGTGACGTCTACCAGAACTTGAACTTCACAGGTGACTTTGATTCACCCCTCTGTCAGCTTAGTGCCAGCTTGTCACTGGAGGGTGGAGAGAAGATCGGCAGCCCTGGAACCCTCCGCCCCTCCAGCGCTGCTGAGATGACCCGCTTACCCTTGACTCCTCCAAGCGGTATGCCATGTACCAGCTCTAGACCCCATTGCTGCCAGAGGGCCATCCCCAGCTCCAGGAGCCCCAGATCCCAGGGGTGGGGGGGAGACCGCAGCCTCCGCCGTCTCTAGAGTGTGATTTTCCGCAAGCCATACAACCCACTTGAGGATCACCTCCCTCCACTGTCACCCCAGAGACCCCTACGGAGTCTGACAGACAGCAGGAAGGGACTGCTCAGGATTTGGGACACAGCTGTCAACCCTGTCCCTGAGACTAGGATTCCCAAACTGAGGAAGGCAAATCCTTTCCCGAGGAACTGGAGAAACAGATTGGAAAGAAGGACTCGTGGCCATACCAGTCACAGACTAACAGGAGAACAAGGCAGTTCTTTCCTTAGCCCTGTCCTTCAGGCCCTGGCCCTTGGGCTTACACACTAAGTCAGGTGACAGCTCCTGCGGGAAGCCGACCCCACTATCCACAGCCAAGCCTGGTCTGTGTTCCCTGGGATCCCTATCAAAGCCTTCCTTATTCCAATGTCATGGCTTTCTTCTCAAAGATAGAGTCCCCCTGAATGTCCCAGGTCTGAGCTGAGCCAGGCACCATGCGCACTCCCTGAGCCTTTGCCCCCTGGACACACAGGATGGGCTGGCTCCTTGGAAATGGACATGAACCTGGCAGAACTGGAGAGCCCGGCTCCTGGAGTCCGCACGCACCCAGGCCTCCCCCACGCTCCTTCTCCCCGGCGCCTCTCTGCACCGAGATACCCAGCCAGCCACTCCCACCCAGGACAGAAACTTTTCTTTCCTTCTCTGCACCTGGGCTGTCAGAAGGTGAGTGCTAATCAGAGGCTGATCTGTGCTCTTATAGGTGCAGGTTTGCAAAGGACGTCTTTTGTTCTTGTTAGAGTAGCTAACCTCTAAATCTATTTAATACCCCTTCCCTGGTTGTCCATCATTATGACACATGATTTTCCAAAGGATTTACTATTAGTTAGCAGCACGAGGCTTTCTCCCTGGGGTAGCAGCTACTTGCAGTGAAGAAAATGCATGTTCAATGTAGCAATTTGTCTTTTTTTATATATTTATTATAAGAGTAAATGAGTTATTGTTGGAGACTTCAATATTATTGCAAATTAGATGCTGCACATGGAGCTGGGCCCATTTATTATGTTTCTCAGCTCCCACAGCAAGCACACCGGTTCAGGAATCAGCGGAGAGTTCCGGCCCTTCCAGGGTGAGCTCAGGGGGACGGCATCGCCCAGTGCCAGACGCAGAGGAGACAGGGAGCCTCCTGGGCAGGCAGGAAGGGAAGCACAGGCTTTGTCATTGTGCCAGGAGGTCATTGGTGGGCAGACTGATGGTCGAGGTGACCTGAAGCCGTGATACCCGCCCCCGTGACCTCCCACAGCTGTGGTCCGGGAGGCGAGGTTGACAACTGTGCCTAGAGTAGCCCCCCAGCCATGACCTTGCATCTGGGGCACTGGCAGCCCTAGCTGCGGAGGCTGGAGCTGGGTTCTGATCTGGGGTGAGTCCCCCAAAAGATAGTGGTGGCTGGAGTCAGCCGGCCTCTAGCATACTCCCCTAGGGACCATGAACCTGGATAGACCCCTGCTGGGGTGCAGTGACTGCTTGGTCCTGTTTATTGGTCACGTGTTCGGTCCAGGGGTGGACATGGGGTGCAGGTGAGAGAGTTGGGTCCTTGCCCGCCAGGGGTGACATCCACAAGGCAAGGTGTGAGCCAGCCGTGTGCTGTGTCGGTGCCAAGGAACGGCAAAGGCAGGCCGTGGAACACAGTCATTCCCGAGGCTGGAGGACCTGCAGGGAAGGCCACCTAGCCTGGTGGTCAGGGGCACGGGCTTCGGGTGGCCAACCAGCCTGGATTGGAGTCCTGGTTCTGCGTCCCCTGCTATTTGCATGGCTGTGGACAAGATGCTGAGCCTTGCTCTGACCTTTGGTTTCTCTTCTGTAAAATGAGGCTGATAACCTAGAGCTATCATTGGGATTAAATACAGCCACATCCCTGAACCAGGCAGCACAGGGCCTAGCCCAGAGGAAGGGCTCAGAAGTGTTCCTTGTTCAGTGACTACTCAGTAGACTTTTCAGAACATGATAGACTAAACTTGAAGCATTAATTCTGCACCCCATTTGACTGCAGTGGTAACACGGGTGAATGGCAGACAGGAAGTACCCCCCTGAGAAAGCTGGGGTTACAGCTTAGAACGGGTGCTCACAGTCTTCTGTGTACCTATGTTCTGCACAAAGGCCCATGTCCTTTTTTACAGTATGAGAGTATATTTGTTACTGCAGACCAAGGCGTCCTGCCTGCTGAAGTGCCCTTGTCCTTCAAGTTCTTGTACAGCTGACATTCTCAAATCTCTTGGTCTTGGGAACTCTTTTTTTTTTTTAAAGATTTTATTTATTTATTTCACAGCGGGAGAGAGATCACAAGGAGGCAGAGAGGCAGGCAGAGAGAGAGGGGAAAGCAGGCTCCCCGCTGAGCAGGGAGCCCGATGCGGGCCTTGATCCCAGGACCCTGAGATCATGACCTGAGCCGAAGGCAGAGGCTTTAACCCACTGAGCCACCCAGGCGCCCAGTCTCGGGAACTCTTTACCCTCTTAAAAATTACTGAAAATTCCAGGGGTGCCTGGGTGGTGCAGTTCGTGGGTTTGGGGCTCTGGTTGTGATCTCGGAGTCATGGGGTCGAGCCCCACACTGGGCTCCGCACTCAGTGCAGAGTCTGCTTGAGTCTCTCTCTCTCCCTTTCCCTGTGTCCCTCCCCGCTTCTCTAAAATAAATAAATAAAATATTTTTAAAAAATTATTGAAATCTCCAAAGAGCTTTCCTGGGGGGTAGCGGGCAGAGAGTTTATATCTATTAATATTGATTTATTGGTATTTTTAGAAATTAAAACAGAAATTGAAATGATATGTAAAGTCAACTTGAAAATAATACTGATAAACCTATTTCACGTTACTGAAAATAACGCATAGCATGTTCTGAAAAATAGTTTCCCAAACCACAAAAACATTACAAAAATGGCATTGCGTCTTGGTTTTAATTAAGCGTCTTTATGTTCTGGCCTAGTGAAAGTAAACCTCTTTTCTGCATTTGATCTGTTCCCTGGTAGCCCCATTCTCCAAGTAACATGTTAGGATAAAGATAGTTTTGACCTTGGGCACCTCCAGAAAAGGTCTTGGGGATGCTCAGGGGTCCCGAGATTATACTTTGGTCCCCTCTTTAGTGCCTACAGGATGCTTTTTTGCATTTCTGAGGCTGAGCTGTGAGCATGCCTCCAAGCCTCCTAGACCCTCATCTGACCAGACCCCTGCCCATAGAGGCCGTACGAACCAGTGCCTCTCCCTCTCCCTCCTTGTAACCTGGGATGTCCAATCTGGCCTGTTTGCAGGCTGTGTGGCTACCGAGAGCATTTTCATACCTCCCCCCAGCGCCTTTGGGTAGACTGCCTGGGGTCCTCGGCTGCCCTGGCACCTTGCCCAGGTCACACAGACCTCTTTGTCCAGGGGCTGCTGCCCCAAGGGTTGGCCTAAGCTGCCCAGCGATGCACTGCTTGCAGACCCTGACCACGGGGGAAGCGCCCTGCTCCTGCGTGTCCCTGCTCCAGAGGTCTCCAGGCTGCCGGCCACCATCCCCACTGGCACCCTGAGGGCTTGGGTGACCATGTTCAACCCTCAGCGCCTCCCTTCCAGAACCACCCCTTGAGCCAACAGAGGCCAGCTTGTGCGGGTCCGTGGCTCTGTGCCACAGCCCGTTTGCCTTGGCTTTGGCCTCGTTTCTCAACTGGCTCACCAGCTCTTTTCAGAAACTGGCTCTGGGACATTTTGAAACTTTATTTTTCGAAGAGAAAAATTCCTGGACCTGGAGCAAGGGGCAAAAGAAAAAAAAAAAAGGCAAGCTATGATAATAAACAAAAGAACTGGTAGCCAGAGTAGAAATAGTGCGAGTCTGGAAATATTGCAAGTCATCGGAGTGTAGCTCACCCATCAGGGGAAAAGGCTAATGGCGCAGGGCTGGGAGCTGGGGAGGGGGGCACTCCCCCCAATGTGTGTGTGTGTGTGTGTGTGTGTGTGTGTAAGGAGCCCAGGTTGTTCCGGCTTCTCCCTGCGTCAGCGTTTGGGGAAAGACAGATGTGCCTGGAAGCGGGCCTCACTCCTGTCTGTGTAAGCAGGGCCCACGTTGAACGTCTGCGGGCGGCATCTATCATCCGTGACCTGTAGCATTGTACTTGTTGTTTATGGTCTCTTGGCATGCATTGTTTTCTCGGGGCTGAAATATAGCACGCTAATGAGGTATCTCTCTGCTCGGGAGGGTGCAGGCAGCTTGGAAAGACGCCTCGGTGGTGGGCTGACTAGTTTGTCAACAGCCACACGCTGTGGCAGCTGCTGTCCTTGCAGAGAAGAAAAAGGAACGGCAGGGGCTAGGGCCTGGGGTGCTCGGGAGCCTGAGGCTCCTGTGCGGGGTCTGCCCTGGAGGTGACTTTCTTGGTGGGGCTCTTGGCCCCGTGGCCAGTCATCACAGAGGAGGAGGAATGGGGCTTGGGGGCAGGCGGTTGCGAGGAGGGGGGATGTCGGGCCGACCTGGGTTCGGGTCCTAGCTCCTCTGCTTTAGTCCTGATGTTCTCTACTCTCAGAGTCCGTGTCCTCCCTAGAGTGGGGAAGTGACACTCACCATGGTGGGTATTATGAGACTTGGTGGCCTGGGGTCCGTGTTGGGTAACTGACAACAGACCAGCTCTTGGTGGGGGTTTTGCCTGGCATGGCGGCTTAACTTGGGGCATGCGGGCTCCCCTCCTAGGCTGACCCTGGGCACAGGCACGTGCCACACCTGTCAGGGTATAGTGTGTGAGTAGGTTAGAGGCAGAATCAGTATCTCCAGCCAGCCCTGGGCCCTGAGAGGCCCAGGGTGGACTCAGGAGCCTGGAAAAGTGGACCGAATCCAGAGGGAAGGCTTGAGGAATGACCTCAGGCCAGACATCTTGGGGAGAGTGTATAGGGAAGGAGCTAAAAGAACAAGTTCCTTTTATGGCCACATGGCCCATGCAAAAAAGGGGATGCAATCAGAAAGCAATTTGAAAATGGTTTTCAGAAGAGAATGTTTCCTTGGACCAGAAGAGATGGGATGGAGGCAGCAGGTCCCGGGTAAACCCCTCGCTATTTGTAGTAACAACTACAGTAATAATAGCTCCTGTTTATTGACCACTAACCATGGCTCAGGCCCTCTTCAGACACCGTCTCTCCTTTCCTCACAACCCTATGTGGGTTATTACCTATCAGTTCTGTGCCGTCAGTCACGATCCGAATCCCAGGAGGATTCTAATGGCATTCTCCGAGCTGACTGTAAAATTCACATGGAGGAGAACTTGACCGCAAAGAGCCAAGACTGCTTTGCAGGAGAAGATGGTATTGGGGGGGGTTGAGGGGGTGGGGTGAGAGGCCTGTCTTACCAGACGTTAAGCCATATTATAAAGCTGCAGTGATTACAGCAGAGTGATGGGTCAGAAATAGATAGAAGTACAACTGGAAATTTAGTTGCTGTTTGTTTTTGTTTTGTTTTGTTTTGTTTAATATTTTATTTATTTATTTATTTATTTGAGAGAGAGCACGTGCCGGGTTGGGGGAGGAGTAGAGGGAGAGGAGTAGGAGAACAATCTTAAGCCAACTCCACCCTGAGCATGGAGCCTGACACGGGGCTTGATCCTGTGACCCTGAGATCCTGACCTGAGCCGGAACCAAGAGTCAGCCGCTCAACCGAAGGAACTACCCAGGCACCCCGAATTTAGTTCGTTTTTGACTGTCTTATAGGTAGTATTAAGATAATAGGTTGTAGAGAGAAGCTATTTAAACCCATACTTCATATGCTTTACAAGGGTAAGTTGAAACTGGATTCAAGAACGGATTTTTTTTTAAATCCAACTTAGGAAAGGGGCCTTCTTCATTCACCCCAGTACTTTGGCCGCTATAGGAAGCCAGAGGCAAGACACAGTGTGAAAGCCACTCAGGAATAGAGGGACATCCATTCAGCTATACCAGAATTGCATACTTTTCTTTTGACCTTTTTGTTCAGAAACATTTCAGACGTTCAACAGAGCTGAAGACATTTTACGTGGAAATTCCTGGCCCCTGATCCTGCCATTAACATCCCCACCTCCTACCCGATCCATCGGCACCTCTCAGTCTCTGCTGTCCCTGACTTTTGATATGTGCCAAAGTAGATTGCGGCCGCCGGTTAAATTGTAAACTTCTGCATGAAAAAGATGCCGTGAACAAAGTTCAGACAAGTAACAGACTGGGAGAAAGCAAGTTCGTCCCATGTCTGTAACACAACCGGAGGACAGAAACCTTGGGGAAACAAAGAAAAAGACTGCCCAGTTTGGAAAAAAATAGACAAAGCATGAGAACAGTTAATTACTAGAAGATCAACATAAGGCAATGTAATTTAAATAGAAGAAAAAAGCTCCTCGGAGCTGCTGGGTGGCTCAGTCTGTTAAGCATCTGACTCTTCGATTTCGTCTCAGGTCCTGATCTCAGGGTCCTGGGATCAAGCCCCACTTCAGGCTCTGTGCTCAGTGGGGAGTCTGCCTGAGATTCTCTCTTTCCCTCTGCACTCTCTCTCTCTCATAAAAATAAATCTTAAAAAAAAAAAAGAGTCCCTCTCTTTTCTTTGTATTTAGGGAATAGTCATGAGATTGGCAAAGACTTAAAAGTTTATCGAAGGACAAGATGAGTCGAGGTGAACTTTCTCCTGCGTTGTGTTGGAGTGTCAGCTGTGTGGTCCTTCCGGATGGCATCTGACAGCGCGGAATAAAAGTTAGAATCCCTCGATCCAGCAGTTTCCCTTCCCAGGATCTAGCCGGGAGCAACAGTTGCACACGTGCCTGGGGAGGCGTGCGTCGTTGGAAACAACGAAAAATCAGAAATACCCCAAACAATCCAGAAAAGGTTAAGCAAACTATGGCATTTCCATTTTAAGGAATAACACGCAGCAGTTAAAAGTGAATTAGATCTATCCATTCTGACATGGGGGACGATCACAGAGAAGCATGGTTAAGTGAAGCATAAACAGAATACAGCTATTACTTGTGCATTGAAGCGTACAGAAGCTTGTAAAAACAACAGCCAACGTTTATTGGGTCCTTGCCGTTTCAGGCTCTTTGTGGCTGTTACCTCTGTGCCTCCGCATCTCTGTAGTGCTGTTATCCCCATTCTGCAGATGAGGAAGGTTAGGGGAGCCTCGCCAGGATCCATCCAAGCTCCCCTGAGCTCCGCAGCTGTTGCTCCTTACAACACATTCCCTTTGTCGGGACATGAAACAAAGTGGTACCCGTGCGCCATAATTGCTCCAACTTCGTTCCCTCTCTGCTCCTGGTTTTTTCGGACATTGTGCATCATTCAAATTGTATATTCAAAAGAACGCACACTTGCAGCTCAAGCAAACTGCTTAGTTCCAAGCCGAGAGGAGAAGGGAGAGAAAATATCAGAGGCGATAATGCCTTGCAGAGGGACGAGTGCATGTTCGGGGCGGCTCCTCCTTCCTGGGGCTTTGGCTGGAGGTTACCCAGGTTGCCTCGCTGTCTGTGCGAGAACATTTCTCCAGCAGAAAACACACTCTCCGGGGCGGTGTGATGGGAGGCTCTCCCCAGTGTCCTGCTGGGCGTGCTCTGACCTGAGGGGCTCGCAGAATGACAAACGGGGGCAAAACCTTGATCAAAGAGCCACGCCCCCCCCAAAGCTCCCCAGTATACTCTCCTGCTACAAAGACTGGAGATCCCATCTCATCAGAAGGAACGTCCCTTTCTGTGGTTGGAAGCAGTCCAGGTGCAGGGAGCACTTTCTCACGAATGGCCTTTTTCCGTGGTGCCTGCGTGTGTCAGGTCTGGCAAGCAAACAGAGGAGAGCAAGGCTCCGCTGGCCCCAGCTGAGGTAGGCTCTGGAAAGCACCTGAGGTCAGTCTGGGGTGGGCCAGTGTCTGGGGCAGGCCCTTGGGGTCAGTGTAGACCCACTCATTGGAGGCTTGTGCTCCAGAGCCCTGTTTGCATGGAGACTTCCGTGGCCTTATACTTACTGGTAGATTCCATGCAGAGCCCCTCCCAAATTGTCCAACCTTCAGGCCTCACGGAACCCGGACCTGTCACTCACACAGCGAGCAGTAGGATGTCAGGAGGAAGAGGTCTGAGAAGGCCTGGCAAGTCGTGGGCATGTGGCCTGGGATGGCTGGGCCCTGGGTCTGCAGGATATGTACCTGCCCAAGGCGGGACCCAGCCCCCATGCACAGTGTGACCGTGGCAGCTGCTTCCCCAGCAGGTGCAGTGTGGGAGGCCGGCTCCTGCACACTGTTAGCCCCAAGCGGGGGGCCCGCTGAGCCCTTGTCCGTACTGTGTCATCGTGAACTTCCCAAGGTTACACAGCAGACCTGCTGAACAAATCCTGAATCACGTATGGTCTGCAGGGCCTTGCATGGTCAGTGTAAACCACTCTGACACACTCGTTTAAACCAGCACCCAGATCAAGACCATGGTCCATATCCCAGAGCCCCTCGTGCCCACTCCAGCCTCAACCCCCCAGGGCAGCCACAGTCCTGACCTCTGATAGCATCCCCTTGGCTTTGCTTGCATTTGTGCTTTATATAAACGGAATTATGCCGTGTGTGCACTTTCGTGTCTGGCTTCTTTCTTACATTTGGGGGCTCAGTTCATGTTGTTACCTTGTGTCGCGGTTTGTGTATTCTCATTGCTGAATATTCCTTTTTTGTGAATATAGCACAAGACATGTGTTTCAGTGTCGGTGAACATTTGGGTCGTTTCCCGTTGGGGAGTATTCTGTGCTGCTTATGAACATCCTTGTGCAGTCTTGGTGAATGCAGGGGCGCCTTTCTGCTGGGACGTACCCAGGAGTGAGACCGCGGGATGTTAGGTATGTGTGTGGTCAGCCATCGTAAATACTGCCCGTTGTCTAAAGGCGCTGTACCCAGGGCTTCAGTTTTGATATTGGAATTTGGTATTAAAAAGTTATTTGTTTATTTTTTTTTAAAATTCTTCTCTATTAATATCTAGGAAGACTGTTCAGGTTGAGATGATACATTAAAAAGTGTTGGCTGAGCCTGGGTCTCTGATGGGAAAGGAAAGAATGATAACTTCAGAAAAACAGACAGTGGGGGGAAAATGTTCACTTAGGAACTGACTCACTCACCTATTCGTTCTTCCTTCAACCACAAATATTCACTGTGGCTTCCTCCCGGCAGGGGCTGGAGGAGAAGGAAAGAAGGAATCCTCTCCCCTTATGATATTACAGTCAAGTGTATTAGTAACTTTTTGTGGCCAATAATGGCTCTAATGGAGGAAGACCGTCTCTTTATACAAATAATTAAGACCAAGGAATGCTGCATAAACAGAATCATGGGTGTAGTAAAGTCACTTTATAGTGTTTAAAGACTTGGCTGAATAAAGGGGAAAGTTTAAATAAATTAATCTCCATGGAACGAGACAGCATGAGTGCGCTAAAATGATATTTACGAAGGATCTTAATGGCATAGGACAACGTAAAAAACTAAATGCGGAATACAGAATTATCCACATGGTATGAAACTTATTTTTAAGACTCCTGTCCTAGAGCAAAAAGAAAAAAAGCAAGCTTGATCGAATTTTTCTGGTTTTCAGAATCTTTCCTTTGCTCGAAGCTCTCCGAGCTGCTTCTGGTGCAGGGACTTCACATGTTGCGACCTCTGTGTGCCCCCGTGCCCAGCCCCGTTCCCTCCCATGGCCAGCTTTGGCTTGGGCAAGAGAAGGAGCTCACAGAGAAAAGAGGGGAATGGCAGAAGATCTGGTCTAGGGAGAGCAGGGCAGGGCCAGAGTTTGCATGGTTCTCATGCTGGTGGGGAGGGAGAAGCCTGTTAGGACCCCATGGCAGGCTCTCTGCAGTCCAGAGATGACCCGTGATCCAGGGCGACCCAGGGCGAGCGGAGTTCCCAGCGGTATGTAGAGAAAGCCGGCTTGGGTAGGATGGAAGGTCCTTCCTCTCTGAGGACGTCCAAGTCTGCTAGCTGGTCTGGCTGCAGCCCTTCTGAGGGCTCCGCATCTGGGAGATTATCTGGCTGCAGTCACTTAACAGCCTGGGCTGTCACCCTGCAGAATCCCATAATTACTACTTAGGAGTTTGCAGATGAAAACCAGTAGATTCCAATTCTGTGTGTTAAACTCTATTTGCACGCGCCTGCGCTAATGAGGCGCTTTTAACCCAACAAATCCACCCTGCCACATGAGGGGGACCCTTCTACCGGAGGAACACACCAATCATTTTCTTCTGCATCTAGCTGCACTTCCAACAGGCGGCCGTTTTTCAGCATTTAGGGTTTTACATGCCGCTTAAATTGCCCAGATGGTGAAACGCATCTGCATTTTCCTATGTGTGCATATTGTGCTGGAGATGGGGGGTAGGAATACGTTGGAGCGTCCCATGACCCCGCTCCAGCTTCCTGCACCCCATCTGCATGCACAGTATCGAACTGGCAGAACGAGCCTGGCTTTTCCACCTTCGCACCAGCTGGGGGGGTCCCCTTGGGCAGGGGAAAAGGGCTTTGTGTAAGGACGCTGAGTGCGAGGGATGGGAAGGCAGAGTATGTTTTTCTCTGCAAATAGGCAGCGCTGGGTAGATATCAGTTCGGAGTCCACTACCCGAATACTTAGTATCCTCACCATGTTTTTATGTGAATTTCTAGCGCCCAGGCACAGGGGCTTTGCTAGCTGAGAATTTTAATTAGAGAACTGGCCAAACGTTAATTACTTTCCATGCAGATTTAAAACAAGGGGGCTTCTTGATCTTTTCCCCCATCTTTTCCACCTTATCTGGGTGCAGCCCCACATTTCTCCTGAGCACTTGGCATCCTCTGTAAGTTCTTCCCGCCCTCCTAAAATCGAGCCCTCTTTCCTTCTCCGCCTTGGGTCCCCCAGCTCTGCCCTCAGAAGGGGAACTCAGGTCACATAGGTGGTGATTCACAAACAAACACGAACCTTGTTATGCTCCACGAAGAGGCTAAGCTTTGGTTTCTCTCTCCAGGCCCTGGAACAACGTCAGACAGCAGGAATAAGCCAGAAAACAGCAAGTAGGAGCTGGGTTAGGACAGTGGAGATATTTGCATGCGAGAGAAATTATAAATGGCCAGATTATGTCTTTCTCAAGCAGAATTTTATTTGTACTGATTTTGAAAAAGAAAATTTGGCTACTGGAGGTGAAGTTGAGCATAATTTCGTGTTAAATCTCTGTTTTTGTTGTCATGCTTGCACAAAAGACACAGCACAGCTTCTTCTTGGCTTCCTGAACCAAGATACTGGTATTTCTACCTCAGGGAGCAAAATGTGAGATTAGTCCTTTTTTTTTTAAAAAAAAAGCCATCCTTAAAAGGCAGCACCTGATGATGGAAAAAGCTACTCGTGTTACCATGGTATCGTGACTGCTCAGAGCTCAGTTTCTCCATCTGTAAAGTGGGCCAAGGCACTAAGTATGTAGGATGTTTAGTAGGATTATCTGAGCAAGTGCCCGAGTTGGGTACACAGAGGTCCTACTGGTGTTGTCCCTTCCTCACTCAAGACCTTGAATGTGATGCTTTCGAGAAAAGCAGCCCAAATTCAGAACTTTTGGGCCCTACTCCCCAGTGTCCTGTCAGAGTTACCCATGCCACACTCAGGAGTGTTGAGGCTGGGACAGTGTCCTGCTTGGGGCAATCCCACCCCTCCCCATATCCCAGAGCCCTCCTGGATACTGAAGTGGAGGCAGGTGGGAGGGAGGGAGGAGGGGAGAGGGGAGGGAGGGCAGGTGTAGCTGGCATCCTGGCAGTGTGTAGTCACGAGGGAGAGCCCAGAGCTCCTAGTGAGCCAACACAGCTTGCTCAAAATGTTCTAGATCTTTCTGCTTAGATTTGGGGAGATTATGTTTCTAGGAAATTGATTTTTTTTTAGGTTATCCAATTTGTTGGCATATAATTTTTCATAATATTCTTACAATGGTTTGTATTTCTGTGCCGATGGTTATTTCCCCTTTCATTTGTGATTTTGTTTATTTGAATCCTTTGCCCCCCCCCTTTTTTTTTTTTTTTTTANTTTTTTTTTTTTGATGAGTCTGGCTAGAGGTGTATCAATATTGTTGATATTTTCAAGGAACCAGCTCCTGGTTTCATCGATCTGTTCTACTGGGCTTTTTTTTTTTTAGTTTCTCTATCATTTATTTCTGCTCTAATCTTTATTATTTCCTTTTTCTGCTGGTTTGGTGTTCTGTTTGTTACTTTTTTCCAGCTCCTTTAAGGTATAAGGTTACGTTGTGTAGTTGAGATTTTTCTTGCTTCTTAAGGTAGGCCCGTATTGCTATATACCTCCCTCTGAGGACTGCCTTGGCTGCATCCCATAGGTTTTGGAATGTTGTATTTTAATTTTTGTTTCCTTAAATTTTTTTTTTTAAGTAGGCTCCACGCCCAACTCAGCTTAAACTCATGACCTTGAGATTAAGAGTCACATGTTCTTTTTTTTTTTTTAAAGATTTTATTTATTTATTTGACACAGAGAGAGAGATTACAAGTAGGCAGAGAGGCAGGCAGAGAGACAGGGAGAGGAGGAAGCAGGCTCCCTGCTGAGCAGAGAGCCCGATGCGGGCCTCGATCCCAGGACACTGAGATCATGACCTGAGCCGAAAGCAGAGGCTTTAACCCACTGAGCCACCCAGGCGCCCAAGAGTCACATGTTTTACCAAGTGAGTCAGTCAGGTGTCTCAGTTTCCATGGACTTTTCTTATTTCTTCTTTGATTTCTTGGTTGACACATTCAGTGTTTTATAGTATGTTATTTTACCTCCACAGATGTGTTGTGGTATTCCCAGATTTTTTCTTGTGGTTGATTTCTAAAAGCCCAAGTGTCCATTGGTAGATGAATGGATAAAGAAAAGGTAGTCTATAAAGAATATAGAATATCTGGAATATGTAGTAATACACAATGGAATATTATTCAGCCATAAATAAGAAAATCTTGCCATTTGCAGCAACACGGATGAAGTCGAGTGTATAATGCTAAGTGAAATAAGTCCGTCAGAGAAAGACAAATACCATACGATTGCATTCATATGTGGAATTTAAGAAACAAAACAGATGAGCAAAGGGAAAAGAGAGAGGCAAACCAAGAAACACTTAACTATAGAGAACAACATACTGCTGGTTACCAGAGGGGAGGTGGTGGGCGAGGGGGAAAATAGGTGATGGGAATTCAGGAGGGTATTTGCCATGACAAGCACTGTATTGTACCCCCTAAACTAATACCACACAGTATGGTAACTACATGGAATTAAAACAAAATAACATTAAAAAAAAAAGCCTGCCGTGGGCCACTGGGTCTGTGGGGATAGAAGGTCACAAGGGACCAGAAGGCCCTCTGGATCCCAGACCCACTGTTCACATACAGAGTGGAAGATGTATAGCTTAGAAATAAAAGAATTCCGCTTGTTTTAGGGGTTCTACTTGACCATGAGTTTACAGCGGGTCTCTGGATGGATGTGGCTGCCCACAGTGAGTCTGACCCTGGGGGCTTCTCAGCTCTCTAAGGAGAAGGGGGACAGCCCCAGACTTCATCCCAGGAGCCACACCTTCGGAGGAGCCCAGGGCGGAATGAAGGGTGAGCAGGGTCCGGCATCCCGGTGGGAGCTCCCAGTAGGCCCCCGGACACCGCCCCTTTGGGGAAGGGGTGCAGGCACCAAAGGAGGAAGCCAGGAAAGTGATGCTCAGGTATAAGGGTGTGGGGGAGGCGGGGGTCCCAGGCTCCACTCTAGTCTCACCTGTGAAAGGCAGGTGTCCCTGAAAGTCCCCTGGAGCTCCGTGAAGCTGTGACGTACAGCTGGAGGGAAGAAAAAGCCAGAGAGGGGGCAGGGACTCCAATCACTGTGCAGAGCCCACCCTGACCCTCCCCCAGGGGAGGCCTGGACCCTCTTGCCTGTCTGTCATTCTCCCTGGGTCTTCTGGTCCCTTCCGGGAGATTGGGAGCCCACCACCTACTGGGTCCTACTGATGCGCTCTGCTTCATTCTAGACCCTCTTTCTCACCTCCGGGATTGACACACCTGGTCTGGCCTCACACCTGGGCTCACATCTGACCCTCACTGGCTCTTCTTCATTCCTTCTTCTTTTTTTTTTTTAAGTCAGGGTTATTAAGGTATAATGTACATAGAGAAAAATCACCTTTTGAGCTGTACAGTTCTGTAAACTTGAACACGTGAGCAGTGTGTAGCCCCCACTATAGTCGACATCTAGAATCGTTCCCTCTCCCCAAAACGTTCATCCTGTCCCTTTGCTTTCGCTCACCCACCTCTCACAGACAGCAACCCCCCCCCCCCACTGCAACCTCTGTTATGGTCTCTGTCCCTGAAATTTTGCCTCTTCTGGAACATCATTCCTACAAATGGTATCATAAAACTTGTTGAGCTCGGGCTTCTGAGGGAGCAAGAACAGGCTCCCTCCTGTGCCTGCAAGGTGTTGCACCTGCTCTGACAGCAAAGTTCACACCCTTATCAGGACCAGAAGATAAGCTTGAATGTCAGCCTGTGAAGGAGGTTGTGATGTTTGCAGACAATTGTTGAGCATTCGCCACTCCTTAAATCCCCGCAGCAGTGATAGGAGGATAGGTATCAGCACGATCCTATATAACAGCCGGTCAGAGAGGTTCAGTAATTCCCTAAGGATGCACAGCTGAGATTTGAACCCAGTTCTGTCATCTTCCCTGTCTGTGTGGTTCTTGAGCTGTGTCTTGGGCAGAGGCTACTTGCTAGTGACAGGTAAGGCTCTGGCACCTGGCGGTGGGGGTAGAAAGAGGCGCCTAGACCTGTGTCTCCAGGCCCCTTCTCGGGCTGTGGGGGGCGGGGGTTCCTTCCAGGTAAAATAGTCTGTGCTCAGGCCCTCCCTGGAAGATGGTCATGCTTCTGTAGGCCACCCCTGTGTTCCACGCAGTACGTTGGCAAGGCTGCCACCTGAGGTCCGGGCTTGGGGGCCATCCGGGGAACATGGCAGCTCACAGCAGGCGGCCAGCACTGGCCCCTAGCCACGCAGCCCGGGTTTTCTCTGACTTGGACCACACTCACCCTCCGCCCCACTGCCCAGGCCCATCCAGGTCCTACCACGTAGCAGGGACAGCATCCTCCGGGGAGGGAGGCCGGGCCAGGGCTTTGGGGAGAGTGAGGCCGTCCTCACAGCTGGTGGAGCGGACAGAGAGGCCAACAGGGGCAGAGCGGCGCACGTACTGGCCAAGGGGAAGGCGCAGGTAAAGGACAATATCGCAGTCCCGGGACCAAGTGCCACTAAACCTTATGGGTAATGGGTTTTTCATCCCCTGGGTAATAGGAGACACCAAAAAATGAGGACATTACTTAGTGAGTCCCTCACCTCCCTGGCCCCATTCAGCAGACTCGGAGGAAGGGCATTGCCCGGCATCGAGGCGTGTGTGGATTTAATGGGGTTTCCCGCTAAACCTTCCATCAAATTTACGGCTGTGCCTGTCTCCTGACCTTCCCCCTCTCACACATTCTTTTCAGAAATGAAGCTGTGTGCAGGCTGCGAGGTGTCACTTCCTCCACGTTGGAGATATACAGCTATGGGCCTGGGTAGAGATGGTGGATTTAATTAGGCTGGGTCCCCGCCGTTTACCCGCCCTGAAGCCAAGTGACATTAGAATAGCCATCGGGGTCCATCTGGAGTGGACAGCACAGAGTCAGGGAGCACTTACCGCCAGCCACACGGCCAGGCCCAAACCTGTCCCACCGCCCTGTTGGAGTGAGGCCCAACGTCTGCTCCCCTGCACTGGGCCAGAAAGAGAAGTTGCAGCCCATTTTCTTCCTCCTTTCCCCAGCCTCTCCGTCTTGCTGCCACCAGCCCAGGCTCACTTTGCCTTTCTCCGGTTCCCTCCTGCTCCTCAGCTCCCTCTGCCCATTCCTGGCTCACCCCTGAATGCCCCATCACACTTCTGCCCATCCAAATCTAACTGCCCTTCAAGGTCCAGCTTAAATATCACCACTTCCAGGAAGCCTTCCCAGATTCCCTTTTCCCTAGCAGAAAAGATCTCCCTTCTGGGAACTCCAAGGGCGCCAGAGGTCAAACCCATAGGTGCTGCCCCCACAAAGCCTGCTGCCTGTTAGAGTCTGTGACCCTGAGTGGACTGTGGGCCTCAAGGGCAAGCCTGTGTCTGTATATCCAGTTGCCACTGGGCCTGGTCGACAGAAGGCCTGCATGACTGTGGACAGTGCCATTGTCATTGTCATAATGTTGCATTGTCCATCCCCGGCCCAAGAGACTGCCAATCCCATTGGGCTTTGTGAATGTCCCCCATTGCAAGCAAGGCAGACTTGAGTCTCACAGACAGCCCTTCCTCGCAGCCAGTGTCTGGGTTCTAGAATAACAGCCCCCTGCAGGTAGCACCCTTACGCCTGGCTGCCCCAGCCTCAGAACCCCTCCCGGCCTCTCTGACCAGGTAGACAGCATCTCCTGCTCCCCGGGGTTCTCTCTGGGTATAGTATGGGTTTTTCTGGCCCTTCCTCTTCTGACCCCATGTTTGTCTGACTGGCTGCCTCTAAGGGCCGCGGTGGGGGCCATGGCAACAGGCCGCTGATGCAGCGCCCGCTTGGACAAACAGAGCACGCGAGGCGGCTGCTGGCACAGGAGGACGTCTAGCAGGTGGGCACGGTGACTCAGGCCTGAGGCCTCGGGGGAGATGAAAAATAACACTGCTTCTCCTCCCTGGAAGCCGAGGGCCTCCACTTTGCACTGGAGGAGGAAGAGTCTAGTGGCGCCTAACTCCACTTGGTCATGAGAGGGGGGTTCCAGACGGGGGGGGGGGGGGGGNAGAGGGGGGTTCCAGAGGGGGGGGGGGGGGCGTTGTCACCGGCATTCGGGTCATCGTCACTATCATGTAGGAGTGTGAGCTAAACCTGTCCTGTTCTCCCTCTGGGACTCTAAGACAATGAAGATGGGAACCAGTCCTGTTTATTGAGCACCTGGTATATGCCAGAGCTTTTCTTTTTCTTTTTTAAGATTTTCTTTTTTAATTTTTTTAAGTAATCTCTGCCCCCAGCACGGGGCTCGAACTGCCAGATCTTTTTAATACTGAGCCGTACGTGCTCCTCAGACCAATGTCGTGAGGCAGTGATTCCTCGTCTCATTTGGACGTGATCAGACCTGTATTTTGGAAAGTTTGAGCTGGCCTTCCGGAGGGGGCATGAAAATGGGGTGGGGGTCAGACGTGGCGGGGCCAGGAGACTGAAGTCTGACCCAAGAGAGACGGAGGCCTCAGCCACGTCTGCTGTGTGGACTTGAGGCCGGGGAGGAATCCAGGAGGACTCTAGCTGAGTGGACGGCGGTGCCTTCACCAAGATGGGGGGACCCTGTGGGAGAGCAGGGGCTGTGGGGAGGAGATGCCGAGCTCTGTGTCTGTTGGATGCGTCCCATCCCAGAGGTGGGGCTTGTACGGCGCTCAGAAGTGAGGTCTGTCTGGGCCGAGACACGGCTCCAGAAACACATGGCGAAAGATCTATGTGGATGACACACCCGTGTTTTTTCTCTGTGGGCCCCAGTGACACTCTAGGAAGAGGCCTGGCCTCCCAGATGAGCCTGAGAAGCTGGCCCTGATGGATTCCTGTGGTCACTGAAAACAGGTGGCTGGATGCCCTGTCTGAAAACTCCCACATGGCCCATGCTAGACACTGCCAGCCACAGAGACAGTGTGCGGGACATCCACCCTGTGACTAGGCAGCTCAGGGGCGCCCCGGGAACCCTCCCTGACAGCGACCCCGGACTGGAGCTTGCCAGATTCAGGTCAGTTGCAGCCACAGCCGTTAGCCTGTGATTATCACCCTCTCCAAGTGCTCTTTTCCTTGCCGGGCTGGGCGTGGGATTTCTAAAAGCCTTGTAATCAGCGGCAGCCGGGGCCATGCCTCGCCAGCTCTCCGCGCTGACGAAGCCAGGCAAGGCCACTGTTTGAGGTTAGCTTTGAGTCAACTTGTGCCATGTACTTGGGAGCGTTTCAAAGGAGGCGGGTGCACACACAAATCATTAGGAGGCTAATCAGAAGTTTGGGTATTTAGCGGGCTGTGTACACAGCAATCATTGTTGCAAGGGCCCTTCTCCCCCAGAGGCCATTATTCCAGAGCAGGGTGCTGTTTGCCTGGTTTTGTCTGCGCCGAGATTTGCATTCACTTGATGGATTGTCAGGGTCGGGGGTCTCCTCCTTGGGAAGCCGTGGAGTGGCTGGTGAGCAAACCCTTAAGAGGAAGAGGAGTGCTAATACCGGCGTTTGCCCAGGTCCTCCAGACGGCCGGGATCCTGGCGCGGTGCTAGATCAATATGACAGGCGGCTAAGAAGCTTTGGAGATGCATTCACAGACCCCTTTTATCACTCACTCGACGGGGACTCGACACGTCCACTCCAAGGCAGGGAGCAGCCTGCTGGCGGCTTAGACGCCGTCAGCACGACCTGGCCTGCGGGCGATTGGTCATCTGCCAGCTGCCGTGGCCCGCGCCGGGTTCAAGTTTGCCGAAGCCATGCGCAGTGGCCTTCCTCCAGCCCCGCCCTGATGGGCCCCCTTAAGCCCCTGCCCCATCACCTGCCTTCATTCTGTCTGGCTGGATGCTGAAGAGAAACGTCCAAAGGAAGAACGCAGGGCTTGGGGGGTAGGGGGTGGAGGGGTGTTGGTCCACTGCGGGGAAGGCCCCCTCACCCGCCACCCCCCACCCGGTCGCTGGGGTAAACACTTTCAGCTGCCAAAATGCCCTGCAATCCGGGGCTGGGGCTCTTTTTTGGCAGGGCGGGAGATGTTTTTGGTTTTATTTTTGGTGTTTTTCTGGGACATCGGTGGTGCCTGGCAACTGCATTTGCTCTCCCGATGGGACGGCATTGACGCACCCTGGGAGCTAGACCCAGGGTCCTGGATTCTCGGTTTGGAACAGCATTACCATCACTTTTAGCTTCTTATTTTCCATTGCTTTTTTTTTTTTTTTTCCCTCTTGAGACACAGACGACCCTGTGCTATGATCCAGGGGAGGGTGGGCGGCAGTTAGAAACGCACAGACCGCGGGGCCACACTCTCCTGCAAAGCGCACTGTTCACTATAGATGTGTGCTCGCCATTGGGGTTGGGTGTGGAGGGTAGTGAGATTTTTTTTTTTAATTAAAATCTATATTCCAAACCATAAGGGATTTCCTTTTGTCACTGTCAGAACTATGGTATATAGGTTGACAGTCACTGATAGCAGTCTTTCTCAAATGGGCCTCTATTCAGAATTGCCACTTGGAGGAGGTCTAATTCAGGGCCAGGGGTCACAGCTGGGGTCGGGCTCCCCTGAGAGGTGCCCGAGGTGACCCAGACAAGCCGGCCTTGGCGCAGACCCCCATAGCCGATCCTTTTCTTGAAGAGAACCCAATGGTTCACAGGCTTGTCGGCTGCCAAATGCCTTCATGTCCCTCCTTCTCTCCATTTCCAGTTGAATGGAGGTAAACGATGCCAGCCCAGCACCGGGCGGGGACCAAGTGTCCCTTCCACCCAGGTTGGGGGAGATACAGCGAAGAGGGCCCACGCTAAGGAGCGGGGAAGACGTGGTCCAGAAAAGGGATGTTCCCTGGGTGAGCTCAGTAGATCAGGTGCCCTGGGACCTCAGGGGAAGAGAACCTGCGTTTTATACCTGGTCCTTGGGAAGCAGGGACTTGGGGGCCACCGAGAAAGCAGATCTTTTCCTTCAGCACTTTGCTAGTCCCGCCCATCAAAAAAGGCTGTTGAAAAAGGTCAAAAGGCACTTGGGGCTAGTTTAGCCTATTAAGATGTTCTAAGGAACCAGTCCTCAGAAGGTGGGTGGGAGGCTCAGCAGGTGAACGAGGACAGAGTGTACTCTCCACCTCAGAGAGTGCAAGCTCCTTCACCCTAGGAAGGGAAGAGAAATCACAACACAATGTGGATATAAAACATAGAAGGAGAAAACTTTCAGACAACAGTCGTCACGATCCAGGACCAGGCGTAGGATCTTGACACCAAAACTGTGATCCACAAAAGGAAAAATTGGTGAAATTGGGCCTCACCAAAATTACAAAAGTGTGCTTTTCAGAAGACCCTTAATTAAGAGGGCAAAGTGATAAGCTACTGGGAGAATGGATATGCAAACCACACATCTGGTAAAGGACAAGCACCTAGAATATAGAAAGAGTTGTCAAAACCCAACAGCAAAAACAGAAGCAGTCCAATCTGAAAGTAAGCAAAAGATGAGAAAAGAATGTCAGTGAATTGGGGCGCCTGGGTGGCTCAGTTGGTTAAGTGTCTGACTCTTGATTTTGGCTCAGGTCGTGATCTCAGGGTCCTGAGATCGAGCCCCACGTTGGGCTTCATGCTGATCATGGAACCTGCTTGGGATTCTCTCTCCACTCCAGCTTACGTGCTCTCTCTTTAAAAAAAAAAAAATATGTCACCAAAGAGAATGCATACAGATGGTAGACAAACACACAAAAAAATATTCACTTTCACTGGCCATTAAGGGAACACAAGCCAAGTCCACGATAAGAAATCACTACACCACTGTCAGAACAGTTAAGATACAACAGTAGCGACAACATCAAATGCTGGAGAGGAATGGAGCTGCCGGGTCACTCACATATTGCTCGTAGGGATGGAAAAATGGTAGGGCCATTCTAGAAAGCAGTGCGGCTGTCGCTTACCAAATTAAATCTGTGCATACCATATGATCCAGCAGGTGCACTCAAGGGCATTTATCCCAGATACATGAAAATTTAGGTTCGCACAGAAGCCCATATAGGAATGTTTAGAGCAGCATTATTTGTAATATCCCCAAACCAGAAACAATCCACATGTCCTCCAGTGGGTGAGTGGTTGCCCAGACTGCGGCCCATCCTTACCGCAGAATACTAGCTGGCAATAAAAAGGAACAAACTCTCCATAGGTACGAACTTTGTTGAATGCCTAATAAATTACGCTGAGTTAGGTAGTCAGTCCCAAAGGTTACATACTATATGATGCCACTTAGGTAAAATGTTTGAAATGACCACATTTTAGGAACAGAGGACAGAAGATGCTTGGCGCTGGGTCAGAGGCAGAGGGGAGGGGGATGTGGTTATGAAAGGACACACAAAGATTCCTCCTGGTATGGAGTTGTTCCCTGCAGTGGCTAACTGCCTGTGTGCACACACACGTACCAGTCAAACTGGGAAAATCGGAACAAGGTGGAGGGATTCTGTCAATGGCAGTATCTTGGTTCTGATGTTGCATTATGGTTTCGCAAGACATCCTTGGGGAAATCCAGGAGAAGGTACCCGGAATCTCAATGATAATTTCTTACAACCGCATTTGAATCTAAAATTCTCTCCAATAGAAATTCTCATTCAAATATAATGTGGATCAAGTCCTGTGTCTTCACTAGCTCCTCCCCGAGTAAGCTAGCTGTGTGTCTCACCAGGGGTCTGGCCTCCCTCTGGACAGTATCCTGCACTTCTGGGAGTCTGGGAAGCTACAGAGCCGGGGCCAGTGGTCCCCAGAGGCCTGGCTTCCAAGAGCTGACAGCCAGGCAGTAGTTAGGAACAAGGATGAGTGTCCTCTGCTTCCCCTCTGGCCACTTTTCACCCCGTGTTGTTTGCTTGTTCGGGGTGGCTTTCTTCTCCTGGCTTCTCGGGATCATTTCCAGCGGTTCATTCACTGGGTGATCCGTTTGTCAGCAGAGATTTCTGGAGGACCCGCTGGACATGAGGCGTGGGCCTCAGGGAGCTGATGGGGTGGTGGAGGAGTGGGTGAGCAGTGCAGAGGTAAACACGTGGCCCTGAGCAGAGCTGGTGCAGGAGCGAGGTCCGGGTGAGGAGGAGGAATAAGGAAGGCCTTCTGGAGGAAGTGATGCTTGAGCTGCCTTTGGAAGAGCATGTGGGCATCAGGCAGAGAAGGAGCTTGTGGACAGGTGTAGCCTCATGGCTAGGAGTTGACTGGGTTTGAATTCTGGCTCTTTTATTTTTGTATGTGTTGGAAAGAGTTTATTGATTTATTTGACAGACAGAGCGCAGCAGCAGAGGGAGAGACAGAAGCAGGCTCCCCGATGAGCAGGGCGCCCAATGCGGGGCTCGATCCCAGGACTCTGGGATCACGACCTGAACTGAAGGCTGACGCTTAAAGACTGAGCCACCCAGGCGCCCAATTCTGGCTCTTTTACCCACTCTTCTTCTGTTTCTTTTTCCGTGAAACAAGGACAGGAAGGGGCCCCACCGTGTGGGGTCTGTGCTGAGGATTAGATGACTTGCCTTCTGTAAGTGCCTGGTCAAGAGCGAGTGCTGAGCCCGTGCTGGATAAATAAAATGTAACTAGCAGCCGAAGGGATGCGGTGAAATCAGGGATGGTCCTTCCTGATGGCTTTGCTGGGAGGGGCAGAGCTCAGGGGGCTCCCACGGGGAAACTGGCTCCCATCCCTGGGCTGCCGGGGGTGGAGGAGGCCCGCACTTGCTGTCTTGACCAGAAGAGCCCCACTCCTTTCTCCTTGTGACCGGCCCCTCCTCCGTGCACCCCGACTCTATTTGGAAAGTAGCAGAAAGGGACTTTGCCTACTTTGCTCCTCTAGGTGCTGAGAATAGAGACCTTGGAGATTTGGGAGAAACTGGACTGACAAGAGTCCTGGAATAGAGGCCCCTCCTTCCCATCCCCGCCCCCCCCATGCGTGCCGGCACCACAGGCTACTGAAGCACAGTGGGCGAAGCCCCCTTCCCTCCTGAGCCCGCACCGGTGTTTGCCTCATCACCTCCTTGGGCTACTCAAACGGAGTACTCTGAATAGGCAGTCATTAAAAGCGTTGTCCTGTTGTCCCTTCCCTGCTTCCCAAGTGAGGGCTAAAGGAGAAGGAAGGGAGGTCAGATTTGATCTCTTTGTTCAAGTCACAGGCGTTTCTTTTCCTTGTTTTGACCCCTTGCTGGCTCTCTTGGGTCACAAGAAGAGGTTTATTTCAGGACCCGTGTGAGCAGGTGGTGAGTTAGAGCCTACCCCCCACCCCCACCCCCACCGCCACCCTGGGGTCTGCGAGGGCTGAGATCTGGGCCGTGGGATCACGTGGTCCATGGTCCACTCAGCATTGGTTTTGCTAAGCAGGAGAGCCAGGGAGGCCTTGGGCAGGGTACAGGCCTCTATTAGCCCCTCCGGAAAGTGGGTGCATAGAGCCCACTCTATGGTGCACAAGGAGAAAGGGGCCCCAGGAAGGAGAGAGTTCCTGAGTGTTCATGGGCCAGCTGGGCAATGTCACGGTGAGCTGCAGAAGACCTTGTGCCCTGTGCTTCCTGCTGCCTCCTGACCACTTAGGTGGGCCCTGGCCCCCTCATGTCTGTGCATGAGGGCTTTCTCTTGCTGTTGCCGGGGTTCCAGCAAGGTAACCCCCCAAATCAACAGCCTTACTTAACAAATGGCACCTGCAGAATTGGTGTATTCATACCCCAGCTCCCTCCCCATCGGTTGGGCCTACAGTGGCTCACAGAGGGTCCCTGCAATGTTAAGCCTACTTGCCCAGAGGGGTAGGGAGTATGCCAATGCCCCCAGTTAGCCTCCTGCCCTTGCGTGCCCCTGCTGCCCTACAAGTGGCAGTCGCCTCCAAAATAAGCCCCTTGCACTCATCCTTGTTGCCCAGTCTGCCTCTGGGACACCGAGACCAAATGGGTCAAATGGGGTTGACACTACTTCCCTGGCAGAAACCGTGAACTTGAAGTCAGGTGATACAGGCTCCCACTAACAGTGGACCAGGCCTGTCTCCTGTGCCTCAGTTTCCTCATTTGCAAAATAAGGACGATGACCCCTGTCTAGCCAAGCCACCGTCCCCCTCTTCCCCCAACATGGGTAGCTGTTCATCGTCTGACTAAGGTGTCTTGGAGCAGTAGTCTTAGAGATTCCCATAGCCCTGCCTGTCCCCAGGTCCTTTGGAGGAAGGCTGGGTTGCCACAGCCAGTGGGGGCTCCTATGACATGTTTCTATTCTGGTTTTGTTCTAGCTGATGGACAGAGACAGGGCGAGAAGGGTGGGCTCAAGGTGAATAACCAGACCCTGCTCTCCAAGAAAGGGAGGGTTGTTTTCAACTCTCTGCCCCTTGGCTCCCCTCCCCCACCTGAGGCCTGTGTGTGGCACTGGGACAATTAGGATTCTTGCTGGGCGCCCACAGCCCCCGCCTCCGAGCCTGTCTTGAAGGATCTTCTGAGAACTGGTTCCTTTCTGGGAGCGTTTATAAGAGATTTCTCATGGCTCAGTTCCCCTATAGAAAAGTGGGAATTGTAAGTCTTACGTAGCTCAAGAAAGTAAAGGGAGTGAGTCAGAGCCAGACAAGAATAAGTTAACAGTATTCATGCCAGTGTCTTGGGAGGAATTACCAAAACAGAAAGAAAAGCTAAACACAAAACCAACCAAACAGAAAAAAGGAAAACTTGAAGCAGGCTAAGAAAAGACGGACAGGAGACAGCCAAACTCCTTGGCCAGGCCGTTCAACAAGAAGGCAGACAGTTTTCTGGCTCTCTGGGCGCATTCTGCCTCCTTTGCCTGGCCCTTTGTGGGACCCGTCCGGGGAAATATTTAGCAAAGCTGTTTATTTTGCATAAACCCGAGAAATGGCCGAGCCTAAGGGAAGAGGAATTGTGTGGGTTGACAGCAGTGTGATTTAACAGCGAGCCACCTGACCCCCTCACCTCTCAGCCTCCTCCCCGCCCCCCTGCAGAATACAATCACATTCTTCTGCAGCCCCAATGCATGTTAATCACCTAGGAAGGCTGAGGTCCGAGGGAGGCCCATTGTGGGGACAGAAGTCTTGAAAGCCGTGGCTGGGGTCCTCCTGGGCCTTTGTGGTGGCCTGCACTGAGTTTGGGGTGCTCGTTCCGGTTTCTTTTCTTTTTATACCACTTCACTGAAAAACCCAACTTGATGGGAACGGTGGGAGTTTTCTTCTCGAGCCTTCCTGATTGTTCCCAAGCTGTTTTCGGTCTCCCAGATCTGGGCACTTTCAGAATGCAAAACTCGCTTGTTTATTTTTTACTGCAGTTTTGGGGGCTGGTGCCAGCCTCCTTAGAAAACAGAGTTTCCTGGGGCCCACATGACCGCTGGGGTGACACAGGTGCTGGGTTTTAATGGTGCTTTGGAGGTCTTTAACCGCTAGCTAGCTCTCAGGAGCGCTCGCTCTCTTCCCTCCAGTGCATTCTGTTCCCCTCCCAAGCATTGGTGCTGGGTCCACGCTTAGTTAACCCTTAACTGCTAGAGTGCAGGGACTCTGGGCTCCAGGCACATTGATTTCCGTGCTTCTAAATCTGTGCTCTTGTAAGGATTGGTTGGGGAGGAATTACAACACTGGCCAGAGAACTAGAAAGGAGAGAGGGGCTTCAAGCCCACACACAGATCAGTCCACACTCCCCCATTTGGCCGCTCTTCTGCAGAAGGGGCACAATTTGCCTGCTTTCTGGTGCCTCTGTGGGTACCTCCCTGAGAGGGAGGGAAGGGCTCCCCGAGCCGGGGCTTTGGCCACAAGTCTGTGGACATCCCCGCGCCTCCCCAACCCCAGGCTTACCTGAGCTCCCTCTCCTGTCATGCCAGCAGCTCCCGCCTCCTGGGAAACAAGGAAGAAAAGGACAAAGTCCACAAAAAAACCCAAGAAAACTGAAAATGCAAACCTGGCTGAAAATAGGGAGCAGAAGAGTTTTGCTTGGACTTAACACTGAATGAACTCATGGAAGGAAGAGGCAAACGTTAGGAGGGGAAGATGGGGAGGTTAAGCATTTTCTTTTTATTTATTTATTTATTTATTTTTTAAAAACTCTTCAGAAGATTTTTTTTCCTTTTTTTTTTTTTAAAGATTTTATTTATTTATTTCACAGCGGGAGAGAGATCACAAGGAGGCAGAGAGGCAGGCAGAGAGAGAGGGGGAAGCAGGCTCCCTGCTGAGCAGGGAGCCCGATGCGGGCCTCGATCCCAGGACCCTGAGATCATGACCTGAACCGAAAGCAGAGGCTTTAACCCACTGAGCCACCCAGGCGCCCAAGCATTTTCTTTTTAGAAGTAGGGTGAGAGTGTGATCAGTAAGGAGGTTGAGTTTCTCATGTAAGTTCCTGAAGTTCCATGAGAGAGGACAGGTCTCGTGGAAGCAGTGGGTCTGGGAGATGGGGACCTGCTCCTACTTAGTGGTCTTCCCCAGCCACTAACCCCCTCCTTTCCTCTTTTTAAAGTGGGAGGAGGGGACACCTGGCTGGCTCAGTCTGTGAAGCATGGGATTCTTGATCTCGGGGTTGTGAGTTCAAGTTCGTATGGGCTGTAGAGATTACTTAAAAATAAAATCTTCAGGGGCTCCTGCGTGGCTCCGTTGGTTAAACACCTGACTCTTGGTTTCAGCTCAGGTTGTGATCTCAGGGTCCTGAGGTGGAGCCCTGCGTAGGGCTCCTCTCTCAGCAGGGAGCCCGCTTGGGATTCTCTTTCTCCCTCTCCTTCTGCCCCTCCCTCCACCCTACGTATACTCTCTCTCTCTCTCTCTCTCTAAATAAATCAATCTTGTAGGAAGATTTTTTAAAAATCATAAAAAAGTAAAGTAAAATGAAGGATTCGCTCCCCATCTGGGTGCTTAGGTTTTCTGACCCTGAGCCTCAATTTTTGCAAAGGGCTCTGAAGTCCTTATCACTCCTTCTCTCTTGTCATCTCCCGGTGGGACAGATGGGGCTCTTCCCTCCCTTTGGACTGATGAGGACATAGGGATCAAGGGGCTCACACAGTGAACATCGGGAGGGTGGGCTGTGTGCAGGTCCCAGAGTTGTGGTTCCTAGGAAACCAAGAGCGACAGTGTCCAATTTTTCCTGTCCCCATCTCCCCTTCCCTGAGGCTGGACAAAGTGGTCCTCGCCGGCCTCATTGGTCAGTGTACTTCTCAGCACTGGGTATAGCTTAAGATTTCTCCCTCCCTTCCTGCCGTCCTCCTCTCCACCCTCCCTCTCTGGCCCCACCTGAGAACGGCCTGGAGACAGCCTCTGCCCCCCTAGTCCCAGACCTCAGGAAGCTGAGGTTGTGGGGGAGAGTCGATAGGAAGTCACAGGGCCGAGGCTCAGAGGCTGTTGGGGTCCCGAGGGAACCCAGAGGGGCCATATCTTCCCTCCTGAGATGGGGTCAGGTCAGGCAGGACGCAAGGAGAGGAGGGACTGAGTCTCGAACCATGAGCGTTAGCCAGGCTGACCATATCGGGGCGGGGCGTGTGTGTATAGATAGAGACACGAGGGAGGTGGCCTTTCTTCTGAAGAACAAGATCAAAACTCTCAAGGCAGGAGATGCCCGTGCCAGGATCACAGCTGTCCAAGTTTCCAGGGAAAAATCGAACCACCAGCAATTGGCATTTTGTTATAAAATTGGGAGTATAAACAGGTCTCTGCTTCCTTTGAAACTCATACATACAGAACTCTTTTGAAGCCGTGTTCCTTTTGCTGTCTTTCTTAAGGAATCCCCCAGCTTGGGGATTCATCACTCAAGAGTCACAGGAATGAACTCTTGGCGAGGTTTGTTTATTCATTTTTATCCTATGCGGTTCTAGAGGCAACGTCCCAAAACTGCATGCAGTTTAATAGGGTCAACTAAAAAGGAGACCAGAGTAAAGAAAAAGGGGATCATAAAATAAAAACTCACAAGTCAGAGCGAGGGCCAGTGCTTGTGGGGGCTGGGGGCTGGGGAGGAAGGTGTACCCCCTTCCCTCCTGGGTGGCCTGTGTCAGTGTCTGGGCACGGGGCGGGGGGGGGCACTAGGTTGGGAGAGAATCTCTGCCCTCATCCTGTGGGCAGAGGTCACAGAAATGCTCTGGGACAACAGGACTCTCCCCGTGAGGTTACCCCAAATATGGGTGCTTTCCCCACGAACACTGCTCCCGTTGGGACCCCATCGTGTTTCCATAGCATACAAACACATCCAATAATAATAATAATAATAATAATAATAATAATAATAATAATAATAAATGTATCAGAAAACAAAAACAAAAACACATCCAGACTTCCTGATCTTGTCTGTGTCAGCCTCAGAGGGAGGGAACTCCCAGAGTTTACTTCTGGGAAGGGGAAATAGGGCTTCGTCTTTTGGATCCTAATCTCTTTCCGTCCGGAAGTTGTGTGGCCTCTGCCCCCTCGTTCTACCCAGCGTCCTCCTAGCTCGAGGGACCACGTCTTCTCTCGCAGACCTGCCATCTCATGAATGCTCCCCCTTGCCTAATAAGAGTCTAAAAATATAATAAGGTCCATCCAAATGTTATTTTTGTGAGGAGGGCATTGAAACTGTGGGCACTGGGTTTTAGGAAGGAGGGTTTCTTGTTGGGTTCTCGGTCTCCTCGTGGGAGACACCTGCTCGGGATTTTGGGAACCTCTCTCAGTGGAGCTTCTGGCTTCCCTTGTATGCAGGAAACAGTCCTCCCCCCCTACCCCAGCCTCAAATCCTGAGGACGCTATTACCTGCCCAGACACCCACACATCCCCATAACTCTCTCTATTTTGGAAAAAACAAAACCAAACAAACGAAGAGTAAGGGAAATTTGCTATCTCAGTCTTTGCCATTCACATCTGTGATCTGAGGCAGATGGCATCTGGGGTCTCCGTTTCCCCTGTCGGGACACTGAGTGGGTTTGATTGATCATCTCTAAGGTTAAACGGATGATATCTTTGATCCTATACATATATAACTTGATCATCTCTTTTGGGTCCTGCAATTTTATGAGACTTTTTTCACCCCATTTGATGAAATTGCCCGATAATTCCACACCCATCAGAGTGACATATATTGTGCATTCGACGTCACTGTTGTGTCCAGTCGGACTGGTTTTGGTGGCCAGTCTTTTGGGGCTCCTTCCTTTCCTGCATCCACCATTCAGAGGAGGAAATGCGGGAGCATTTTCCCAGTACGGACCCCGTTCCCCGTTGTCTTTTCTTATGGTTCTTGTGTGATGCCGTTCCTCCGCACTCCCCTCTCCTGCCACATTACAGTAAAATGCATCTCCTGCCACATTACAGTAAAACGCAATGGCATTATGCTATCGTAGATTTAAACAAACAAAATGATTGTCATAAAAAAAAAATCATTCCAGTCCTATGAGTTTGGGATTATATTTTCCGCCGACATTTGCTGTGTTTACGGAGAAAAATAAATATCTTAGTAAGCATATGTTGTATTTACAGTGAAAAATAAAGATCTACATAAATATCCAGCTTGGAAAATTGGAGCACTCGCAGAAGTCAATGCAAATGGATGGAAGCAAGGGCCTCCCTCGCTCAGCGGTGCGCGGGCCCGTGTCCGCTCTTAACTATGGTGTGTTTTTCTTTCTCTCCCCTGCGTGGAGTGCGGAGCCCGGCTGGAGGGAAGGGAAATGAACATTTATGGGGCGTCCACTGTGGGCTCGACACTTTACACAGAGAGCTTCATTTTATCGCCACCCCACACTGGGTGGTAAGAATTATTACTGCCAGTTTTAGATGAGGAAGCGAAGGCTCAGAGAGGTAGAGTCATTCGGGTCAGATGGCACAGTTGGCCGGTCAGCGTAGCTGGATCTTTTTCCCTGGCCCGGGCCAACGTGCAGCGTTTTTTAAAACCCAGAGCCAGGCCGTCGTGAGCTCCCGACACCTCCAGACTGAAGGGTGTGTGTTAGAAGGGCGAGGATTGCCTGCCATCTTGCTCCCTCAGGCCCAGGATGCCTGGTAGCTCACACGCTGACACGTCCCCACCGAACACTGGGGTCTTAGCCCGAGCCCCGTGCAGACGGCAGGCCTCCCGCGCCCTGCCAGGACGGCTCGCTCTCCTTGGGCCCACGGTGAGCAGGCCTGCAACTGGGCCTCATTTGTGCATCGGTGTTTTACAAGCCAGGTCTCGGCGGGAGATGGGTTGTGCAGTCCTGTCATCTCGAAGCACACGCTGTCACAGAGGACGGAGAACACGTTTCTCACTTTCAGCCTTTGCTTCTGAGGGCTTCCTTTTTCAGACATGTGTTCAGGGCGCGTGTCACACACGCACGGCACACACACCCCACCTCCCACCCGTGGCCCCACGGCTGCCCAGGCTGCAGCTGTGAAAGGACAGCCCCTCCCACCCCCCAGCGTGCCTCCACTGGACCCACACACAGGACTGTCTCCCTTGCGGGGTCTGGAAGGCCTCGCTGGCTGGGGACGATCGTGTGACCCTGGCAGAGACGGGCGGCTGGGAGCTGGCAGCCCGAGAAACCGCTTTCTGCTCAGCCCCGGGCTGGACCGGTCAGTAACGGGCCTCCCGCCTCCCACCCTGCCCCTCTCTTGTGGCCGCCCGAGGGTGAAATGAGGTACTGGGTGAAAATATGCTTCGAGACGAGGGCTGCACAGCGAGTACAAATGCAGGCTGTTTTTCTTACCAGTGTCCAATCCAGGTGTGGGCCTGCAGTAAATTCGAAGTGGCTCTGTGAGGGGACAGTGGCTCTTTGTGGGAGTGTGCACTGTGGCTCTCTAGCACCCCAGCGTCACCAGAAAGCCTCTTCTCGTTCCTTCTTGAGCAGAAACAAGCCCTTCCACCAGTGCTTCACGAACACGTTGCCCCAGGAGCTGGCTTAAATGCAGCGTCTGAATCCATGGGCTGGGGTGGACCCAGGACACTTCATTCTGAAGTGGCACCAGGTGATGCCAAGGTAGCTGGTGCTTGGGCCACACTTGGAGTAGCAAAACCCAGGACAGGCAATTTCCAGGTCTGAAGGACACTTCCATCTGGTGAACCCAACCGTCATGTTCTCCTTGAACTCTGAAAGCAACCGACCAACGAGCCGGGTGACCCTGCGCCCAGGAACCGAGCAACCACTGCCTCGGTTTCCCCTCTGTACAGTAGGGACAACCAACCTGGCCCCATGAGGTTGTCGTGGATTAAATGAGATGGTGGGCAGTTCCTATTTCCTTCCAGGCTCTGGGTAAACATTATCTGCTGTCCTTCCTCCCACTGCCTTTTACTCTGAGCCCCCGGGTGCAAAATAGCCAAGGCAGGTGTGTGAGGACAGTCGCTGTTTCAAAAAAGTGGAAGTCAGCACCGTTAGGTGGCTTGGTCGGACTCAAGGAGGAGGTTGGGGTGGGGGGTACCCCGTGTCTGCTGCTCCCCAGTTCAGGCTCAGCATCCTGCCTTCAAAAGGATGAGGAAGGACCCAGCAAAACATCTATCTGGTCACTCACATTCTTTTGGACTTCTTAAGAATTTGAAATGACTTGTGTTTTTCTTTTTTAGGTAAAAAGGGAAAACAGAACCTTTTTGCCTGTTGGGTAGAAATCTGAGCCTTGGGGGTTTGTACCAGCACGAGTCCTTTCTCACACACCCACACACTTACCCTCACCCCCCACTCCAATCTGTAAACATTTTTTAAATGTGTATTTTCTTTCAAAATAAAGCCACTTAAGCCTTACCAAAAATGAGCTGCTGACATGAAATTCACATTTGGCAAACCTCTGTCATCCGTGTTTTACTGAGTGTGGACTATTGTAAATTAAGTGAAGTCAGTGGGGTTTTTTTCTTTTTTTTTTCCTCTCCTTCCCTTCAAATGGTTATGGAAGTGGAGCGGCTCCTAAGTAAAAGATAAATTACGGCCGGATGTAAAGAGGCATCATTTAAAAAGTGTCAGGATACAATTGGGTTCTTAAAAACCATGCAGAGCTGCTAAATTCCCATGAAAATTGAATGGTGCAGGATTGCCCAGGGTGACAGCGTCCTTGGCATTGATTTATCCCGTCTGTTTGGCCAACCCATTACTTCGGGTCTCCGGTGAAGAGGGAGGGTGTCCACGTCCCCAGTGCCCGGCTAGGCCTCTGGTGAGCACGAGGAGAACAGAGGTCTGTAAGGGAAAGAGAGTGCTCATGGAACCCCACTTCACAAAGGAGGCGTCGACAGCAAGCAGACCCCTTTTCTTATCATTTCTGATAAACTCTTGGAAGTATCCTCTTGTGGGTTGACTTTAGACTTAATTTAACCATTCCCCTCTTGCTGAACCTCTAGGTTGCCTACCGTCGGTTAGTCTTATGGGGTCTGCTGGGGTCAGAATCTCAGCACCAGCACCGGTCACCGCTTGGCTGTTTACCTGGGAGTAGAGCAAAAGGTTAGGTCATGGAGTCCGAGGGTGTGAGTCTTGAGATGTAGAACCAAGTTCTTTCTAACAGTGATTTCCAGCAGGGTGCCACATAATGCCATTTCCAGCGCCGCGTGTTCTCATTAAGAAATATTTTGTGCTAATTTTTTCAAGTGGAAAATGGTATAATTTAACTTTCAGGAAATTGAGACTTTTTTGTCCTTTTTTTTTTTTTAATTTATTTAAAAAAAAAGAATCTCCTTCCTTAAGGAGGCCCTGGGGATTGCGGAGACCCAGTCTGGCTGTTTCTTGCTGGAATCGGCTCACGCCAGCTTGTGGGAGCCATGCTCCATATTGGCCAAGGCCAGGTTCAGTGATTGCCCATCAGCAACTTGAAATCAGCTGCGCGGAGAGCATTTACACCATGGAAATTGGCGAATGCTCTAAGCCAGGGCTCCTGCCTCACAGTCGTCACTCTGTGATTAAGGGCAGTATCTTTGCAGGACTAGTAGTCCCCAAGTGGGAGAGGACACGTTTCCAGCAGGCTTTGAGTATTCGAGGAAGGCTTTGAGGAGGAATTAGAGCTTAAGCCAGCAATCTGAAAGTGTGCAAAATCAGGAAAGAGTGAAGGCTGGGAGGCAGGGTGTGTTGGTGGGGCTGCAGGGAGGCCCTCATTTCTTGTCAGGGGCGATGACTAAATTGGAAATTCGAGCTGGTGCCCTGAACCTGGGCTATGACAGTCAGAGCCCCCCGCCCCCAGTTCCACCCACCGGGGTCTGTGCTGCCCACCCCGAATCTCTCTGGGTGAAGGACAGTGGTGGTGGGATGCCTTGTACCTCCAGTTCCTGGCATCTGGTTCCCATTTCTTCAGAGGTTGGAGTTCACCCTCAACAATCTGTGGCACGCATGCATTTCAAAGGAAATGCTTAATTGGTCCCCAATGCTGGGTTTGTTTTGGTTTTTTGCTTTTTGGTTTTTCTGGGTTTTTCGAGGTTTTTTTGTTTGTTTGTTTTTTGTTTGTTTGTTTGTTTGCATCTCCCAAGGAGAAATGTGCTTTCTTGTCTTGATGGATGGGGGATGACAGGTGGAACTCATGAGTATGTTTGGAAGTTGCAAAAGTTGTTCATTTTGAGACTCTGTGTGTAATAAATGGTTCAAGCTGAAGCAGGAGAGGGAAGTGAGGCTCGAGAGATGGGTGCAGAGGAGGGATTTACTGAACTCTGTTCTTCGTGGCAAATTTGGGGCCAGACAGCCAGAGGGGAAATAGTCAAGGTTAGGTTTGATTTGGTTTAAAAGGCAATTCAGACAGTTTCCTTCATCCATTCACCGGCCCTTTGGTAGTGGGTGCTGGGCGCTGGTGACCCGTCCCCTCAGGGGCCTCAGTGAGACGGGCCCAGAGAAGTCAGAGACAGGTGTGTGGGTAGGCTTCTGGAATGTGAGGCTGGAGAGAGGCTGGCAGGTGGTGGGAGAGCATTGGTGGGGAGAAGTTGCCCTTCTCAACTCATCTCAGTCCTAGGGGCTGCAAGGACAGCTATGAACAATGGGTCCGGCTCTGCTGGTGGTGCCACAAGCAACCAGAAGGATGGATGGAGGCCCTACTTGCCTTGAGTTCTAGAATGTTCTAGGATCTTCTGGAAAGTGACCATTTTGGGACCACCAAACAGCATCCTTACCTATAGGACACTGAGGTGGTAGGATGAGTAGAGAGAAGCCATTCATTCATTCATTCATTCACTTGTTCTTCATTCCTTGAATGCTAACCTTTGCCTGCTTTGAGGCAGCTCTGGACCATTCTTCCACCCAGATGCTCATTCAAACTTGACTCATGCAGATGGAAAGGGTGGGACCAGGGCTCAGAGGGGATATTGGTTCCTGGCTTTCTGTGTGACCTCATGAGCTCTGGGTTTCGTTCCCTCACCACCCGATAGAGAGACACACGTCTGCCGGGCTCCTCCTGGGTGCGGGCCAGGATGTCTGTGAGCATGCGTGAGCCGTGGCGTGGCTGCCAAGGGAAATTAGGCTGTGACCCAGAGGAAGTGCAGCTGTTCTCCACACCCGCTGCCCAGTGGAATCCCCAGGGGAGCTTTTAAAAATGCTGATGTCCTGGAGCCCACCCCAGAGATTTCTCTCAGTTCCATTAGAGCTGGGCTGGGTATGGGCCTTTTTCTTTCCCTGGTGTTTCTAACGTGCTGCCAGAGTGTGTGATCCTCTGAGGTTGAGAAACAGGGGTTTGGCGAGTGGGGGTGATGGCCCCCACTGCATCTGGCCCTCTGCCTGGGCCTCTGGCCCTGTGGGGAGAGAGGGAGGTCAGCCAGCGGTGTGGGGCAGGGAGGTAGGAGGACAGCGAGCATCGGAGCTGCAGGCTTTCCCTCAGCCATTAAAGTTTATCGTTGCCATGGACAGTGATTGAAAAAGGCTTTTTGCAGGACTGAAATGTGAGCAATGAAACTTGCCAGTTGATACCGACACAGGGCACTTATCTCATAAAAATATCCTCCGTGTCAAAAGGTTTCAGTAAATGTGCCTGGAAGTATTAGCAGTCATTTCTGCCAGCCTCTGGCTCCCCTGGGGCCTGCATGAGGAGCTGTAAAAGGGGGCTCTTAGTTCCTAGGAAAGAGGAGGGGGGAGGGAAGGAAGGAGGGAGAGGGGAGGGGGAGCTGAGGCCTGGCCTGCCCTTAGGGGGAAAGTGTGGGTCCCTTAACACAGCATCCCGCAGTTTCAGCGGGTTACATTCCTGTGATCTCCTTGGCTCCTCCCAGTGACCCACCAGGGGTGGAAGTTACCTAGAAGGACACTGAAGCTCAGAGAGGTCATGTGACTTACCCGGGGTCACACAGCTAGTAAAGGGCAGAGTTGGGATGAGCACCAAAACTGTCCTCTTTCAGGACCCCCAGAGTCTGGCTGAGTTCTCACTCTGGGAGCTGGATTACCGCCAGAGGCCCAGGCTAATCTAGGACAGGCCTCTGTCTTTGGCACTTTGGCCTCTGGCTGTTCGGTGCCTGGGCTTGGGGCATTGTTGAGGCTGAGGAAACGTTTCCTGCCCGCATCTGGAAGCCTCTTTGGTGGGAACACAGATTTTCAAGTCAGGCTCGGGCTTCCGTTGCCCCTGGTATTGCACTCAAGACGCAACAGAGAGCTGAACACATAGTAGGTGCTTGTGAATTGGGTGCAGGCTGTCTCCCTGAGGTCCCCGGGGACTGTTGAGGCTGTGGGCTGCACTGACATCTGTACTGCCCCGAGTTCTACGCAGGTGCTCAGTACACCAAACTCACCCTGCACCCTGCCCTTTGCTGGGCCCCGGTGACCTACTGAGCTCACTCTTGGCCTGGGCGGAGCCCGGTCTCCCCATCTCCTGCTCCTTCTCTCTCTTTACACACTCGCCTTGTAAAGCTCATCCTCACTTGGGGCTCCGGTCCTCACCGGCTTTTCTCCTCATTCATCCCACATCAACCTGGCACTGAGTGCCACGGGCCCTACAGCCCGCATTGGTCACGACCCATTCCCTCTCTGCCTCCACCGCCCAAGGAGCCCCTCCCCCTCACTCCACTGCTCCTGATCCACTTCCTTCCCTCCAGCATCGTCCACACAACTCACCCACTGTGCCCTGGGTGGGAAATGCAGACCCGATCCTGTTGCTCCCTTGCCCACAGCCCCCTCGTGTCTCCTCATCACCTGCAGGCTAATGTCTGCTCTCCTTGATGTGTAAGAAGGGGCACGCTCTGGCCCTACCCTTCACCGTTGCCCACTGCTCTGCCATGACAACACAGAGCACTCCCGCTGTCGCTCTTTTTAAACTGAAGTACAGCTGACATACAATATTATGTCAGTTTCAGGCAGGCAGCGTAGTGATTGGACAATCGCAACGTTACAAAATGCTCGCCACAGTTAAGTGTCATCATCATCTGTCTTTTACAACATTGGGAGAATATTATTGGTTCTGTCCCCTATGCTGTACATTTCATCCCCATGACTTATTTAATTTATAACTAGTAGTTTGTACCTTTGATCCCCTTCACTTATCTGGCCTTCCACCCCATTGTCCTCCCCTCTGGCAAGCTTCTGGGCCTCCCTGGGCCCCTGCTCTCCTCTCCGGTCACCTGTCGACCTGTGTGTCTCCTGCTGGCTGTGAGATCCTTGAGACAGGGTCAGGATATTTTCTTTCCTGCATCTCTAGACCAAAGCCTGGGCCCAGGCCCTGAACACACAGGCAGTAGTATGGAGAAGACAGAACTGGGTGCTTGGTGACCCCCAACGACTCTGAGCAGAAGGGGCCCCATAGCACCGACTTGCACAGAACCGTGGAGAGTGCATTTTCTGCAGTCAGGGACTTCTGCTTCTCCACGTTTTCCAGCCAGCCACACGGCAATAAGAAAACAGTCATCACAGACGACAGACAGGCTGGGAAGGTGGTTAAGCCTCAGGCTCTAGAATCACAGACAACAGTTCAGATCCTTCCCCACTAGTTATTCGCTGTGTGATCTTGGATGAGTTCTATACACGTCGATCCTCCATGTCCCCATCTGTGGAACGAGATCGTGATAGGGACGCCCTTAACCCGCCATATGGTTGATGTGAAGAGCAAATAAATATGAATATCAAGTGTACAGAATTATACCTGGCATAAGCACTCAAGAAATGTCTGTCATTTTATGTCAGTCTGTAAATGCTCTTTTTCTTCTCTTTTCCAAATTTTTTATTACATTCTAGTTAGTTAATGTATAGTGTAATCTTGGTTTCAGGAGTAGAATTTAGTGATTCATCCCTTACATATAATACCCGGTGTTCACCGCAACAAGTGCCCCCCTTAACACCCATCGCCTGTCTAGCCCATCCCCCCACCCACCTCCCTCCATCACCCCTCAGATTGTTCTCTATCAGTAAGAGACTCCATGGTTTGCCTCCCCCTTCCCACACGTTTCCCCTTCCCACACGTTCACCTATTTTGTTTCCTAAATTCCACATACGAGTAAATCATATGATATTTGTCTTTCTCTGCCTGGCTTATTTCCCTTAGCCTAATATACTCTAGCTTCCTCCATGGCATTGCAAATGGCAAAATTTTATTCTTTTTGATGGCCAAATAGTACTCCATCGTGTGTGTGTGTGTGTGTGTGTGTGTGTGTGTGTGTGTGTGTGTGTGCGCGCACGCGCTCATGCCACATCTTCTTTATCCATTCACCCGTCAATGGACATTTGGGCTCTCTCCATGGTTTGGAGCTGATAATCCGGCTGTAAACATCGGGGTGCATGTCTCTCTTCAGATCTGTATTTTTGTATCCTTTGGGTAAATACCTAGTATGCAATTGCTGGATCCTAGGGTAGTTCAGTTTTTAACTTTTTGAGGAACTTCCATACTGTTTTCCAGAGTGGCTGCACCAGCTTGCATTCCCACCAATAGTGTCAAAGCATTTCCCATTCAATAGATACTCTTAAGGAGTGCCTGGCTGGCTCAGTTGGAAGAGCACACAATTCTTGATCTTGGGGTTGTGAGTTTGAGCCCCACGTTGGGTGTAGAGATTACCTAAATAAATAAAACTTTAAAAAATGATCTTGCTGGGGCACTTGAGTGACTGGTTCAGTGGGTCAATTGTCTGCCTTCAGCTCAGGTCATGATCCCAGGGTTCTGTGTCTCCCTGCTCAGGAGAGAACCTGCTTCTCCCTCTGCCCCTCCCGCCACTCATGCACGCTCCATCTCTTAAATAAATACATAAAAATCTTTTTTAAGATGCTCTTTAGTTTTTACCATTGGGCATGAGCATGGAAAACCAATATTATTACTAGCGTGACCAGTACGGACAAGGAGGCTCAAGCCCCTCGTGGGCATTTCATGTTCTTGGGTGGGAGGTAACTATGGCTGGCTCATATTCAGGTGGGAGGCTTCACGGGGCATTAATCCTGCCCCACGGCCCGATGAGCTGAGCAGAGACCGATCACAGTGGGACATCGATGATCCAGTGGTGATAAGCGTGGGCCCTTCAGGCTCTGGTCTGACAGTCTGTCCCCTCAGCTTCGGCATGGCTTTAGCCTAAGCAGGCCCGGGCATGGGAGCAGGGGTGCCCAGGACCAGCCAGAACATGGGGCATGGCTATGGGGTTCGGGGTGACTCGTCCCTGTGCACTTGGGTAGAATAAGGAAGGGCCATTCCAAACTCCCTCTGGTGGGCAGCGCTGTGGGCACCCCTTTCCAGAGCTCTTGTGTGTCAGGGCGTGTGTCCGTGGAGCATGTGGTCTGCCCCATCTGTAGGCTCGTGCTCTGTCGTCCCTACCAGAACCCGGAAAGAGAAAGGAAGCCAGGGCTGTGGGTTCAGACTCCACGTGTTCCAGAAGTGTAGGGTAGGAGGGCCCTGTGGCCCATCTAGAATGCGAAAGAAGGCACTATTTCTGCTTCCGAGGAGGCTTGAAGGCTCCCCAATGAGATCTGGCCCCAACCTGTCCCCACCCATGGGCCGTGCTTGACATCTGCCCTGAAGCTGTGGTTAGGGGGAAGCCAATGTTATGGGAACAGCTCCTGACTCTGGCTAGTATCGCTCCAGCCCAGAGGCAGGATGGGTTGGGTGGCTTGGTTTGGGAATCTTCTTATGCCTGGAAAGGAAGGAGAATCAGTGACTGGGTAGGACACCGAGTAGCTAATGGTTGGTGGACTTATGGACTGTCTGTAGAGGCGAGATGCAGCCGGAGTCACCAGAAGCCAGAGATCTTCAGCATGGTCATTATCAGCCCTTCTTGGGAGTAAATGCAGCCTCTGCCTTTTGGCCCACAGTGAGATCACCTGGAGGAGCCACCCCGAAGCAGGGCTGCTCCCCCCCCTCCGGCTGGGCCCTGCTGGCCTCTTCCCAAATGTGGCCCTGCCATCCCCCACTTGAAGCTCTGCTTCCCCTCCCCAGCTGCCCTTCCAGGGCTCACTCCCGCCGGCGGCCTGTCCTCACCACACGCAGCTCTGTCGCTTTCCGAGAATTGTCTCTTCCGAGGTGCCAGCTGGAGGGAAAGAGTATGAACAACTTGAGGGCTTGGGAGAAGGGGCATGGAGGTCATGGCCCCACATCTGGGAACCGGATGCTCAGAGGTGTACAAAGACAAACATCCATTTATGGTGGGGCTGCTGTTGGATTGAACACACCACCCCACTTAAACCCATTTCACACTTGGGGATCCCCGCCCGTCCCAGGACACCACGGGGTCCTGCAACCCTGTAAGAGACAGAGCTTTATGAAATAACCGATGCTTTAATGGCTGCAGCTTCTCCGCGTGGGACATGTAGAGGGTGTGCACACAACACCGGTCTAGTCCTCTGTGGGTCTGCCCATCCCATTTCCCTCTGGGTCCACTCAGGACCACTGATTTCCCACACTAGAGTTGCTTCCTCCAGCTCCCCTGCCCCAATCTTGATACCCCACCCCCACCCCGGGGCATCTGGTCACCCTTGCCAGGGGGCCTGTGACCATCCCAGGAGTTCGTCGTGCTAACATGCTGCTTGGGGTCTCCTGGTGGCCAGGGACCCTCAGCCACCCCGTCCCTCCGCAGGGCTTGCTGGGGTTTCTCATCCTAATCAAGGACTGCGTTTTAATTTATGCAAATGGGGGAGGGATGGTGGCCGGGAGTCGCAGACATCCATCACCCCATTTCCCGGCACCAGTCATTCATCAGCGGGGCCTTAAAGATAATACACTTTTTGTTTAAGGCAATTACTTAATCTTGACAAACTCGTGTGTTAAGCAGGGCTATTAGCGGGGCCCATCATTAATCAGTACAAAACCAGGTGGGTGCATTTTCTGAACTGCCATCGCTCTTAGGAACCCGGGGTGGGCCCTTTGCCATCCTGACTGCCCTAATTACACAAGCAGCATGCTAACGATGAGTGTGCGGCGTGCTCTGGGGGGGCACTGAGCCACGGGCAGGAGCGGGGTCCATTTTTAACACCAGTCAGCAGGTTTTCCGAGCCAGGCAGAATGATCCATGGGGGTTATTAGCAGGCACCAGGAGCACAGCTGGGGAAAACAGATAAACCCCCTCCCTCGGGCCCCTCCCCGACTTGCCTCCAACTTTACGGATCCCTGGGCAGCACTTAAAGGCTGCAGCGTGAAATAGCCCTTCTGTTTGGGGGGCTGCATTCATTTCTGGAAAGGTCCCGAACAAAGTGGAAATGCCAAGTGCAGCCGTGTGTCTCCTGGAGTTTGTTGGCGCTGGGACTTCTTCCCCTGTCCCGTGTGCTTCTCCTTCGTTCATCACACACCTGTGGCTCTGATCTCTGAAGCCCACCACCAGGCTGCCTTGCAGGGGGCACTGGGTGCCCAGAGCAGGGCCCTGGTATCCTCCCTGGCCTCCCATCATATCTTCATCATCCTAAAGAGGCTCGCTCTCACTGCCCTGTCCCACCTGGAGGAACGTGTCTGGAATTCCCATGGGCGTCTGGGAAGCCCAGCTCTGACACTGATTAGCCAAGTGACCACACCCAGCCGGTTCACGGAATTCTGTGCCTCAGTTTCCTCATCTGCAAAATGGGAATCTTCATCATCATGATACATTCTTCAGCAAGTGCTTATGAGGCTTAGATCACACGCCCAGGAAAGATGCAGCGTGCAGAAAGGCAGATGACGTTGCTGGGAGAAGCACTTCTGTTTGGAGTCTCTGAGGAGGGTCCCAGCTGCTGAGCTGAGTGCTCTTTGTACAGCTGTCGCTCCCACTGCTCTAATACCAGGCTGTGCACTAGGATTCTCTCTGCTAGGTCCTAAGTTAGTTTCTGTGGAATGTGTGCAGCTCCTGACCACCCCTGATAGCCACGGGCTCTCTGTTCCAGCAGTCAACAGATTCACCCGCTTAGGCATTCACACTCACGCTGCCCTTGGTTTGTGGAAGGACAACCCTGGTTTTCTCCTGCCCCGAGACACATTGTGTGTGGGAGTTTGCCCCTAGATTTTAAACCCTGTTTATTTTAAAGGAAGTAGACTCCATCTGCTTTTAATTCACACACTTAGCTCATCAAAATATTGTTTTGCAAGAGGTTTTTTTGATGTCCAGGAAGCCTTTGGAGTTTTTTTCCCTCTCTCTCTCGTCTGTCTTACAGTCTTACTCTAGGAAACAAGATTCTGGGCCCTGCTCAGGGACAGCGGGGTAGGTCATGAGACTGTTTTTTCTGTGCCTTGGTTTCTCCACCAGCATAATAGGGAGAAAAGGGCTTTCCTCAGGGGTTCTGTGGTCTGGCCTCTAGTCCTGCCAGGTGGATCTCCAGTGTCCCCAGTTAACAGAACTGTTTCCAGCAACAGCCGTGGGCAGCCGTGGGCTGGAGTGTGGGAAGAGGCGGGGGGAATGGCTTGGGCTAGAGCCACTCTTGAGTCAGCAGGGTCCAGAATGGTGCGGAGCCGGTGCCGCCCAGGGAGGCAGGCTTCTGCGAGTCTTACAGAGCTTGGCTCATGTCTCCCCAGGGTCCTGCCCTCCCTGACACTCTGCATGCGCTTTGCTTCCTGGGGGACTCTCTTATTTGTCAGAAGGTCTTAGGAGCCCACACACCCACTCCTTGTTCGAGGACGCCTGTCCAAGCCTGCAGGGAAGGCTGTGGGCAGCGATCCATGGGGCAGAATTCAGAGTGACGCTGCTGCCCTGCTCTCTTCTGCCCTCATGGGTCAAGGGCATGGAAGAACAACCCTGGGAGCCCTTGTCAGTTAGATGGATGGAAGGAAGGGAGAGGGAGGAAGGAAGGAAGGAAGGAAGGAAGGAAGGAAGGAAGGAAGGAAGGAAGGGAGAGAGGGAGGGAGGGAGGGAGGAAGGGAAACTGTTAATGGTTATTTAAGTGACCAAATAGAAGTTTTGCAGGGAGATAAGATTCAGAAGGGAGGAAGGGCTTTTGGAAAGACGCTCTTTGCCGTATTTTAAATATCAGTAAGACTTTTATTAACCTAGACTAGAATTCTATGTAAACAGTCCAAGTTTAACTGTGATAAGGCAGCCACTACTTCAAATGTAGCTGGTTCAAATTAAGATGCGCTGCAGATGTAAACTACACAACCAATGTTGAGGAATCAATACAAAACAAAAAGGAATATCAGACATCTTGTGAATAATTTTATATTGGTTATGTATGTCAACAGGATAATATTTCTGATATCCTGGGTCAATGAGATTGGGTGATTAAAAATATTACCTGTATCTTTTTAGGCTTTTTTTTTTTTCATGTGGCTTCTGGCAAATGTAAAACACCATATGTGCCTGCGGCGTTATGTCTACTGGCCAGAGCTGCATTTGAAGGGGGGCCGCTTAGAGAAGAAACCAGTGGTAGTGATTGTCTCAAAGAAAAGAATCCCCCTGAGTAACATATAATCATTGGGACCATTCCTACAGGGGGCTCCCAAGAAGTGGTGCTAAAGAGACCTGCTTCGGGGAAGCGTTGGTAATTGCCTGTCGAATGCCGACAAGGAAGTAACAGTAGCCCGTGTGACCGGAGCGGGTTGACCCCTCTGCTCACTGCAGATTCTGTTGCACAGTTTTGAATCTCACAGACTGGATTTGGCGAGCTCCAAGTCACAGCATTCAGAAAGGGGTGTCCTAACCAGCCCGGGAGCGTCACCAGTCCTCCTTGGAGACCGAGAGCCCAGGCCCCTTGAGAACCACAGTGGAGGGACCACGGACTCTCGTGGTGCTCTTGGGAGCACGAGAAGCACCAGGAGGGGAAAACCTTTTGCAAGCGCTCTGCAGGAAAGGGACCAGATGCTGGTGAAGGAGGCAGGTGGCGGGTGACACCAGGGGCCCATGTGGAGCAGGAGAGGCGCAGACACCCTCCTGAACGTCTAAAAGGCCATTCCCCCTTGCACCCCATGACAAATGGGCTTTTTAGACAATGACATTGTCTAAAAAGGGTGCAGGTTGGCAGGTGAGTCTGTGAAGGGTGATGGGACACAGGGGCGTGTCCACACAGATAAACCTGAGCGGTGCTGGTTCCCCACTGGAGCACTGACATCAGGCCCGGGATGCAGGCACCAGCTTGCGGGTCACTCACTCCCCAAGCCCCAGGGCTGGATCCGTGCTTTCGGCGTGGTCCCTTACAGGTCTTCAAGGAAGACTTTCGGAGCCTCAGAATACCATGCACGGCAGGGCTTCAACCACAGACTTTAAGTTCTCCGGGAGGTCTGAGATCATGGCACGTTCGGTGTGTGGCAACGTCCCCCTTCCTGGTTTGTAGACGCCCGTCTTCTCGCAGTGTCCTCACATGGTGGTGGCCTGAGGGACCCAGGGTCCCTTTTATGAGGACACTGATCCCATTTATGAGACTCCATCTCCTGACCTCCCACAGGCCCCACCTCCAAACCATCGCAAGGGGCATTAGGATTTCAACCTATGAATTGCAGAGGGGGGGGGGACATAAACATTCAGTCTGCAGCAGAGGGGGACAGACCCCAGGACAGCCCTCGGCTCTGGGGTGGTAGGTATGCCCGGGTCCTGATCCCCGCCAGCTCCGTGTGGGGCAGGTCCTGCCGGACCCCAGCCAGCTAGCGGTGTTGGAATTTCCTGTCTCATTTTAGCTCCCCTCATCCCTCTCCCCCGAAGTGAGACAGAAACGCTTTTTAATTGCATGCTGTGGAGTGCCATTCAGGATATTATTATTCTTATTAAGTGCTTCCTGTGGGGTGGAGCCCGGGCATCAGGAGGGGCTTATTATGGGGAATAATAGTGTCATTTGCATACGTCCCGGAAGTGGACTTGCCTGGCTGCTGGGAATGAGGCTTTCCTGGACTCTTCTCCAGTTTCTCACCCCCTAGCCCTGATGCTTGGCCGCAGCTTCGTTCCCGCTGGGAGAGGACTTGGCCATCTGAGTCCACACGTCTGAGGGGCTGGCCTTCGAAACCCGCCAAGTTTCCAAGTGAGCTGAGGCCCCGCCAGCGAAGGGAGGACTGCCCACGTACCGTCTCCCGTGGCTTCTCCCATCCCTGGCGTGCCCCTCCGTGGCGTTCCTCATGATGCTCAAGCCCTTGGCCGCCGCCCCTGGCAGATGGGCTGGCATGGTGGTCACCGGGATTCGACCATCGCACCCAAGTCTCAACCCTCAATCACGCTGAGCTGCTCCAGATGCAGACATTCGCCAGCTAGTACAATGCAGGCATGAATACGAGAAATAACCTCCTCTCACTTCCCAGGGCCGCTGGGAACTCTGGAAGTATAACAAGTTAAGGCTGGCCAGTGGTTTTTCAAGTGTGGTCCCTGATAAGCTGTGTGAGCATCACCTGGGCGCCTGTGATAACTGTAGATCTCAGGGCCCTGAGCCGGAGCTCTGGGGAGGGAGCCCAGTGTTTGACCAAACCCTACCAGAGATCCTTGGGTCTGAGAAGCCCTGATGCTGGTATCTAATAGGTGTTTTGTAGTGGGCCTCTTGTTAAGTGTAATACATCATTTAGTTTCCGGGAGGACCCTAGATAGATGCAGTTTTTTGGGTTTTTTTTTAAGATTTTATTTATTTATTTGACAGAGAGAGAGAGAGAGAGCACGAGCACAACTAGGCAGAGAGGCAGGCAGAGAAAGAGGAGGAAGCAGGCTCCCTGCTGAGCAGGGAGTCCCATGTGGGGCTCGATCCCAGGGCCCTGAGATCATGACCTGCGCCAAAGGCAGAGGCTTAACCCACTGAGCCACCCAGGCGCCCCCCCGGGAGGACCCTAGAAAGAGGCATTCCTGATCCTGGGTATACAGGAAAGGTGACGCACCTTGACTAAGAGTCACGTTCTGTACAGCTCTGTGCCTGGGTACGACTGAGTCCTCTGGACTCCGCCCACACTGCCTCTGGGTCCTGAAGAATCCGTCATCTTCTCCCTTCCTTCCAGCTCCAAAACCACCTCTTCGGGGAGTCTGCCTGGCTGCTCCGGGTGCCGCAGAAATCCCCTTCTCTGACTCTGAGGCCATTCGGGCATTCTGGAGCCTGCTGAATCACAGGGGGTCGAGCCTCCGGCTTTGCGCACAGCCTCTGCAGAGGGCCCTGGGGCACTCCTGATAGGCTGGGATCCTGCTGCTGGCTCCCCCGCGTGGTGACTTTGTGGGGGAAGCCATAGGTGGGCGGGTGGGCCGAGAGAGTGCCCTCCATCCTCTGGGCGGTGTAGGCTAGGGACTGAGAGCTCTGCCCTGGGTGGTGGGCAGCTTCCCTCTGGATTCTGGGGAAGGCTGAAGAGCCGGACCTGCTGGATCCAAAGCCTGTGCAGGTCAAGGCCACATCAGAGGGGGGTCTGGGCTGCATTGCATCCTGAGGCCAGACCCGTGCAACTAAGGGAAGGATTGTGAGCTGGTGCTATCATTTCTGGTATCTTCTGGGAAGCCTTTAGCTCCAGAATCCCTGAGAAGTGGGCTGGGGACCTTCACAGGGAGACAATGCCGAGTCCTGCCCCATGGAATTTGTGACGAGCCCACCTTCAATGGCTAGAATGTAGACTGTAGCCATGCGGGTCCAGCACCTGCTAACGGCTGGCTAATCATCTGGGGCCAGCCTTACAGAAAATGGCGGTGCCAATCACTGTCCCTTCCCCGCACTATTAATATTTTTCATTTTGTAGGGCATCTTCGCATTTCTGTTCGTGGAAGGATTAAGCAGTTCAACTGACCAAGTTAGGTCTTCAGGCTGAACCCAGAGTAGCATCCTCTCTCTATTGGAATGGGAGGGGTCTCCCCAAAGGTCAACTTGTCCAGTTCATCAATGCTCCCTTGCTTCCTAGTCAGGGAGAGGTAGGTTTGCTTTAAGGAATTGGGGTCGTACAAGGGCTCCCGTCCTCGGAACCGCCGCCATACCTGGGACGTGTCACCTGCCTGGGATGCGATCATACCCACTTCTGCCTTGGGCTTCCCAGGGGCTGACTTACCGCTGCGGGGCAAGGTGATGGGGCTAACAGCAGGTGAGGAGGGGAGACCTTTTTTTTTTTAAACCCACCTTTAAAACAAATTTCCCAGTGCCGTTCACTGAAGTCCTCAGGCCCCCTGCAGGCCCCCTCACCAGCTTTTTGGTCTTGCCAGCACCAGCATAGACACGAGGGACAGAATGGTGGGAAACAGCAGAGTTGGGAGTCGCTAGTCTGAGGCTCGAGCAGATGGGGGTGCGGTCACAGCGATCCATTGTGGAAGACCTTTTCGGCAGTGTTCCCAAGCCCGTGATCCATCCTCTCTTCCTGTCCCCAGGCTATCACACAGGGAGTCAGGGAGCACCAAGGCCCGTGGGGTGCACATCAAGCGGCCGAGGCCACATCTAAGGGCCTGCCTGCCTGATGCATCTCGGCATCCTTCACACCAAGGAGTAGAGCCCTTGTTTGCATTTCCTCTGAGACTCACAGCAGCGAGGGAGGGAAGTGCCCCTTACTGATATTTTGTTCTGTGCCAGACACTACAAACATACAGCGAGGGTTGGTGTCGTTCCCATTTTACTGATGAAGACGCTAAAGCCCAGAGTGCCTGCCACTTGTTAGCAATGACGAAACCCGGGATTCACACCCAAGTCTGTTGGGACTTATGTCCCGACATAAGAAGCTCACATGCTTCTTACCCCATCCCAAGCTCCGTAGACCATGGGGACATGTCACCCCCCTTAAGACTGTCATTTGACTGATTGCAGCTCAGGAACCGTCTGGATTTCAATCTAACTGTAAAGTACACCTTGCTGGTCTTCAAGCTCGAGAGCCCATTTCTCTTTCCTTCACGTGAGCACCTTTCTTCTCCAAAGATACAGGTGTCTCTGGCTGCCTAGGTTCTTCCGTTAAGGGGAAAGTGACCTGGTGAGTCAGCTGCACTTTAGTGTAAATTCGTTTCTGTGACTTTCCCAAGGTCCGTTCGCTTTTATGAAAATGAATGAAACCGCTGCACTGGCTATTACTTATGATGCAAGGAACAGTAAGGGAAAGGGACATGATGCATTAGTCTTTAAGCGGGTATCCCAAGGAGAGTCCCCCATGGTGCAAGAGAAACTGGAGGCCAGGGAGACCTTTCCTGGCCCCCTAGAGGCATGCCAAATTGGAAGGGCTCCATTTCAGCTTATCAGAGGCGGCCTGGAGCCCATCAGGGTGTCTGTGATACACTGAAGCACTGCTCAGCATGGCGACTGTGGGACATGGGCCTGTTGCCCGAGCAGGATGTGGTGGTCCACACCTTGCCCTGGCCCCTGGCCTCCCTCTCAGGGCCCCGGAGGTTGTACTGACACGCAATTCCGCCTCGCCATAATTTGGACCCACATTGTGCTAGGACCAGGCCTCCTTCCAGAAGCTGACATCTGCCCTCAGTCAGCACCCCGGTAATGCAGCCCTTTGCACAGAAACCCGTTGCTTTCCTGGTCCGAGGCCCAGAGCACACCGGCCCATGTTCTCCAAGCTAATCACCTCCTGTGTTCTTAATGGAGACGACGACGGTAAAGGAAGACCATGCTAATCTCTACGGAGCCGACAGCCCAGAGGGCCGGGTGTCCCTGACACGTCCAGTCTGTTCCCGGAAGATGGCTACTTTCACGTGGCCAGCCCCTCCGGCTCTGGGCCAGCCACTCCAGTCCTCTCTGAGCTCAGTTCTCGGGGCAGCGCCCCCGTGTTGTAGCAACACATGACTTCATCCAAGGAGAATTCCTCCGGTTGCTGATGCAGCTGCCTGGTCATGTTTCGATGACCCAATTTTCCCAATTCTGTGTCTGAACCCTCTGCTGACCCCGCCCCATGCTCTCTGGCAGAAATTCACCAGAGTCACTATTAATGGGACATTAATTAGACCTGGGCTTCCGGGGGAGGGTCTTCTGCCCCCCAACTCCACCCCCCCCCCCGTTAGACCAGGGACACTGCCGAGGCCAGCGAACCCTCACCCCTGGGACCACCAGCCAAGGAGCATCTGTTTTTTAAGCCTTAGCACAGAAAGATTCTGGGTTTAAAAATAAAAGTCAAGGCCCCACCATCCTCAGCTTCCCAGACTGGTTGTCTTTCTGTGTAGGATCAGAAACAAATGTGCTTTTTCTTCAGAGGGGTAGGGGTAATCCATAGAAAATTCCCAGCTTAGAATTTCTTCCCCAGAAACTTAAAAAGAGAGCCATGTCTTTGAAATGACATATGGGATGTGTGTCTGTGTGTCTGTGTGTGTGTTCTTCCTACCCCGCCTGCCGGAAGGACATGATTTCGTTTGGATTTTTTTTTTTTGAACTTAAAAAAAGAGCCCACAATGAAAACAACGTGTGGAAGGATCTCATTCAATATGTCACTTGAAGGCAGCTCTTGTTCCTTACGTGTGTCTTTGTGTTCCTTGGGTGCTGCTGATGGCCTCTGGACAGAGTGATTTCTTGCCAGAGTCCAGAGGGGCATTTCTCTTCCCGCAGCCGGGCGGCAGGGCTCCGAGCCAAGCGTTCGCTTCTGAATGAGGGGCACTTGGGGATGGTCTGCGCCGGTCTGAAAGGATCCTGAGACCTCAGATGGGCCACATCAACCTTCACCCCTTGGAGAGCCTGGGGTGGCAGAGTTGGCCCCAGAGACAACTGGTGGAGGCTCAGGGGACGACCAGGGGCTGGTGGGCTGAGGGCATCCGGAAGGGTCACTGGTCCTTAGTAATGAGTTGTATGGATAGGGCCACAGTAATGCAGCAGTGTCTGTACCCCAAACTCCTTTGCCCTACTCAGGGATCCCTCCTATGACCTCAGCGTGTTACTGGCTGGGACAAGCATGGCTCTTTCTCCAGGGAACAGGTGACCATTCACAAACAGCAGGACTGTCCTGGCAGGAATTCCCATTGTACAGATGTGAAAGATAAGGCCCAGAGAGGAGACACGATTTCTCCAATATCCCACAGCCTGGCCTACAGCCCGGAGTTAAGAGAAAGCCACTTTCCCCTGGTAATCTCCACAGCCTGCACCCCTGTCATCCGGCAGAAAAGTGGGGTGCAGCCTCAGCTGCAGCAGAATCCCCAGGCTCCTTCCCCATCTGTCTCTCTCTCTCTCTCTCTCACACACACACACACACACACACACCACACACACGCACACACGCACACTGCACATACACAGCTGCTGGCTTCAGCCCTGGTATCATCTGCATTTCATGTTCGCCTGTTAAACAACCATGAGCCCTCCTGCAGATTTTATAGCTCTTGAGACCTGGGGGGAAGTTGCATTAACTCTGAGAAGAACACTTCACTTGACTAGTGAGGTCGAGGGGAAGTTCTGGGCGCTGAGGGTATTACGGGACTGCCTTCCGCTTCTGCAGGAGGCAAGAGGAGAAGAGAAAAGCACACTTGGGTGCTGGGGGCCAGCCAGTGGGAGGACTGGGAATTCTGGGGTGAATGCCACCAGGGGTGCCGTGAAGAGCCAGGAATAGATATCTGCTAAGCTCTAAGAGTGGGCCCCAGTGCTGCATGAGCATTTATTAAATATAATACATATTCAAGGAAGGACCAAAAGGACCCCAGGAATCACCCTTGCACCCAGAGACTGCCCTTGACCATTGATTGATTCATTTTGGCTGGGCAGAGGGGAAAGCCCATGACCAGATGTCCTGGGCCTTGGATTCTCTTCCAGTTTCTGCTGTTTTTTCAGCCTTGTCACTTTGGGCTGAAATCACCCGTAGCCTCCATTTCCTCACCTGTGCAATGGGCATAGGAACACCTACCTTGGCTGCCTCAGGGCGGCTTTGGGGTATGCAGGAAAACATTCAGAAACGCACAAAAGCAAACTACTTTTATTTTATTCACAATACTATAATCTGGTCTGCCTGGCCACATTAAAAAAAAAAAAAAATCCCAAAAAGCCCTTTCCTAAACATCTGGGGAGCTGGACGTGGCTTCCCTGCTGATTCCCTGGGGGTTCAGGGAAGGTCAGCTTGACTCCCAATCCGTAAGCTGGCCAGCACTGACGCTCCATCCTCCCCGCCTTTGCAGGGAGTCATGAGCCGCTTGTCCCATGAGGCACGGCCAGTAAAATGGTGTATTCACAGGGAAATAGGGATGGTTCGGCTCCCAACATTCGTGACAGTTGTCATTGGCAGTTGTAGCATTTATGGAGTGTTTCTTAGAGGCACAGACCCTGGGCTAAGCCCCACCCCTGCAGGAAGCTTTTATCTGCAGAGTAACCATGATGGTGACTCAGAGAAGGAAAGAAGATTCTAGTCAGTGCATGCGGCTGATGAGCAGCAGCTCTGCTCTTGGGGTCTCTGACTGCCTGGGGCTGCCTGGGCATCCTGCCACTGCCACCAGAGTCACACCCAGCCTCACCTCTCAGAGGACATGGGCAGGTCTAAGGGGATGGGGGTGGGGATCATTCCAGCAATCGCCAGCTCCGCAAGTGAGGGTCTGACCAGAGGGACAGCATGGCTGCTGTCCTGTGTGACAGCTGTGTCCCCTTGGAGACCAAGATTGGTGGAGTCTGTGTTTGGCAGATTGATTTAATCAGGGTGAGAAGATTTACTTTTTTTATTGCTGTTCTCAGTACCTATGGAAGGTGCCAGTTTTGTGAAACTATGAAGATAAATCTGAGTATGTGAAAATTTAGGTTAAAATTTCAGGGGGGAAGTTTTCTTTAAAGAATTTGCGGTGTTCGGGGCACCTGGCTCGCTCGGGTCAGTGGAGCGTGTGACTCTCGATCTTGGGGTTCGGAGTTTGAGCTCCACGTTGGGTGTAGAGATTAGAATGAAAAAAATCTTTTTTTTTTCTTAATAGAGGGACTGTGCACAAGCGGAGGTGGGGAGGGGCAGAGGGAGAAAGAATCTTAAGCAGACTCCACGCCCAGTGCAGAGCCCAATGAGGGGCTCCCTCTCATAATCCTGAGATCACCACCTGAGCTGAAATGAAGAGTCGGATCCTTAACCGACTGAGCCACCCAGGTGCCCTCAAAATTTTAAAAAGTCTTAAAAAAAAAATCATGGTATTCAACCCAAGGGTCTGTTGATGAGTGAGCAGATAACCAGACATATATCCATACAGCAGAATATCATTCAGCCTTAAAAAGGAACTTCTGACATGTACTGTACCAGATGAAACTTGCTGACCTCATGCTAAGTGACATGAGCCAAACAGAAAAGGACAAATACCATACAGTTCCACTCACACGAGGTGCGTAGAATAGACAGATTCATGGTGACAGAAAGGCGAATGGTGGTTGTGGGGGGCCAGGGAAGAGGAGGAATGGGGAGTTCATGTTTAATGGGGACAGAGTCTCAGCTGGGGAGGATGGCAAGTTCTGGAAACAGATGGTGGTGGCCCCCCAATTTGAATGTATTAATGCCACCGAGCCGTATACTTAAAAATGATTCAGGTGGTAAATTTTATTTTGCATATATTTGACCACAATTTAAAAAAAGAATTCATAGGGCTTACAGGGCAGTCCAGAATCTGTTTGCACGGACACCGGTAGCAGAATGATGTGTCTACATCCCATGCAGTAGGCTGGGCCATCAGCTGACCTGTACGCACAGGAAACAAACCCATCCTGATCTCTTGCAAGGATTCTGCAAGTCAGACTCCACATGCCCGCCTGCTGGCCCGGGGCCTTCAGCCCGAGTAAGAGTTGACTGAGAAATCTCCACTTCTTAGCCCTTTCCCCGGTCTAACTACTTTTTAAAGAGGCTGTTTTCCTAAAGCCTATAATTATGTTTGCCTCCAGGGGACCCAGGAATTTTTTTTTTTTCCTAAATAAGCAAAGGGCATCCTACAATTATCACGATGATTTGTTGAGGGCAGGCCAAGTGTGGACGGGAGGCTGACACGGCCCTGGAAGCAGAGCTCACGTGCTGGTGTCTGCGTCTTGGAGGCACCCACCAGCTCACTTGGGAGTCGGTCATTAACACGAAGAGCTGGAGAATTAACAGACCCGCATAGTGGTCCGCTGCGCGCCACCTTGACAGGACGGGGCGGGCGGCTCGGTGGGGTTTGTGCTTTCCTGGAGCTGGCCACCACCGCCAGGAGCAGGCCCCAGCTTCGCAGATGGTTCTAGGTAAATATTTCCAGCCAGGGTGACTGCAGCATCCGGAGGCCATAACCCAGGGCTGCTCCAGCCACACGCAGCCCGGGCTGAGATGGGCAGCAGCCTGCCGGCTCTGTCAGCCCTGATTTGGAGCTGAGCCTGTAATCTCCCCGAGTTCAAAGAGCGCTTAGCTGCTTGTCTTTGTCAAGTGCACGGCTGGGGATCTTTTATGTGAACGATGTCGGATTCTCGGGCTGACTTTGATTATTTATTCATCCCCCTCCGTGGGTGTGTGATAGCCAGGGCACCACGGAGCCCCCTTGTCCTGGCTACTCTTGCCCTGAAATTCATGGAGCTTTAAAGCCCTTTGAAAATTGCCTTTTGAGGGAGGGGAAAAGTTTCTGAAAACTGTTTCTCTCTCCCACTCCACAGTGCCGCAGCACCTCTTGCCACCGCTCCATGCTCCCTTCCCAATTGACATGAGACACCAGGAGGGAAGGTACCATTATGAGCCCCACTCTGTCCACGGCGTGCATGGGTAAGTTCTGCTCTCCACCCGCCGGCCCGGCATGCAGTCACCTGCCTCGGGGGAGGCCGGCGGCCTTGGCCACCTGTCCTGCCTCTATCTGTTTTTCTGGAGTTCCTGACCTGCACTGTCCTAAGCTGATAATCACCTTTGCCACCAGGGCTGCACTGACCCAGGATGCTAGGTGAATGTGTAGGTGGGATGTGAGCACCCAGCTCCCTCTGGTCTCCTGAGAAGGAAGCCCTACTTGGCTCGCACATCCTTACTGCAAAGGCTGCGGGCTGTCCTGGTGTAGCCATAGCAACTTGGGGTTCTGTGCTTACCCAGGCAGTGGGAATTCCCTTCAGGCCAAAGGTCCTATATAAGCATGGTGACCTTAGGGGCGCTGGGGTGGCTCAATCGGTTACGCGTCTCCCTTCAGCCCAGCTCATGATCTCGGGGTCCTGGGGTCGAGCCCTGCTTCGGGCTCCCTGCTCAGCGGAGAGCCTGCTTCCCCTTCTCTCTCTACCCCTCTCCCTGCTCGTGCTCTCTCTTTCCCTTGCTCTATTTCAAATAAATACATAAAATAAAATAAAATAAAATACAGTGACCTTAGTTATACATTGTCACAGTATAATAATTCACCATGCCCTTCCGTGTGCCAGTTCAGACCCTATACTGTAGTCACCCTGATAATAAGGACAAGCCCCACATTACACTTTGGGGGCCTCTTCCCACTCCCCTGTTTCGAGGCCCCCAGGTAGAAGCACATGTCCCAGTGCTGTCTCACTAAGCTTAATCCTGTCCCTCTTCATTCTCACCTAAGGCCTCGAAGCCTGTAGCTAATGTCACTTTTCTTGGTCTTTACGACTCAAAGACTGGGACCCATGCCACCCCAACCATTCTGCTTCCAGAGGAGAGGCTGAAACCTTTGCCCTACCCCCACATCTCCGCTGCCCCCCCACACCTGCTTGGCAGGAACCTGCTGCAAAGGGCCAACTCGCCCCAGGGCCCCTCTGGACCCCGCCGTCTCATCTGTCCATGCCAAGTTGTTGTTCAGGGTTCTAGCACACACACCCCTGCCACAGGTCCCCGCGCCTCTGTTCCTGCTGCCCACCTTCCTGGAGTGCTCCTCTTGGGGCACTGGGGTCCCCACACTGAGTGGGGGCCCTTCCCCTGCTTTCCTACCTGCCCCCCAGCAGGCACTGAGCTTCCCTCTCCTTGCTGCCTTGCCAGTGCCTGACACATACCAGGTCCGTGAAAAGTGTTTGCTGAGTGAGAGCACTCTCCACCCGTTCCACCCATTGAAGACAAACCCTACTTCCTGCCTCTCCCAGCTCCTGCCTGAAGGAAGTCAGTAAATGCTTGCTGAACACTCCCTAGGTTCAAAGCAAGCACCGTGCCCGATGAGGAGGCCAGTGACCGAGAAGGTCCCAGCCCTCGGCAACTCCTGTTTCTGGGCACCCCTTGCTGCCTCCCCGAGGTAGAGCAAATCGGAGACTTTTCTTTTTTAAAAAAGCATCTTTCACTTTGAAATAATTGCAGACATGAGAAAACAGTTGCAAAAATAGTACAGAGATTTCCATGATCCCCTCTGCTGGGCTCCCCTAGGGTGCACATCCTACATGACAGAAGGCTGATACAGGGTCATTAACTGACTTGTACATCTTATCCACGTTTTCTCAGTTGCCTCGCTCATGTTTTGTTTTGTTTTGTTTTGTTTTGTTTTGTTTTGTTTTGTTTTCCTGTTTGGGATGCGGCATTGGCATTTCATGGCTAAACCTCCTTTATTCTAGGCTAGTGGCTTAGTTTCTCTTGTCTTTCATGACCTTGACCCTCTCGAGGAGGACAGGCCAGTACGAAATGTACAGGTGTCCTCAATTAGGGGCGTTTGCCTGAATTTGCCTCATGATGAAATTCAGAGTGAGCATTTTGGGGAATTAAAGGTAGGGCTTTGTCCTTCCTAGTGGGTCGTGTCAGGAGGCTCAGGATGACAATGGTCTCATCACTGCAGATCGCTTAGTTAAGGTGAGGTCTGCTGGGTTTCTCCCCTTTAAAGCTGGTCCCTTGGTCATTAATAAGTATCTTGGGGGAGGGGCTGAGACTTTGATAATATGTAACTATCCTGTGTCTTATCAAATTTTCACCTACTAACTTTAACATTCAGCGGAGGGTTCTTGACAGAAACCGTAATTACTAGTGTTTTCCACAGGTGATTTTCTGTTTCCATCATTCCTTCCACGTTTTTGGCCTGGAACTCTCCTGTGAGGAATAGTTTCTTCTCCTCCCTGCCCCCCACGTCTTTCTTTCTTTGATTATTTATTTATGCCAAATAAATGCATGGGCAGGCATGTTATTCTGAGTTATACTCTGTTGTTGTCACTATCTGGGTGTGGTTGAAATGGTCCCAGATTTGGGCATCGGGAGGCCCTTCGAGTTGTCTCTCGGGGCCTTTCAAGTGTTGGAAACTTCTCATTTCATGTCGGTGTGTGTCGCTGGTTCTCCCTTGACGAGGGCCTGCTGCTGGCCCCCGTGCCCGCCTGGTAGGTGATGGGGCCCTTTCAGGCCTTTGCCTGCCCCCCTGCCCCCCGCCTCTCCAGCTGCAGGGCGTGAGACCACAGCTCCAGCAGCTGGCTTTGGTGCACGCATTTGGAACTAGCAGATCACCCAAAATCACCCAAAAAGGGCTCAGCTGGTGGCATCTGAGCATCGAAGGAGAATCAAGGAGCTGAGTTTGTATTTGGGAGGGGGCTGGAATTGCTGACTTCCTGGCCAGCGAGGGGGTGGGGGATGGGCAGAGCACCGGGAGAAACAGAAAGCCTTCATGGCAAGCAGCACGGGAGGTCTGGGCAGGCCAGTGGGCCTGTGGAAATGGCCTTGTCACTCACTGGCCCGGATGACCCTTGAACCCGACTTGATGCCTGAACGGGGGTGTATCAGTCTCCTGTTGCTGCTGTAACAGATTTCCCAGGGGCTTAAAGCGATACTGACATACTCTCAGACAGTTCTGAAGGGCAGAAGTCTGAAGTAAGTCAACTGGCAGGGCTGGTTCCTTCTGGAGACTCCAGCAGAGACTCAGATTCCTTGACTTCCTTGGGGACCACCTGTGTGCCTCAGCCAGGGACCCCTACCTCTGGTCACTTCGCCATCTCCCCCCACCCTGCTTTTGTCTTTACATTCTTCTTCCTCTTCTGTAATGCTTTTCTCCCTCCACCTCTCTTCTAAAGGGGCCTGCCACGGCTTTGAGGGCCCACCCAGATAATCCAAGATAATCTTCCTGCCTCAATATCCTTAACTGTATCACATCTGCAAAGTCCCTTTTCCCCTAGAAGGTTATGGTCACAGATTCCAGGGATTAGGGCACGGATGGCTCTGGGGCTTATTTGGAATCACCAAGCCCGATCCTGTGGCCAGCGTGGCCTCGCCCAGTAGAATACAATAAAGGGTGTCCACCGTGTGTGCAGGGCCTGGGGTGACCCGGGCTCTGCTCCAGAGGCCGCGGTGCTACACTGAGCTTCAGAGAGGTGCAGGGACTGGCCCCGCATCATCCCGCAAGGCAGGCGTGCTGGCCTCCCCTCCCCTGGCCGGGGCCGGGCCCTGCTGGTTAACACCCAAGCAATGAGGGGCCCTGTGCTCCCAGAGCCCCGCGCCCCTGCCCAGGGGGGCTTCCGTTAGCCTCAGGACGATTGGTTCCCACCAGGCCACGGGGGGACATGGCCAGGGCTTCCAGGACCCCATCACCCTCCCCCACCGGTGTGTGAGGTAGGAAGCAGGATGAGGCCTCTAAGAAACAATGGCCCTGTGGCTCCAGCTTCTGTGAATAATGCGGTTGGAGCCCCGAGGAGCGCCCAATGCATCAAGCTCCCGCTATAGCCCACGCCTCCACGCCTCCTCTGCGATGCCAAATGTGTCTAATTACACAAACGTTGCACAGCAAATGAGCTGCGGTGTCATCTCTTGTCAGCCCGAGCCAGAGCCTCCGCCTACTGCTCCGCGCTGGGGCCACTGCCCATTGGCTGTCGTGGTCCCCACCACCTGTGGATTGGGCGCCTCATGTCCCTGGGCTCCACGTGCAGTGCCCCACCTCGAAATGTTTGTCCTCCCCACCCCTCCCGCCGGGGGGTGGGTGGGGGGAGTGCCGCAGGAGTGCTCTGTCACCAGCCCTGCCCCGGTAGCTGGTCTTGAACCCTGGCTCTGAATTTGGTAGAGCTTACCAACCCGAATGAAAAAGCCTGTTTTTCCATCTGTAATACCCCATCTCCTGAGTTATTTTGAGGATTCCATAGGATCATATAAGTAAAGCAGTCAGGACCGTTTGGAAATATGGAGTAGATGTTAACAGTGATGATTCTCATGGTCGCCGTTTGCATTTGCTTATGGGGGCGGGGGTCATTGGAGGCCCAGGCACCTTGTGGCAGAGACAGGCCATGGCATCACCTTCAAAGAGGATTCTCTCTGGTGGCTGTCACCCAAGAAGGTAGAAACTAATATTGAAGGAGTACCACTGGGGATGGAGAGAGGAGGGGTCTTTTTTTCTCCCAGTTGAAGAATTTGGACTTTAGCCTCTTGGCAACCAGGACCAAGATTGAGTGGTCAGATTTCTTTTCAGGGTGCCCGTAGGAGCAGTTAGGGGATGGGTAGGAGAAGTGGGGGGCACACAGCAAAGGGACCTGCCAGAGCTGTCATCGTGTCTCCGGGTCCAGGTGACAGCCCTCCCCTCCCACAGGCAGCCGTACAGGCAAGCGTAGGGCATGGGGTGCAGCGTGTGGAAACCCAGCCAGCACTCCGGGCTGGCCTCTTCACAGAGGCCCCCACCCCATCCTGACAGCCGCCTCTCTGCATGTCCTAAAGTACAAACCCACAACAGGATTTGCGTAGCTCGCTAATGCGCAGGGGCTTCTAGAAGGGTAGATGGCACTGCCCGTGGACTCCTGGGGCCACCGATTTCTTATCTGTGGATCTTATCTGTGGATCACTGTGAGGAAATGATCCTGAGGGTCCAAGAGTTCATTCTCAAGGGTGAGAATAGAAGGCCAGCCAGGGGATGGGGGCCAACACTCCCTGTGGACTTTCCATAGCCTTGCGGCTGCCGGTGAAATAAAAGACCTCTTTGGATCTTCTGCTGGCCCCTGCCCCTTGGAAACAGGCTTGCCAGGTGTTGTGGGGACAGAGGCTGAGGCATGGGACTAAGGGGCAGCCTGCTGGAGCTCCATTTGCTCCGTGTAGGCAGTCATACGAGCAGTCATACGAGAAAAGATCCCACGTCCTTTCAGGGAAGGTAAAAGCTCCTTTCCTGGTTTAGGAGGCTGGGGTCATCCTTTGACTCCCCATGTTGCTTATGGGGTCCCTCTCATCCCAGCCCTGCCCTGGGGCTTCAGAGAAGACTGATTCCCATTGCTTCCATCCCAGAGGGGTTGCTGAGACCATCTAGCGCTGCAGTTCGCAAACCTGGCTGCCGATCTGCACTCGGCTGTGTCTTAAAGAGGCACGTTCTTTGGTCTAATCCCTGAGGTTTTGGTTCTTGCCGGCTAGGGTGAGGACTGGGTATCTGCTTGTTTACCTACAGGCCAGAGTCTGGGGACCACCGCAGGCCACCCCACTTATTTTATACCCAAGAAAATAGGCCCAGAGCTGCGTGTTGCCTTGCCAGAGTCATCACATCAGCAGGCTCTAGGGCTTTTTCCCTCAATGACAATGACCTCGAAGTATGGGGTGTTAAAAATCCCCTGGTTCCTTTTTATCACCCATTCACAGATGCGGTGCACACAAGTTGACCTAAATCTGTCCGTATTCTCAGCCTGCGAAAGGGGATGAGCGTTTGGAACGAGGACAGCTACAACATCTCAGCCACAGGAAGGACGGTCCCCTTCTCTCTCCTCTTGCCTGGTTCCATGACCTCTGACAGCCATGACCCCCAGCACCCACCAAGATTCAAGAGCCGACCACCACGTGTCGGTCCCCTGCAGATCGCTTGATCTCGAGCTGTAGTTGGTGAGCCCAGCGGTTATGGTCCAAGGCCACCCTGCAAGACAAGGAGAGAGGAGGAGGGGGTCCTGCTGGGGACAGATGGCTCTGGGGTTTAGCTATCAATTCATGCAATGTCAACATGCTGGCCCAGGTACTTTAAGAAAAGAGGAAACGCCAGCTGGTGGGTGCGAGGCCCCCCGCCTTCCACCATCATCTGCACACTTTGTCACGCGTGCAAATTACCCAGGGCCCCTGGGAAAGCTGTTAACGATGTCTGAAGCCACCTCGTCCTGGTGGCTGCATATTAATGGGGACGTTTAGCCCCTCTCTTGGTGTGCTTCACTTAAGAAAGTAGTTGCTTTGCTGTTGCTGGCTGAGCTCCTGAACTTTTTGATCTGGAGGGATTTGAAGATGGCTTTTCCCAAGGTCAGCATTCCATAAAGCCTGCTCCCACTCGTCGTGAGATTAATAAACACACACCCTGCTCGGCCTGCCTCATCCTGAGCCCCTGAGAGCCCTGTCCTCAGCCAGTCACCGAGACGCAGGACCATAGTGGTATTTTCTTCTTGATTCCTGGCACCACACCACTAGGTTCACGGTTCAGAGAGGACTGGCTTTGTGTTTCACAAAGAACGTTCTCTCCCCTCAGCAAATGTTCATGCTTCTTTTCAGAGATTCGTGGAAGAAAGGAAGAGGCGGCAGAAGGGCATGTATGCCTGGCTTCTGGCTTCCGGCTTCCGGCTGAGGGGCTGGGTGGGCCCACGGCTGTCCTCCCCCTCACTGGAGTCCAAGTTGTCCCTTCATCCCCAGTGAGTGCTCCTTTAAATCTGATGTAGCTCACCACTTCTTCAGAGCAACTGGATAGCGGGGAGCCTGGAGAACTCCGGGACCTGGCAGTGTGTGGGGCAGCTGGCCCTCCTCCCGTGGCTGTCTGAGGACTGGGTGGCAAATAGGTGTGAAACCTTGGCTCACGGTGGCCCTTAGCCACCCCTGCAGGCAGCAGGATGCAGAGGCCGGGCTCACTGAGATGCAGTCCCAGCAGCCTGGGGCCGGCCCTCTGGATTATACCACTTAACCCCCATCTGCACCCTTCGAGGAAGGTGGCATCCTCACTCCTGCTTGTTAAGTGGGGAAACTGAGGCACGGTGTGGTTGACTGCTTTCCCAAGTGACATCCTCCTACGAAGTAGCAAACCTATGCCCAGAACCCAGGCCGTTTGACTCTAGAGGGCCCCTCTCCACACTGAGCCCTCTGCTAAAGACTCTCCCAGCTCGGAGAGCTTCAGATTCCCAGCTCCAGGAACGTGTTCTGCGGTGTGGGACAGACAGCTCATTTATAATGGAATCTGGCCTGTAAAAGTTTAATGAGGAGCGTGTCTGATAAGCCGGCCTGCTCTTTGATCTGTGCTGAACGCCAGCCCCTCGCAGAAGAGGGGCTCCCGGCTCTGGGCTTTGGAGAGAGCCCGTGTGGTCAGCCCAGGGCAGGAGGAGCCCCGGGAGTGAAGCAAATCTTGATGTGCAGAAATGAGGCGATCTGCACTGGGGGAGGGCAGGCAGAGCAGGTGTGGGAGGGCTTCCTGGTGGGAAGGTTCTGCAGGGTTGAGAGATGGTCTTTCTGGTTCTTCTCCTGTCCCACTGGGCCCCCCTCACCTTGGCATAGCTCATCCCACACCCCCAGGATGTGGGCAGAATAGGGTGGGGCCAGGGTTGAAATCCTATGTTATTTATACCTTCTGTGTCCTTGGGCTGGCAGTTGAACCTCCATGAGCCTTGGCTCCCCCGTCTTTAAAATGGGGATACAAGAGTCCCCCTGGGGTGGTTTTGAGGATTAGGTGAGGGAGTATGTATAAAGCACAGACTAGCCTCTGCTACATAGTGAGCACTGGACAATGATTTGCAATTTTCACCCTTGTGTTGAGACCAGAAGTAAATCTGCATTTCATTCCAGTCACCCTCCTGGGGGCTGGGCAGATGGCATCATATCCAGTCCCCCCAATACCCTGTAAGGTAGGTGATATTCTCCCCATTTCATACAGCAGAAAACTAGAGGTTCCCAGAATTTAAGAGCTTCCCAAGATCACTCTGCTAGTAACTGAGACCTGATTCTCAATCCTGAGCTTTTCTCCATGCCATGATTGTCCTTGGAGAGGAAGTGGCATCTCCTTGCAAATCTTAGGACCACAAGCGGTTATCCTTGCTGGCAGACATGGGAATGGAGCAATAATCAATCCAAAGGAAGTAATCTCTAAGAGTAAAATTTCAGTTAGTGGGATAGATTGGCCTTTGAGATGGAGTCTTCTCCTAGTGCACATGTCTGGGGTGTCCATCCTGGGTGGACACTGATGCCAGTGCCCAGAATGCATTCATTCAGCCCACTTCCCAACTGCTGGACTTACTGTGTCCCAGGGGCTGTCGCTGGAGGTCACTCCTGCCCACCTTAGTCGTCACTTGTTGAGGGGACTCGTGAGCAGTGCCTTGCCCCCAAGGCCTGGTGCTCTTCAAGCACCCATGCGTCACTTACTTGCCCTGGTGCCCACGAAAAAGAAGAAACACGTCGGGCACCATGGGAGCCCCTTCTCCCATTCTCTCCTGCTGGGAACTGTGTTTCTGACACGTGAACTTGACCTGCCCTGCCCAAGCAAGTTGAGTTTAGCCGTGGCTTAACTCAGGTGGGGAAGTTCTTAGTGTTCCTTCCTCTGACATCACCCACCCCGTGGCTTGGAGGGGCCAGCCTCATTCCAGGTGTTGGGGATCCAAGCCCAAGGAGGCCCAGCCTAGCTGCCCACACATACCTCATGGTCTTGTAGGGGAAGGAGGAGCAATGGGTGGTTACAAAGTGGTGTGCGGGAAAGGGGGGCAGGGAAGCCCCGAACACTAGGAAGCCAGGACTGGGAAGCATTTACCAGGAAGAAGGCATGGGAGGCCTGCCTCTCCTGATCCCAACCCTAGCCCCAGCTCCCGTGGGGCTCCACGGTCTTTTTGGGGCTGCCCCTGTTCCAGTGAGAGGCCTTCACTCCCAGGCAGACACGGATGCCAGTAGGAAGAGGGGCCCTTTCCAACGCACCCACTAATGGACTCAAAAGTTTGGTAAAAATCAGCAGCACACCCACCTCTAAGAAGACTTTTATCTAAACTATTTGGGATTATTCATCTCATCTTGACAGGAGTCCAGGAAAGGAAATTCCACACGCCACTTTGGCGGGCCAGGCCAGAGTTGAAGAATTCTGCCTGTGGAGGGGTTTCCCCGTGTGTAGCCCACTGCGCAACCCCCCCCCCAGACTTTTCTCATGGTTTAAACCCAGACCCCAGGGGCAGTGTAATGAAACCCCTCCTTTTCCTGAAGACTCCTCCTGCTCCAAGACCACACACCTCATTCCTTCCGTGGCTCCGGGGCCAGCCCCCTCGCATTTGCCCTGTGATAGGACAGTCCCCATAGAGCCTTGACTTTCTGGAAGCTTCGGCTCATCTGTGCTCAGCCAAGGTTGGCTGTTCCTACAGACAAAGGCCTTCCCTCCCCAGAGGTTAACCCACACCACAGGTCACCTGGAGGGGGCCCGATCCCGGCCCGTCTCCCCCAGGGCCTCTTCCCCGGGGCCAGCTGTGTTCCTGCCTCACCACCCCCCAACACATGGCTCACATCCAAGGTCTCTCCCCCACCCCAGCTCTGCGCAAGTCATCACTTTGTTAGGAGAAAAGTCTCCTTGATACTTCCCTCTTGCCTTTTATGCTTTCAGTTTTTATGTTTGAAAAAGCCGATAACCTTCCTATCCTTCTGTTCCAAGGGGAAAAAAATGTGATAAAGGGTGGGCAATTGAATTAACCCCTCTTGCCCGTGTGGCTAGATCTTAACCAAGTCCATGTGTCTGGCCTCCTTTGTAGGCACAGTTTTATAACCTAATTTCCCTACCAAAACATCAGTGTTTACTTAGTAAGAAATCTGCTCTTTGTCAGCTGAAAACAGTGATTTCTTTATTATGGCTCTGCGCAGGGGGTGACAGCTGAAAGCTGACGCTGGGCTAGGTCTGCCGGAGTGTGCGGGTCCATCACGGGAACGGGGTGAGCGGAGGGTCGAATGGATTGCGTGCGTATAAAACCGTGTGTCAGCCACAGAGCAGGCCTGTCTGGGGCTGGCCAGGAGGGAGCCGGGGCAGCAGACAGAGGGAGCAGCCAGGAGGAGCCCACTGGGTGACAGGGAGCCAACCACGGAACCCCCAAAGGCTTCCCAGCAGCCCACACAAGTTCACGACCAGCCCCGCGGTCGCTCCGCTCCCCACCACTAAGCCCCCGTGCCCTCAGCCGACTCCGAACCAGAAGCCAGCCCTCCTCTTTAAGGTTTGGGCTTATTAAATATTGAAGACCCACAAAAGGAATTGCAAAAGCATGGTTAAGATATAAAGAGTCATGATCTCGTACACCGTCACTCCCTGCCCGGCCTAAGGATGGGGGCCGGCACGTTTGGGGTCTCCACGGTCCTGCCCCAGGGGCTGCCCCTCCTGCCACGCTCCGGGATTTGGAGTTCCTCCTCCCCTTGCATCCGTGACAGTTCCACCTTATGTCTGACTCCCCTAACAACCCGTTGTTTAGTTCTGCTTTGTGGGCTTGACATAAACAAAATCATTGTGAGGGGATTTGTTGGGAAACTGCTTTCACAGGTCCAATTTTGTTCCAGAGATTCACCCGTCAATGCCTGGGGCTCTTCATTCATGAATTCTCACTACTCTGGAGCAGTCAGTATAGACAGACATCTGGGGTGTGTCTCTGTTTTGGCGATTTGAAACATTATTGCGGTGAATTCTCTTTACCATCCTCTGGGCCCCCCGGATGCCTGGCTGTTCCTTAGAGTCAGTGCGTGTCCAGGAGTGAAATCGCTGAGTCATGGGCTGTTCTCATTTTAACCCCAGATGTTGCCAGACTTTTGCTTGGGTGGTTTTACCACCAGCAGGCCCACTCCACATCCTTGTTACCAGGGTCATGTCAGCAACATTTATGTTTGCCACAATTTTGGTATCTCCTGCGATTTGGATTGCCTGTTTCCCTGATTACTGAGGAGGCCGAGCATCATCTCTCCTGTGTGTTTTGGTCAATAATGTTTCCTGCTTGCAAAGTACATTTGGAGCTGTTTTGCTCATTTCTGTATGGAGTTGCCTTTTTCATATTGATGTGAAGAAGCTTTTCCTATATGAAGGCCACTCATTCCATAATTAGTTATCTGTGTTGCAGATATCCTCTCTCAGTTTGTGTTTGTTCTCTTCACTCCCACAGTGAAGTGTCTGGATGAAGAGAAGTTCCTTGTGTAACCCAGGTCAGGTTATCAACATTTCCTTAAGGTTTTTCCCACACATTCCTCTCCCATCAGCTATGTGGTCTGCCTTGCAGTTCCTGGACTCTGGTCGCTATTGTCCGGTATGACCTCCTCTTTGTTCAGTTGTTCTCCTGCCTTGGAATCCTGCGCCTGCACCACTCACAGCCTCCTTTCCATTTCTCTGTAAGAGTTGAGACCCAGTTTCAGATGCCACCTCTTGTGGGAAGTCTTCTCAGATTATCCCAACAGAGTGGATGAATTCTTTCCTTCCCACCCTTGTTTCTGCTCCAGTACCTTGTATACTCTTTGTAGGCTACAATTTGTGTTCATTCTCCTCCATGACCCCAGAGGTTCCAGACCGATGATTCCATCAAGGCACTGAGGGGAACCGTAGGCTCAGGGGGCTGTGATTTCCTGAACTCATGGTTGGATCCGGGGGGCTCCCCCAGGATCATCAGCCTAATAGCTTGTCATCACCACAGACTCGTGGCGTCTCACGCTCTCTGCTGGGATTTGTGCGAGTATGGGTTCAAGGTGAGTCCTGGGAAAGTCAGAGATGACCCAAACTCACTTGGCTCAGCATTTGTCAGTTGAGTTTTTTACTTCCTAGGTGTGGGGTTCTGGCCATGTCTTTCTCAGACCCCCAGCTCCCCACCTGGTTCCCTCCGGGCCCACGCTCAGTGAATATTGACCAACCGAGGGAATAATGGGTGAACACATGAACCAATCAGCAAATGGGTGGATGCTGTGGTCCCAGGCCCTGTTTACTGTGAGCCTTTTCGCTCACTTTCAGAGCCTCCCCATGTGGGCAGCGTGCAGCCCAGATGCAGAAGAACAGGCAGATTGTTGCAAAAAGAAAAAAGAAAGAATTGGGCTCTGATTTGGAGAGGCGCTGTTCTCCGGTGCTTTCCAAAAGAATTCAGCGTACATCTCTTGCCAGTTGCAAACCCCCTTGGTGACTGTTGAAAGGGGCTTGATTTCTGGAACTTTTAAAATGAATATATGGAAGGCGTGGTGAGCAAGCTTGGCCAATGTACAGTTTCACAAACCCCACACCAACCAAACAAACAGAAAACCAAAAAACAACAACAAAATCTAAACCAACAAACAAAAACCTTACAGAAGAGATTGAACTCCGGCCGGAGAAGCTCCCTGGAGCTCTGTCCACGAGTAGGCCTGGGCCAGCTGGTGCTGACCTTGCTCTTCAGGGATGCCCTGGCAAAAACAGACACAGGCCCGCCCTGCTCGGCAGGGGCTGGTGCTAAGGAGCCCCAGTCTGAGGAGGAGAGCCGCTCAGAGCAGGAAGGCCAGCTCCGGGGTATTTGTTTCCCCTCTAGCTGATCAGTGGGCCCAAGGCCAACTGCCTAGTGTTTCTGAGAAAGTGGGTGCCTGGCCCCGAGCAGCGGGCCAACGGCAGACGGGTCGCCGCCTCCCCATGCTGAGCCTTCTGTCTCCACCCACGGCCCTGTGATCCTGGTGGGTGGCAGCATCTCAGCCCAAAGGCAGGATGAGGACATGCGAGCCAGCGGTCCCTGGGGCGGGAGGGTTGGCGTGTCGGGGCCGTGTGCAGGGCGCGTTCAGCTATGGGGAGCCAGTGACCGTGTAATCCGGGCGGCAGGGGGGAAGGCACGCTCTGGAGCCCTGTGAGCATGCTCAGAAGCCGTCCCGGTGTGGAGGGGACTTCCCCCTTCCCTGCCAGCTTGCTTCTGATGCAGCACCTCCCGGGGGCTAGGCCACTCCGAGGAACAGCACACAGGCCCTGCTCCCTAAGAGCTTACCCTCTCGGAGGAAGGGTGACAGTAATATGATGTTGATGTCAGCCCCCCTCCGGGTCTACTCCACACCAGCACAATATGCCAGATGTACTGGATTAGCTCCCAGCAAGTTGCCACGAACTCAGGGGCTCGAAACATCAGACATGTGTTCCTTCCCAGTTTTGGAGATCAGGAGTTTAGAATCAGTATTGTGGGGTCGAAGTCAGGCTGAGGGCAGAGCCATGCTTCCTCTGCAGGCCCTAGGGGAGAAGACATCCCTTGCGCCTGCCAGCGCTCCTTGGCTTGCGACCGCGTCCCTCCAGCCTGTGTCCCCATGGCTACACAGCGTCCTCCTCTTCTGTGTCCCTCTGCCTCTCTTTTATAAAGACACTGGGTCCCCCTGATAATCCATAATCTTCTCATCTCAGCATTCTTACCTTGATCGCATCTTCCAAGTCCTTTTTTTCTTCTTCTTTTTCTTTTTGCAAATGTGATATTAACAAAGGATCAGGTAGGACAGGGATGCGTCTTGGAGAGGTCAAGGTCAGCCTGCCGTGCTTTCTTCCGCTCTGCTGCCCACTACATATTTGTAAGAGCACCATTGTGATTGCTCTTTGTAGCTGAGCACACAGATTCAGAGAGTGCATGCATAGCCCCCAGCCACACAGCTAGGCATGAGCTGAGCTGGAATCCAGGCCTTATGCCGCAGTGCCTGCACGCTGGACATGATCATTGCCTCATTCATTCATCCTTCCAGTCATTTGTGCAGTGGCCACAAGTGGAGAGCATGCTCTCTGAGCACTTGGTGGGCACGGGAGCAGGGGCACGGAGAGCAAGTAAGCAGGAGTGGGCCCGGAGCTTGCTCCCTGACTGCTCTTCCAAGGGGGAGACAGGCCCTGAGTGATCGGCTCACAGCAAGTGCCCGTGCTCAGCCAGGATGGGTGGGCTCAAGGTCCAGGGAAGGAGCCGTCCTCCATAGGCACATCTCATAAGAGCCCCGACCTCCACGTGGGGTTTACTGGACCCTCTGAGGGAGATGTCGAGGGTTAGCTGGGGATAGGGACAGGACCTGACTGGAGGAGCAGGCATGGCGGGTGCCCAGAACCTGAGCAGAAGCCATGAATTGGCATATAGAGTGTGAGCGGAGGAGCAGGTGTGTGACCACTCAGGATCTCTCCTGGTGCCACCAAGGATTTCAGTCACCCTGAGAAGTAGGCCCGAGCTGAGGTTTGTAGGCCTGCAGCCCCGAGTGGACCTCCCCTTTCTCATCCTCACCAAAGGCCCCTAGAGCAGGCCATGATAACACTGGATCCTGGCCTTCCAGTCCAGCTGTGCTGCCAGCCTCACCATTGTTGTGCCACTGCTCCTTTGGGTCTCAGTAGTGCTGTCTGTGAAATGGGATGCCGAGTGTCCAGTCCTGCCCATTTCTGGCCCGACTGACCTGCACAGAATGTCTTGGAACAAAGCTATCAGGAGCCTCTCTGGGTGGACAAGGGTCCTTTCTTCTGGCTCCTGTCCCCTCTCCCCCCGCAACCCCCACCAGGTGAGAGAATCTGCCCAGTGGCTCATGCTGAGTCTGGGTGAGTCAGCACCCCTCAGCCCTGCATTGTTCTGCCTCTCCAAACAGCACCATGGGTGGGGTACCGGGGCCCCATTCTGCACTTCCGCCCCTCCTCTCACCGCGGTAAGAAGCACGTTGGTTCCTGCCCCTGCGCCCTGACTCAGGCTGCACTAGGGGTCCGATGCCCTCCCTGTTCCCCGCATCGAGCAGAGTCTTACTCACCCCTCCATACACCCTCAAGGGCCACGTCCCCATCCTACTAGCTCCTAGGGATGGCTCCCATACCCGAGGGTGCAGGGGTGCTGGCTCGGGCCCAGCCACTTCGGTGCTGAGCCACATGTGGCTGTGTGGGCTTCTCATGGCCATGGCTTTGCCTTTCATCTCCCTCCAGAAACTTGAGCCAGCACGTGCGGAAAGGGCCAGACTTGTTGAAAGATTAGGCTGGGTCCGCTCTGCTCTGTGCAAGTCTTCCCTTTGTCATCCGTTAAATCTGAGAAAAGACACGGGAAACACTGTCCCACCGCCGCCTCATCCCGCAGGCGAGGACACAGAGGCTCTGGGCCGCAGTAAGTGGCAGAGCCATCATTCAGACCCAGGAAGTCCAGGCTCCAGCCACAGGTGTGAGTGGCAACCCTCCGCCTGCTCCCCACCCCAGCGAGGGCCGGCAGGAGGGCCAGCTGCAAAGGGACACCAAGCTGAAAGTCTCGAGGGCAGAGACAGTGGAAGCAGCAGCTTGCCTTTGGGCGGACTGCTGGCATTGTCCAAGCGCCAAGCCTGACCTTGCCGAGTCGGAAAGGCCAGCCCCCTTCCTCTCTGCAGCCCTGGGCAAGTCTCACTTACTGCCTTGCACCGAGGTTTCCCTCTGCACCGAAACCTGCCTTACAGGGTTCCTGCATGTGCTGCGTGCCGTCGGCACTCGGCGGAGGGTGACTACCCCATGGATCGCAGCTTCCCCCCGGGCCGTGGGATGTGAGGCTGGAACAGCGGCCGGCCAGTGAGGTCTCCTCTGGCTCGGCCCGTTCTCTCTGTCCTCTCTTCCCCTGGCTACCACCCTGGAATTTGGTCTGGCCCAGAAATCTTGCCCAGGGGCTGGGCCAGGCCCCCCTCCCAATAGAGAGGGAAGGGAAGAGGGTGGAGGAAAGACGCTGCTCCGGAGAAGCCCTTTCACGGCCCTGCCTGCCTCCTTCAGGGAGGCGGAGGCTGGCCCAGCCATCCGGCCAGTGCGTGGACTGGGAGGAAGCGTGGGAGCCCTGGACTGCCTGGGAAGCTGGGTCCTGTTGCAGGTGCTGCTGCCCGTCGCTAGTGCGTGCATGAGTGCGTGTGCACCCCCCCACACACACACACACAGAGGCAGGGTGGCAGGCGGCTGTTCCTCTTACCCAGAGCCCCCTACTTCTGCTTCACACCCACACACAGAAGGGCCACCTCTGCGGTCCTCACCAGCCTCAGCAGCCCCGGGCAGGACAGCTGCCACCCTCTCCTTCAGTCTGGCAGGTGGGAACGTGGACAGGCCCCGGGAACGATGGCTCCCATCTGCTTTGCCAAGTGCCGGGCCCAGGATTGCTCTGGTTTGGGAGAGGCTGTTTTCATTAATGCTTGCCTTAGCACTTGCCTATGCTCAAACTGGTTTACACAAACAGGTGTATTGGCTCAGATGACTGAAAAGGCCAACGTGACTAACTTCCGGTGAAGCTGGATCTGTGCTAGGAGCTCCGTTCAAGAACCCAATGCCCCATCTTCCCGCTCTGACACTCTGTGTATCATCTGCACTCTTGGCCTCCCCACTCACTGTCCCCAGCAACTCCAGGCTTCCATCCTACCTGCTTAGCAACTCATGTGGACAGAGAACCCTTCCTCCCTCAAAGAGTCCCGCCAAAGCTGCTACCTTAGGCATATGTCTATCTCTGAAATGATCGCAGCACCCAGGAACATGAAATGCACTGATCAGCTGGGCTCAGGTCACGTGGCCCCTAGCCACGTGAAGAAGAAATGAAGCAGGTCCAATATAGGTCCAGCCCTGAGTGCTCTGCTCCACCATCCAGACATAGCCTTTGTGCATACATATCCTTATAGGCCAGCCTTTCTTTGCGCATGCTGCTTCTTTCCTTTGTGTCATGTTCTTCCTCACGAACTCCTATTGATCCTTCAGAACCCAGCCCAAATGTCACCTCCTCTGAGAAGCCTTCCTTATGCTTACATACAGAGTTAGATCACTTTTTTTTCCTCTGCTGGGGCCTTTATCAAACTGCCCAATACTTGGGGGTCTGCCTCTTCCATTTGGTCTCTGAGCTCCGTACAGGTCCTGCGCACAGAGCAAGTGCCTGGGACGATTTTGTCTGGAATGTGAACAAACTCAGACCAAGGATGGTAGAATCAGGCTCAGGTGAGCTCGGAACTGGACTGCAGGGGAGAAAGCAATGCATAGGAGTGACATCCAAGGGGAGCAGCTGGCAGCAAGGCTGGCTCAGCCAGTCCAGTTGATGGCGGCCGGCAGGTGTGTGAGTGTGCATACATACAACAGAGGAGAACGTGACCATCTTTTGAAATGAGCTCACGCAGTCAGCCGTCCTCTCACCCTCGAGGCTACCTCCTTGAGACTCTGCCCAGTTGCCAGAATTCTAGGCTGGGACAGGCCACGGCTGAGACCTGGGTTGGGCCCCCACAGTCAATGGTGTGGACATGCAAGAAGAAAGGGAAGTGGTGGCTGGGGGTCAGGCCCTGTTCCCTGAAGGACCTCCCTTGAACAGTTGGCAGTGTTGGCGTCATTGTCAGGGCTGCTAGGGAGCTCCCTGCTCCCCCACTTGCATTAATGATGCTTGGAATTCTGCCCTTTGAGATTCATTCCTTTTACTTCGCTTGGCCTGTCACAACGACAGCTCTTGGAACATTTGTGCTCCCCGGATCCTTATCGGTCATTGACAATACAGTGGGAGGGAGAGGTCCCAACTCCCTCCTGAGAGCTGGCTTGGCTTGGGCATGGTGATGGAGCGGGAGTGGAAAGGCAGACAGAAAAGGAAGCTGAAACAGAGCGGGGAGAAAGCTGTTCTGCTCTCAGGTGCTGCCCTTGCCTGACCCCGCACCCCCCGTCCCCAGCCCTGCTCACAGAAAACCAGTCATCAGGAGAACCCACTTCTCTGCCCAGGGGACAGGTACGGCACACGCTAGGGCCCAGACCCACCTGGGTGGGTTGTGGTCCCTCTTCCTGTTATCTGAGTGTCCTCGGGCAGGGAGGGACCTAGCCTCACTGGCTGTGTTCTCATCTGTAAAATGGGCATGAAGTGCCTTCCTGGTGACTTTTTTATTAAAAAAGGAAACACATGCCTGATTTCCTGTGATGGCTGGCATGGTGTCTGCCCTATCGTGAGATGTCGGGTAAGGGCACAACTCAGTAGCACTGCACAGAGGGGACATCTAGGGAGCCTTCCCGGAGGAGGTGTCTACAGTCAAATGCTCTACCCCTGAGCTATACCCCCATCGGAGGAGGTGTCTGGATAGTCATCCATGGCTGTGATGGCCGAGGCACCTGTTGTCCTGGGCACTGGGGGCACTGGGGGTTCAGCTCACTAGATGCTCCACACCCGAGCTGACTTGTTGCAGAGAAGGGAAGGGAAGGGGGATAATGCTCGCTAACCCCCCGCATGTGCCCCACCCTGGGGGCACCAGAGAAGGGCAGCGTGCTGGCCGAGGCCACCCAGGTAGGTGGGAAAGATCAGGGTTCACGAGAGAACCGGTACTTTCAAAGGCACAGGCGGTGCCCAGATGCTGGTCTTGCCCCACTGCTTCCGGGCTCTGGGTCCCCCCATACGGCCTCCAGAATCCAGTCCTGCTCTGCGTATAAAAGAAAAGGATTTGATTGTGCCTCCGCGAGAGGCTCTGCTGGCTCGCTCCCACAGACCCCAGGCCTACCAGTGACAGCGTTCCTGGCCCTGGGAAAAGCAAGGGGGTGTTCCGTGTGCACTTCCATCCGCCCCGGGAGCTTCCCTGTCTCACCAGCGCACCCTATCGAATCTGCCATGGTTGGGAGGCAGTGACCTCTCTCAGCTCCTTGCCCAGGGAAACCGGGAGGCCTTTGCAGTGTTCTCTGTGGGGTCGGGCGGCCCCTGGGAGGAGGGGCGCACCAGCCCAGGAATGAGGCAGACTTGGGTTGAGTCTTGGCCTGCGTCTCCCTCTGGCCACACAGCATGGGGGAGTGACTTCCCTCTTGGACCCAGAGTCCGTCTGGGTGATTGCGGGTGTCAGTTTTCACAAATCTTCCAGGAGGATGCACAGCCCATGCTTCCTTTGAAGCCGGCTGGACGCCCCTGCTGGACGCCCCTGCTGGGAGCTCCCGAGGCTCCCCTCTGAGCCCAGGGCCTGAGACAGGGCCCAGGCTGCGCTGGACTGAGGAGCTTCCTGTTCCCTTGGTGACCCGTGGTGGAAAGAGAGGCGCAGAGTTCACTCTCCCCTGAAAGGTGATAACTGAGGTATGAAGACAGACGTCCCAGTTCCTCTGTGTGGGGGCCTCCAGGCCCAATTGCTAGGTTGGGTTGGACTCCAGCCAGGGCAGCCCCCCCATCACCATGATGGTGTGCTTGTTGCCATGACAACACGTCTCCATCCCCCTGCTTTGGACACGCATCTGACCAGTGGAATGGCGGTCACCTTGGACAGAGCGGGGCTGCTGTGTTCCTTTAACTCCCCGTGTAGTCACTGGTTTGCTCGTGAGACCTTGGCTGTTGTCAGTGTGCCCTAGAGGCTTGGGCAGGTCACTTAGGGCCACTGGCTTCGGTGACCACAGGCCGCTATGACCTCAACCCTGGCCAGTGTCCCAGGCCCTGGGAACCTACCCTGGCTCCCGTGTTCGGGGGAGGACTAAGGGATCTGAGGACGACAGGTGCCTCCCACTGTCCTCCAGAACACCCTGTGCTTACTGGAGTATGCTTAGCCTTCCGGAACTCTCCTTCAATTCCAGATCTGGGCCCAGGAGTCAGACAGCATCTCCTCCCTGCCCCACAGGCCCGGCCCCCGGGGGATACTCTCCAAGTATTGTCTTCATAGAACACCCGTCCTGTTGCAGGATTGTGAGTGTCCATCCCGCACCTGTCAGCATGCCCGAGGCAGCGAGACAGACCCTTGGCCAGAGGGTGAATTAGTCTCGTTCTGTTCTCCCACCACCACCCTTGGACACATAGCGCCCCTGCCTAGAACAAAGCCATCTCCAAAGCCCCTGGGCCTGAATGCAGTTCCCTCCCAGGAGGGCTGGCCTCGGAAGGCAGCCTGTGAGCGAGAGCAGCTTGAGGCTGTGACGCGTGACTTATCTGTGGCTCCCTTCTGCCAAGCTCAGTGCCTGGAAACAGACGTGTGGCCATCACAGCTCTTGAAAATCCCTCCGGGGGATGCTAGTTCAATACCTGCCAGGTGCTACGTGTAGAGGTTCCTCAGACAGAGCCCAGGTACCTGGGAGATGGACCCATCAACCTCAGAAACAGGCACCTGCAGAGGTAGCAGGAAGGAAGGCTCCGAGAGCTCATTCCAGGGCAAGGGGCTGCAGGGAAGGTGTCACCGAAGTGACTGCGTCCCCTGGGCTTCCGGTGGGAGAAGCGGTTAGCCTGACGATGTAGAGGGTGTGGGAAGCCCTGGAGCCCCGGATTCTGTGTGTGCCAAAGCAGCGTGGAAGAGCTGCCTGGCAGGCTTGTTGGATCTGCATGCCCATCGCAGTCACATCTGCGAAAGTGAGAAAGAAATGTAGCAGAATGCTCACATCCTCCAAGTGGGGAGTTTGGTAAGCCCAGATGCGGAGACATCTGGATGTCACCTGTTTGGGTCCCGCGCGCCCCTTGTGGCAGGCACAGGTCTTGCGCACTCGCCCGCGTAAGCAGGAATATTGTCTGGTTCTCTCCAGCCGGCGGACAAACCATACGCTCTGGCGTATTCTAACGATGCCCTTGCCCACATCCAAGGTCAGTCCCGTGGAGAGGGAGGCAGGGCGGGCCTCCCGGGCACATCTGGGTTTTGCCCTCCAAGTATGGCGCTAATTCCATAATAACGGTTCTCGGCTATGAACAGACAGCTGTGTCTCACGCACCGTTTGGGGGATTTGCATCCTCAAGGCCGCCCCAGGAACAAGGCACTAGTATCTCTGTTCTACAGTTGAAGAAACTGAAACTTGCAGGAGTTAAAGGGCGTGCTCAGCGAGACTGAGCTGGGCTCAGTCAGTGAGGGCTGGGATCCTAACACAGCTTCGTCTGAAACTCTTTTTCTTGGCACTATACTGGATCACAGAGAGACCCCGTTTTCTGAAAAAGTGAAAATTACATCTCAGTGAACTTGGCCCCCAGTGACTTAGCTGTGATTTCATAGCTACTTCTCCTCTAAACCCTGATTTTTCTTTAATGGGCAACTTTTGGGGTAGACGACCTCAGAACACCCTGGCGCGAACATGCTAACAGCTGCTCAGGGCCTCCGAGCGAGTGGGCCCCCTCGTCAAGTTGAGTGGAGCCAGCGTTCCCCCGGAGGCTGGGCAGGGGACATGGGGGTGGGCTGCAGCCACGCCAGCCCAAGCCACAGGGTCTACGCCAAGTACATGCCTGACCACTGGTGGGCATCCGAGAAGGAAGGAAGGTTACTATTAAAAGGAAGCCCACAGAAGGAGAACTAAAAGGATATTCTAGAACTTTACTTATGGCTCATCATTTGAGAACTCTTCTCGAATCCTGCTCTGTTCCTTCCCAGCTTCTCCCGTGGCAGGCGCTCCACGGCGGCGACTGCCCAGCTAAACCCCACATTCTCTCCTTTTGGGGCCGCTCCCAACCCCTCTCCTTCTCTCCATTCTGTGAGGAATTCTGTTAGGAATGCGATCTCTTTGCCTCTCGTCGCTGGTACTAGTGTTTTCTGTTTTTATTCATGTAGAATGCATACACCTGTTCGCTTAACAAAGGTTTGTGTTGCCGCCATGGGTTCAGCCTTGCGCAGGCACTGGGAAAGCCATGGTGACAGCTCGGCACACGCATGTGGCCCCCTGAGCCTGAGGTCCTGCACATCCAGCATGAGTGCCGAGAACTTCACGGCCAATGCCAGACCGGCAGGCGGACAGGCAGCCCCAGCAGCCCGTAGGAGCTTTCAGCCTGCGTGCACTGGCTAACGTGTAGGGTTCAGACTCCATGAGGGGTGCTGTGCCCACTGCTCAGCAGGGCTCCCCACACGGCCTTCTGCACCAGGCCATCCATTCTGACCCCACTCCTTTGTCTCTGCAGGCCTCCTGCCCTGAGCGGCAGCCCTGTTATCTCCGACATCTCGTTGATCCGGCTTTCCCCACACCCCGCCGGCCCTGGGGAGTCCCCCTTCAACGCCCCCCACCCGTACGTGAGCCCCCACATGGAGCATTACCTCCGTGCCGTGCACAGCAGCCCCACGCTCCCCACCATCTCTGCAGCCCGGGGTCTGAGCCCTGCTGACGGTGAGTAGAGCTTGGGGTATTGGGGGCGGGGCCGCTAACTCTAATACTGTCGACCCCCCAGTCCCGGTCCCCTGGTATGGTGAGCAAGTTGACATTCCTCCCCACCACCCTGAACCACAGGTTTTTCCATTAAGTGGGAAAAGCCGAGAGGATCCGGGGAACACTGGTTTTTGTGCTCATTAAGGAGCTGTTGTGAAGCACGCTTTTGCATGCAAATTATATATAATAATGATAAGGTATGTTTATTTGTGTAGGTTTAAGTAAAGTGGGTGTTGGATCGAGGTGTTGCCTGGGCCCCTGGAACAGCAGGAAGGCTGAGCCAGGCTGGGTTCCGCCTGCGTCTCTGCTTTATGTTCTCCTTGCAGGTCAGCACGTGGCCTCCAAAGGGTACCCCAAGGATCCACGGATGAGCCCCAGTGACTTTGGGTCTCTCAGCTCAGATGCTTGAGAGAGAATCGATTGGCCCAGCTCAAAGATCAGATGGCTACCCCAATCCAGTTAACTTGAGACAAGAAAGGGCAGGTCATGTAATACAAACATGGTTTTCAGGTCTAAAATTTAATACTTCACAAAAATCTAATACTTCCAGCCCTATCCCCTCCTCACTGATACACATATACGAACCCCCACATGCACACACACACACACACACACACACGTATACACACTCAGTCACACTGGGCAGTAGTGAGAACATTCGGGAGCTGGCCATGCACGACCTGCCTTCCTGGGAAATGCCCCCGCCCCTCTGTGGCGTGCCACCCCGATTGGTGTCTGGTAGCTACTTTCTAGTGCCATTTACAAAAGCAACAAGGCTGCAGCTTCTCGATCTGCCCACTGAAACTGTGCCTCTTGGCCCAGGCCATTCTAGAAGACATTTGTGTTCTGGGGCCCATGGGCAGAGGCTCCGGGAAATATGATCGCAGTGGGTCCCTTGTCACTACCTCCGGTCCTTGCCAGGGGGAATGTGCCATCCCCCACATTGTAGCTATGACTGGGAGCCGGAGCCACAGCCTGGACCTGGGAGGCTCAGCCTGGAGTTTGCCAAGGAAAAGGACTCTGGCCTCCGAATGGACAAAAAGTCTGCCCAAAGCATCAGGCTCATCATCCTGAAATCTGTGTGGGTTTTCTGAGGGGCCTTGGCCCCTGAAGGATCACGCCGCCTCCACGCCAAGCCACCAATTCCGGACAGCGGGCTGGCTCCTCCACGCCTCTCCTGATGAGCCACCCGGCGCCAGCAGGCCAGGTTCCCCACGCCTGCCCTCACCTTGGAGCTCGCACGCGGTGTCATGGGCTGGAGGTCGCCTGCCCCTGGGAAATAAACGTGTCCACGCCCTCATCCCCTGAACCTGAGAATGTGGCCTCGTTTGATAAAAAGGCCTTCACAGATGTGCTTTAGTTGGAAACGAGGAGAACATCCTGGAATGTCCATGCGAGCCTTAAATGCAACGACAAGTGTCCTCGCAAGAGACATGGACGAGAGAACAGCGCAAAGATGGGAGCCATGTGGCCACAGGCCAGGGAGGCTGGAAGCTCCAGGTGCTGGATGGAGCATGGACCCATGATCCCCTGGAGCCTCTGGAGGGAGCAAGGCCCTGGTGACGCCTTGTTGCAGCACATCTGCCTCCAACCTGGGAGAGGATGAAATTCCGCTGTTGGAACAGCAGTGAGCACCACGTCTGTCCTAACTCGTTACAGCAAGTTAGGAAGCTAATACACATGGCGAAGGGGTTCCTATGGAGGAAGAACAGGCAGGACGTGGTAGTCCTCCTGGGGCAGGGGTCAGAGGGCCCTGAGAGATGTCTCTAGAAAAGACAAGGATGCTGTAGTTTCAGCTGCCAGTGGCATAGCCCAGTGGTGAGACCAGGCTGCCCTTGAAGCAGAGACCTGCATTTGTGGAGCCCTGATCCTGTGCCTGATTTCCACAGAAACATTGCTAGGGCTCCTCTCTCCTGCACTCATCCCAGCCCCAGCCCCTTGACCTACCAGGCCTGGGTTCAGCACCAGAGCACACTTGGCTAATGTGCAAGGCCCTGACCTTCACAGGATGGACCTGATACCCAGAGACCTCGCTGGCCCTGAACCAAGCCCCCAAGTGGGTAGAGAGAGCACGTCAGGCCCACACCGCAGCTGTGCCAGCCCCAGCACCTGCCCACATGAGGCCCAAAAAGTTCATCAGCCATCAGCGGCCGTGTCTGCCAGACACGTGTGTGCTCTGAGGACAAATGGGCGCTCCAGGGAAGGTTTCAGGGAGGAGGTGGACATTCAGGAGGAGGGGGACAGAAGGCCACTTCAGGCAGGGACAGGGCAGGAGGAGGCCGTGCAGCCGGGGTTCTCTCTAGCAGATACAGCAGGAGAAGGGGAGGAGGAGAAGGAGGGTGGGGAGGGGTGGCGGCTTCCATTCACTGGCTCCTCTCTGCCCAGCGCGTATGAGATCTCTGGTGTTTGCCAAGACTAATAGCAGAGAGCGCCAGAGTCCTCATCTGCCAGTGGCTGATGGTGATGGTGGCCCTCCACTCATGGTGTGTGGGGACAGTGACCCTGAGAATGAATGCGATTCCTTCAGCACTGTGCCTACTCGGGCCCAGCAAGCGCCTAGCATGACACTGGCTGTCACTCTCATTTCTCATGGTAACTCGAGTAGTGAGGATTATTACCCCCCATTTTATGAATGGAAAACTGAGACCCTTCCCAGTTTCGCGCAGCTGGTAAAATCCAGGCCGCTCGATGGGTTTGTTGGGTTCCCAGGCCCAGCCCCCAGTGCTGGGCCTCCTCTAGATTGTCTGAAGTTGCTCCTCCCTGCCTCCTGGCCAAGGCCCAGGCAGGGCTGAGTGCAGGGTTGGAGACGGTGAGCCTCGGGTTCTGCAGCTGCCGGCCAGGCCAGGCCAGGAGCTTTATCTGGCCAGGTCCCCGTGTTCTCGCCTTGGATGTTCAGGCCAGACTGACCTGGCCCAACGGTGGACCACCACGGCGCCTTTGTTTGAGTCTTCCTTTTCCTGCGAGGACTCTGCTGGCCTCTGGGCCCTGTGGGCCTGCAGCTCTGGGCTCCTGCGGGGCGCTTGTTTAAGGCTTTGAGGAAATGGAGGCATGTGGGCTCTGATTCCCCATCAGCAGAAACACCCCCACCCCCTCGCCCCACATTGTCTGCTCGGTGGGGGGAGGGGCCTAGGGACAGAGGACAGACCAGCAGGCCCTGGGAGGGGAGAGGGGACACAACTCCTCAGGCCATGTGTGTGTTTCTCTTCTTTTTTTGGCCATATCCTGATACCTCTCTTTGTCTCCTTCCTTCCCTCTTGCCCACAGTGGCCCACGAGCACCTCAAGGAGAGGGGACTGTTTGGCCTCCCCCCTCCAGGCACCAACCCCTCAGACTATTACCACCAGATGACCCTCATGGCGGGCCACCCTGCACCCTACGGGGACCTGCTGATGCAGAGTGGGGGTGCCACTAGTGCACCCCATCTCCATGACTACCTCAATCCAGTGGATGGTGAGTGCCGGGCCCATGTGGGGGCAGGGAGCGGGACTGAAGATGGGGACTGAGGAGGGTGCCTGCTGCTCCTTTCGTGGGTGAGGAGCCCTAAGGGGGGATCTGGGACCCTTGCTATGACGGCTGTCCACAGGGGACCGAGTCTGAGCAACTGCCGTGAATACTTAGTGAGTCACCGCAGGCCAGGACGTGCTTTGGGAATTGCAGCCTAGGGAACAAAACACGCTCATCTCTGCTTTCACGGAACTTACGGCGCAGTAGGGAGAGACAAACAAAGCCAAGAATGGGGTAGGAAGCCCCGGGTGGAGTGGGGGTGCAGTCTTGAATGAAGAAATTGAGAAATCCTCCCAGGGAAAATGATACTCAAGCAAAGCCTCGAAGGAGCTGAGCAATACAGAAATATGCGGGAAGAAGGGTCCGGGCAGGGGAAGTAGCAAACGCAAAGGGCATAAGGCAGCAGGGTGCCCTCTGAGCTCCAGATAAACCCAGGAGGCCAGTGTGCCGGGCATCCAGTGAGTGAGGGGCAGGAGTCGGGTGGGGCCAGGGTTCCAGGGCTGGCATGCAGGCTGGTCAGGTCTTGGTTGGGCTTTGTTTGGCTGAGGACAGTGGGGCCCTTGGAGGGGCTTGGGCAGAGGAGTAATGAGATCTGACTTATTCTGAAAAGGAATCCCATTGTGGCAGCTGACCTGAGAATAGCTTTAGGGGCAAGGTGGAAGCAGGGGGTCCAGTTAGTAGAGGTGGGGAGAAGGGATCACGTTTTAGATAGAGCCACAAGATTTGTTCCCAGACTGGGGGAAGAGTTAGGGAGAAAGAAAGGCATCAGGGACACCACCAGGGGCTTAGGCCTGGGCCGGTGGGGGATGGTTGTCCGTGAGGGAGCTGGAGGCTGCAGGCAGGGCCCATTGGCAGGTGGCAGATCCAGTGGTCTGGGCAGACACAGTTCTTCTTGCCCATAATATACCCAGGCTTCCCTTCCCACCAAATACTATCCTAATTCCACAGGTGCCTGTGGCCCCCTGACTGTGAGCCCCTGGGGTCAGCATGGAGCCTCCACCTTGGAGGAGGGAAGAGCAGGGGAAGGCTAAGTGCCCGCCTCCCCCAGTCAGTGCCACTGCACCCGCTGTTGCTGGAGCCCAGCCCAGGGCTACCCAGGGATCCAGGCCAGGCTGTGGAGCTAGGATCCCAGCAAGGGGCAGGCAGGCAGCTTGGGAAGACTTATCCTCCTCCAGGCCCCCCAGGAGGTCTTCTGCACTCCCTGATGGGAGGGAGCACCCAGGCCTGCAGGGGGATGGGCTCCAGACGGAAGTCCTGGTCCCTGCCTGGCTACATGGCTCAGGGGGCGCCCCTGCACCCCTCAGTCTCCTCCTGTCCCTCAGGACTTCCGTCGACCTCATCCCTTGCAGCTCCACCTTATTGGCTGGGGCAGAACCAACCCCCCCCTTCCTCAGGCCTGGGTGAGATTTTGCCTCCTCTGGGACATGTCCTCAGATGCCCTCTCCCTCTTCTCCCCTCCTCTGGATCCTTCTTGTCTCTGTCTGCCCTACTCACTTCACACCTACAAGAGCCACCTCACCTGGTTCCTGAACCCCGCTGAGCCTTCCCTCCCTTTCCCCCTGGGGAAGAGCATTGGGGTCCTCCCCACACTGGCTCTCATCCCTTGTCACCCTCGTCTTGCCCCAAGGGGTGCCAACAGAATCTGTCTCCAGGTCTCTCCCGCCCCGTGCCTTCCCGGGATGGAGTTCAGCCCAGGACTACCCACAAGTGTGGGGTGTGAGATAAGGCCCGGCCCCCTGAGCACACACACACACAACCACATGCCCTCATCCTCTCAGGGGCCCTGTGCTGCTCCCCAAAGGGAGTGGGACAGGGTGTCAGTGGCTGGTGAAGCTGTGTGTATGTGCCACTTGTCCAAATTAGAACCCAGACAACAGTTCACCCTGGTATTCAAACAGCCGCCCATGCAGGGCCTGCCTACCAAGGCGTCTGGGTGGCTGACAGTGGGCAGACACAGAGAAACCATGGCCCGGGGGTCTGGTCAGGCAGGTGTCCCCAGAGGGCAGACATGAGCACCTGCTGTGTGCCTGTGTGAGAACCGTCTCTCTCCTGCGCCTTTCCACGCGTTCTCTTCTGCGACACCCGTAGCCACCTTCTGAGGCTGGAATGCCTGTCTCTACTTTCCGATGAGCAAACCGGGGGTGAGGGAGTTGCCCAGTCTGTGAGTCGGGGTTTCAGGCCCCACGGCACCACATGTCTGATGCCCCGAGAGCTGGGCGGGAGCGGGGTGCCTGGAGGGGTCGCCGTGGGGAGGGACTTTGGGTAGTGAGCTGCAGGCACGTCTAGGCCAACACCGCCCCTGTGTGCGTCCCCTCTGTGGGAGCTGGCCCAGGGTGGTGGGGGCACTGGATGGGGTCCGGACAGCGATTCCCAGCCCCGAGTGCCTGTTGAACTTCACACACTATTGGGTAAGATCGCGTGTGTGCCCTTGGCTCAGGGCTCCGTGTGCAGTCAGTACTCGTTCCAATCTCTTTCCGAGAGAAGCCGTTTCCCACCTCCGCATCTTCCTGTCTGGCGGGGACTTTAGTCTCTGTCCAGCCTGTGCTTAGCCCAGGGCCACGACTCCTCCTGGCCACCGACCCATGCCTCCCATCGGTCCCAGCCCCGGCCTGCCACATCTGACTTGTCGACCCTCCCAGCCGGGCCGTCCTGTGATTTGCCACCCTCCCTGCGCAGCCCTTCAGCTCAGGCTCCCTCAGCCTCCCTCAGCCTCCAAGCTGCCTAGCAGGGATCTTGCATCCCCTCCGCCATTCTGTGCCCCCTGTGGCTTCCATCACCCTCAGGGCAAGATTCGGGCTTCATAACCTGGCTGGTCTTCCCCTCCAACCTCGTCTCCCCCTGCCTTGCACACCGCCTCCCACAGCCCTGCTCTATCTGCAGCTACCCGGACAACGACCAGGCACCTTCCACCTGCAATACCGCTCCGTCCAGCCTGGCCCAGCTCGGCCCTGTACCCGAATCCGGCCCCAGACCAACCGCATCTGCTCCGCTTGCTCTCCCGCGCTTCCTTCCCACTGGGCAATGCTTCTCTGTTCACAAACCGGGGAGCCCTCCATGTCCTGGAGCTTGGCTGCCAAGGAGCAGCCCACCGTGTTTGCAGAGTGACTGAGTGAGTGAGTGAGTGAGTGGCAGTTACAAAAACCCCAGGATGGAAAGACGCAAACTGATTGGGGAAGCCACTCTGCTGGGGCAAGCAGCTGCCGGCTTGCAGGGGGAGCTGGGGAGGTGGCTGGGAACACGGCTGCTTTGTTCTCAGGGGCGCTCGGCATTTGGCAGCATCTGGGGCTGAGCCGGAGCAACGGGAGATGAGCTCACCAGTGGGTGTGAGAGCATCCAGCTCACGTCGGACTCATCACACCCACCCACAATCCTTTCTCCACCTCTCCTCCTGGGAGCGTGATCGGCTCCAGGGTTGCAGAGGCAAGCGTCCATCTCGGGCCCAAGAAGGCATATATATCCATTTCACAGGCTAGGGCATGGGGTGGGGCTGGGGGATTTTTCTGAACCCCCGAAGGATTTCAGGAACAGATGATTCTTTTCCTTGGGCTCCAGTCACTTATGATCCAAGCAAATTGAGAGGAGTCCAGCATGATCTCCTGTATGTGTCATTACTTAATACAGTATTTCTTTTCAAACCGGTTTGAACTACGCCCGGAACCTTTGCTTCCGCTTTTAAAAATAGTTTAGGCCTTTCTGTTTGGCTCTGATGCCATGTGGATGTGTGGTTCACGTGCATCCTTACGAGACTCCAGGGATCCTACCCCAGGCCTGCCTCCAGGCTGTCCCCAGCCTCTCCCCTCCTATAAACTGGGGAGAAGAACCCACCAGCCCCGGGGCTTTCTGCTCATCCCAGCTGCACGGGTCGGGGACGGACCTTCCGGAGATTCTGTTTGCTCAGACTCCCCCAGAGAGACTTGTGCAGGCTCAGAGCCCACCTGTGGGAGGGTCCTGAGGCTCTCCGAGGACATGTGTGATCACGTTAGGAAGCCTCCCATAAATGTGGCTAGGACACATCAGCTCTGTGCAGGTGCAGGGGGACCTCAGGAGCTTGTGGGAAATTGAGGAGACTAGCCCTTCCCTCTCTCTGTGTTTCTCTCTCTTCCTCCCTCCCGCATTCATTCTGAGGGTATTTCTTGAGCACGTCCTATGTGCCAGGCATGGTTCTGGGTGCTAGGGATGCCAAGTCATGTGCTCGTGGTTCCCCTTGGCACAAAGAATAGCCATCCCCAGGTCACCCCACGTACCCCAGCCCCCTTTTCAGCTCCTTCCCTTCACATTCCAAGAGGAGAGAACTTTCCAGAGGCTTTGAATGTCGAGCTGGGGTGTGGTGTGGAGGCCAGGTCAGCCTGCCTGGGCGACCTGCAGAGAAGGTGCAGGAAGGCCACCTAGGTCTGCACCCACCAGGGCAGGTGTCCCCAGCCCGCTCGCTGGCAAACCACCACCAATACCATTTTCACCTAAGCCAAGTGCCATCAGCATGATTCTTTATTTAATGGTATATTTTTAATACACTCACCTTTGGTGGTTCAATAAATAGATCTTAAAATAGAATTTTTTTTTTCCTCGTATGGGAAACCTGATCAAATCTGAGCAAGACGTCTGCATCCCTGTCTCCATTAGGCCTAAAATAACCTCATCTGGGTCAAGTATTGCATCCTACTTGAGGAAAACCCCAACGGGGGCGTGGGGGGCGGGTAGGCAGGGGGCTCAGAGAGGCCTCTGATGGGGCTCTTGCTGGAGTACAGATCCAAGCCCTGCCCTTCTCCCTGGCCACGGGGCAATCTCCGGTGTCCCTCCCTCCCGGGGGCTTCCCAACCTCCCGGTGGTCGATGAAGGCCCGTTGCCTCCTGTTTTTAAAGGAGGCTGATTGATAGCAGGAAGAGTGGGAAGTGATGTGCTCAGGGAGGTAATGGATAACCGGTCAGGGAGTCCAAGGCTATCACTCTGCCTCCCAGTTCTCTGGAGGGCGGGGAATTCGCTGGCTGTCACCAGGGCCTTCAAATGGAATCTTCTTGTTTTATGCTGTTGAATATTGGTGATTTAACGGCAGAATGGTGGCGGCCGCGGCCCCACCCCCTCCTCCTCCCACCGCATTGAGAAGATTGAAATGTTTCCGATTGAAATGTTGTCTGTTTACAGCCCATATTTCCTCCGAGCTGTATATTTTATTGTCATATTGACACTAATTTGACTTGGATGTCACCTCTGTTCTGACGCCCGTTCTTTATGCCGCCTGCGGGTCCAAGGGGGTTTTCAGAAACCAATTACATTGATCACACCACAGAGAGGCAGGAGGAGCTGCCGGAGGGACTCTCGGAGGCCCCAGTCGGCAGGGAGTCCGTGTCCAGCCTGCCGACAGGAGGGAGACTGAGGCAGAGGAGAACAGGCCGCAGGGCCCGGAGGGGCGGGACTGCTGGGTGGGTGCAGGGCTGGGCTGGTGAGCCTGCACACAGTCCTGAGACCAGCCAGGACCCTGAGGCCCTGAGCCCGAAGTTTGTCTGCATCACAGAACTAGGAAATGGCCAGCGTCTGGGCTCCAAAGCCCGTAAGTGTTCTCATTTCCCCAATAAGAGGGAGTGAGGGGGCCGTGGACAGCTAAGCGTGGGGCAGGTTCAGGTCCTTCAGCTGGGTTTCCTTAGAGCACTTCCTTAGTGAGTCCAGGAGACAGTGGCTGGGGCAGGGCTGGGCAGGAATGCTCCAGAACCAGTGAGGATTGAGTGCCCACGAACCAGGCCACAAGGCTGGGTCCTGCTGTCCCTGGGGGAGGCATGTCCCAGTCCCATGCTCAGGATGGCTGCTGGTCCACAGAAGCCTCCTGGGATGTCGTGCTGGGACGCAGCTCTCTGTCACTGGCGCCATGCCGGCCCTGCCCAGGCCCTGTAGAGACAGGTCCTTGCAGCCCCATGCTGCCCTCAGCCCAGGCTCCTGGGTCCTTGGGACGTCCACACAGAGCTTGGGTGGTATGCTCCTCGCTAGCCCAGATCAACCCCGAGGTGGGTTCTGTGGGCCCATTTTCCAGGCGAGGAACCAGCTCAAGGAGGTCCAGCGGCTCGTCCAAAGCCACCAAAGTCAGAGCAGTCAGGCAGGGTCAGAGCATGGTCTGCCGGGGTCCAGGGCCTGTTCTCAAATCTCCTGTCCTTCCTGCCCCCCCCCCCCAGCAAGCAGCAATGTCCCCGAGCACTCTAGACTTACCTGAGGCAAACCCAGGCACCCAACCAACACTGCCTAACCCTGAAGTTACTATTTTTATCACTCCCCTGGACGGTGAGCTTCACAGAAGGCCAGGTCTGAGGGTCCTCCCTGTTTGCAGCCCCCCACTGACCAGCCCCGCGCCTGGCGTACTGTCAACACTGACGGGGGGGCTGATGGGAGAAGGAACGAACATACGAACGAGCAAAGGAAAGACCTAGTGGATGAAGCAGGGTCCAGATGCCAATGGTAATGGGAGCGGGTCGTAGCGGAAGGCGTCTGTCCGGATGACGGCCGGCTGGTGTCCGGTCACCCGGCGGCTGACAGAAATCAGCACAGACTCACCCACAGATGAATGGACGCCGAAGCTCTGCCAGTCCCCGGTCATAAATCACCGGAGAAGCCACAGGAAATGAGTGCCAGGATTTTCTTTCTGTTTAGTAATTTATCAAGGGAAGAGGAGCATTAATAAACATATTTCCCTTGAGGGGTGGGAATAACAGAGATGAATATCACTGTCAGATTTGGCCTGTTTCCTCTTGTTAGGGGCGCAGGAGAGGGTGGGAATCCAAATATTAGCAGCAAAATCTTTTTTTAAAAAAATGTATTACACAGATGAGTGTATTTCTTACTTTATATGGTGTTAGATCTTCCCTCCCACCTCATATTTCTCCATTTGCTGCTCAGTCCGTAAGTAATAGGAATCTTTGGGAAGATTTCACTTTTGCATCTTTGATTTGCCTTCCAAGTGAGGACTGACAAGGAGTGAACTCAAGAAATAAGAACAAAGAAGCCTAAAGGAGCCCTAGTGAATGGGCGATGAGCGAATGCTTTAGTGACAACGGGCGCGCTGCTGTGTGGCCCAATCATGTTTTCTAGACGTGCGTTCTCTTACTGCAATATTAGTGTTAGGCTCACCCTGCCCATCGAAACCCCCCTCCTAGCCCCTAAAGAAGCTACATGAACTCTGTTTCATTTCAGAAGGTCCGCTGGGTTTTAGGCACTCACGTGTCCTCACAATAACCCGGCGAGCCAAGCTGCACTGCCCCTATTGTACAGATGGGCAAAGAGAGGCTCAGGAGGCTGAGTTGTGGCCTCCCATGCAAGCGTTAAGTGTTGGGCTCGGTGTGGGGGCTAACACCGCTGTGTGTCCCCACGTGGGGGGGGGTGTCTGTCAAGCCCACCCCCCACCCCTCTAGGACATCCTTTCCTGCAAAATGCCTCTCCTCCCCACCCTGGGCAGAGGCGGTGTGCTGAGCCATCTGGCGGCCAATGGCCTGACCTCCAGTCCGTTTCTGTACTTTCCCTGGCTGCGCGGCCTTGGGTAAGCCTCTTGTTTTGTCATTCGTAAAATGAGAGCAATAACAGCCCCTTCTTTCTAGGGCAGTTTCATCAGAGATTAAACAAGTTAATACATTTGAGGGCTTAGAGCAATATCTAGCACCTTCCAGACGGTCCGGAAATACTGACTCTCCACGGCTGTGATTCTCAGCCGTCACCACCTCGCACTTGGGCTCATCGCTGAGCCCGCTGTCTGTGCATGCATGTAGCCCTGAAGGGGAAAGGACCCAAGTCCCTCATCTGTGAAGGCAGGAGAACCAGAAGCAATTGGAAAATCACACCAGCAGATGCAGGCTTGCCAACGGGAACACCTGTTTGGATTGGTGAGGTCGGGGAGGACCTTCCCAACCAGAGGATGTCAGGATGCTTGCCCTGGGAAAGTGGTAACCCCCTAAGGTCTGAGCACAGAGAAGAGGGAAGAGCATGGCAGGCAGAGGAATCTGCATGTGCAAAGGCCCTGTGCAGAAAGGCAGGTGACCTGAGGGGGCAGGGAGCTGGAAGGTAGCTGGAGCAGAGGCTGGGCAATGGGCAGGATGAACAGGAGAAGTGGGCAGGGGGCACCCACAGGGCTGCCAAGAAGCCACCCTGAGGATTTAGGCCTTTTTCCTAATAGCACTGGAGAAGTGCAGGCAGGGGGCACAAGGATATGGTTCGATTTACACATTAAAGAGCTCTCAGGCTGCAGTGAGGAATGTGCCATCCACATAGCGATTAGCTCAGGGCTCAAAGGCTCCAGGATGACCAGGGTTAGTGGGGGGCTGGAGGGAGGCGGGGGAGGGTGGGAGAAAGAGCACCTGTCAGCTGCTTTGGGGGCAGACTCAGTCATGAAGGAGGTGGGGATGGGGAGGCATCAGGCCAACTCCTGGACTCCCGGGTTCCCATGCTCTGCCGCTGTGTGGTTGGACGGTGCCCGCTGAGCTCAGCCCTACCAGATAACAGTAGCGACCAGGAGCTTCCTTTCAGACCGATTCTGGGGCCTCATCCGTCCTCTGCACAGCCTCAGGGTGTTTATCCCAGTGGCCCAGGAGGAAAGGGGCTTCCGGGATTTGCCCACCAAGGGTGAGGGGCAGGGGAAGTACCAGGCCTGGGTGCCTCCAGGGTCCAGCAGTGGAGGGGGTGGGGGAGCGCCTGGCATGACGTGGTGGGGCTGGGGCTCTCTGCACTCACCCAGGCCTAGTATGCCGAGCGCTCTCTGGGGCTGGCCAGCCCTGGGGACGAGGGCTCAGAGATCCACAGGCCATCAGCCCTGCCCTGGGCGCCCCCACAGCTGTGGGGACAAGGCACTGACACACCAACCCTGCAGCCAGGGTAAGCCGCCGCCTCCCTGGGGGAGGGGAACCTGTAGAGTCCAAGCAGGTCTGAGCAGACAGAAAGGAAGAAGGCAGGCATCACAAGCCCAGGACCAGCCGAGCCCCTGCAGCCACTAGAGCCGTACACAGGCAACCCCTCCAGCCCAAAGGGAACCTGGAGGCCGCCGAAGGGGCACAGAAAGGTGCTCACACCCATCACCACTCTCCTCACCACAGCCCTGGAGGTCGGAACCAGGAGACCCTTTCACAGAGAAGAAACCAGGGCTCAGAGAGGGTCTGGACAGAGCCGAAACCGGCATGTAGGAGTTGCCCTGTTATGCTGTCAGACATTTCTAGGCCACTGTTGGTCCAGAGGAAAGACCCAGAGCACTGACTGAGGGCGGGGACGGTACAGAGGAGCAGTCCGGAGCCGTGGCAGGACAGCGTGACCCCAGGGTGACGGGAGCCGCGTCTGGGGTGGGCTGTCCTCCCTTCCCGCAGTCCTGGAGGGGTGAGGGGTGAGAGCTTCTGCAGGGGGTGGGGGGGTGTGCTTTGTGAGTGTTGAAGGTGACAGGTTCCCGAAGCCTCAGGCGACTGCAGAAGCCAGGATAGGGGCTACCCTCGGGGTGGGTCAGGAAGGACCCCCGGCCACGCTGATCCTTGACCTGGTGCTAGTTTCACGGGTGGATTCCCTTCCTGAGAGGCCAGCAAGCTGTTCGATGCTGAGTCCAGCCCTGCTCTCTGCAAAACTGATAGTAAAGGCGCTAATTTCTGTCCATCGAGCATGTCCTCCCACCCAGGCCCTGACCTGGGCTTCTCCCAGCCTCCCCACACCACTGGCGCATCAGTCCCATCCTGCAGAGAAGCAAACTGAGTTGGAGACAGGCTAGGTCTCTTGCCCCGGAGCGCCCGGCGGTTCTCATGAGACCGTCCTCAGAGGCTCTTTCTGCTGCCTCCCACCTCCCTGCCACCCTCCCCCGATTCTATCCCCCTACAAGCGCAGTGACGCCTCGGGTTGGCTGTCCCCACAGTGTCGCGTTTCTCCAGCCCGCGGGTGACGCCGCGCCTGAGCCGCAAGCGGGCGCTGTCCATCTCCCCGCTCTCGGACGCCAGCCTGGACCTGCAGCGGATGATCCGGACCTCCCCGAACTCACTGGTGGCCTACATCAACAACTCCCGGAGCAGCTCGGCGGCCAGCGGCTCCTACGGGCACCTGTCGGCTGGCACCCTCAGGTGGGCCCCGGAGGGGAGCGTGGAGGCTGAGAACTGGGAGGCGGGCTGGGGGCCGCGTGGGAGGGGCACCCCGGGAGCGCCCCGCCTTCATCCCCCGAGAAGACTCCGCACCCTTGAACCAGTTCAGGACCTCAAAACCACTACTGAGGACGTTGAAACACGCCGATGTTTGAGTCTGGCTCCATGTGCTCGTTCGGCCCCCCAAACACACTTTCTGGTGTGAAAAGGGACATTTACCGGGCCTGGCATGGAAGATTCCATCATGGAACCAAAAGTGGTTTTCTCAGTATTTCAGTAGGTGTCGTGGGGAAGCCAGGGCTGGTGGCTGGCGCTGGGGACCATGTGAGGCATGACACTGACTTGGGACCTGCCAGGTCTCTGGGCTGGCAGCAGGCCTCCCGCCGTGGTCACAGCATGGCACACCCAAACCTCTAGGATATCATTCACCCTTGTTGTGTGTCCGCACCACCCCCCATGCAGCCCAAGGCTGTTTTGGGACTCAGACCCTACCACTTTGAGCTCATGTCAAGGAGGCTCACTCACATGACCATCAGCAGGAGCCTTATTTCTCATGATGGAGCCCTCTCCCTAAGGCTGCCTGAACGCCCTCGCACCATGACAGCTGGCTCTCCTCTCCCGCCCCCGGAGGGAGCCATGCAGGAGAGAACAAAGAGGAAGCCAGAAGCCACCCATCGTGTATGGCTTAGGGTTGGAGGCCACCATTATTCCTTCGTTTCCTGTTCTGGAGAGAGTGGCCCATATGCAGGTGACAGGAAGGGGCCTAGAAGTGCAGTAGAAGTGAAAGCAGAGGGGGGACCATGTGAGCCAGAGGGCCCAGGGCACCTTTCCTGGACAAGGGGGCATCAGGACCAGCCTCAGGGGCTCAACGGGTTCAGATAGTCCGGGAGTGATGACGCAGGGGTGGGCTCAGGCATCAGAGTAGGGAAGGGCCAGGGTGTGGGGAGGAGATGGAGCCTGGCTCCTCTTGGGGGCCAGCCTGCTGGAGCGAAGCCTGCATCACGGGCCAGGGCCCAGGGGTGAGTGCAGAAGGGGAGATGGCAGGCAATGGGGAGCCAATGCTGGCTCTTGAGCAAGGTAAAGCCATTCGGGCAGTGAGATTAACCACACTCCCCTCCCAGGCCCTGACTTGTCTGCTCTTCTTTGCAGCCCTGCGTTCACCTTCCCCCACCCTATCAACCCGGTGGCCTACCAGCAGATCCTGAGCCAGCAGAGGAGCCTGGGCTCAGCCTTCGGACACACTCCACCCTTGATCCAGCCCTCCCCCACCTTCCTGGCCCAGCAGCCCATGCCCCTCACCTCTCTCAATGCCACGCCCACCCAGCTCAGCAGCAGCAGCAACTGTCTGAGCAATGCCACCCAGGTAGATGGGTGCAGGGGACACGGGGTGGGTCACAGGGCTACTGGGACCCCAAGAGAGCTGATGGTTGCCCTCTCACACTGGAAGTTGGTGGAAGGGTCTGGCTGGTGGGCCCAGGTCTGGCTGGTGGGCTGTCTACTAGGCAGAGGCCGTGGGATCCAAAGGGCTGGACGCCGGGTCAAGAGACCTGGGCTGGCTCCTGACATCCTCACTTTTTCCTTGGCAAGCACCCAGCTGATAAGTTCTCCAGTTGCCTGTTTAATCAACATAATGAGTAGACAGAAAAAGGCTAGGAGTCAGAGCCTGGCAGAGAGAGTACTCTGTACGGTTTAGTCTTTGAGCTTAAGTTTACAAAAGACCATCCTATTTGACATTTGCAGCAAGCTTTTGATGGGGCGGGCATGCTGGTACGGTGCCTGGCATGCAGTAGGTGCCTGGCACATAGTAGGTAGTGTTTGGTGGGGGGAAATCCCATTCTGCAGACGAAGAAATGGAATTACAGAGACAGTATTGGAGAACGAAGAGCCATAGGCTTGGGAATCAGTCCAACTGTGTTTTGGACCCTGACTTGCCGAAAGCTCTTTCAGCCTGGGCTGACGCACGGGCCGAGTGGGGCCGGCCACCTAATTGGCTTCTTGTGCGCCCACATGAGCTTGTGGGCCCAGAGCCCCGTGTGGACCTGATCCTGGTGAGCATTCACGATGACAATTCTTGAGGTGGAGCGACTGGCCACACCTGGCAGGGCACAGCCCAGATGTGACCACGTGCTGGGAGGAAGGCAAGACCCCATCCTGTCCAGAAGAACCCCCTCTTGCAGTACGCCCTCCCTCTCTACCCCAGGGCTCCAGGCGGCCACCTAGTGCCTGCCCCAGACAGCGGCTGTCAGCTCTTACCACTACCTGCCACTGTGGTTCTAGCTCCCTTCTCCAACTCACTAGGGCCTTCCTTCCTGCTCCCTGGACTGGCCCGGCCCTGTTCCCCCCAGACCCCGAGCTGTCCCTGCTCTCATGCTTCGGAGGGCTGAGCAGTTGAGGCTGCGGGAACAGGGGTGATGGTGCCCAGCATCTCCCAGAAAGAGGGTTCCTTTTCCTCTCCCACAGAGGTGGGGGGTTGGAAGGCCAAGCCCTGGGTTTCTCACGGCTGTGCTCCTGGCCAGAGGACCAAGCAGGGGGAGCCACCTTCTGAAACGTCAGATGCCAGTATTGGCCTAGTCGAGGATCCCAGAGGTAAAGCCCAAACAGAAGTTGGGGTGTCCTCGCCCTGCCCCTGTGTGACAGGCTGTCATGTACTCCTCCCTCAGAACAAGCCAAGCAGCGAGTCGGCTGTGAGCAGCACGGTCAACCCCATCGTCATTCATAAACGAAGCAAGGTCAAGACAGAGGCTGAGGGCCTGCGGCCAGCCTCCCCACTGATCCTGACACAGGTAACCTGCTGGCTGTCCTGGCTGCCCTCCGGCTGAGTCAGGGGACCCGGGATCTCACCCCTGGTGGTGAATGGATGAATGGATCGCTGTCTGCGTGGATGAGTGAACCAGAGAGGGCGGGTACACTGTGAGCTCAGGGAGGACCAGAGCTGTGTCCCCGGCAGCCCACACATCACATGCTCATCAAACACGAGTCGCGTGGAAGAATGGATGGGTGGGTGGATGGATGGCTGGATGGATGGCGCTACAGGCATCTCCACCCAGCACCTCACTCAAGCCCTTGTCACACTCGCTTGCTTGTGGCCCCGGCCCCGTCGCTCCCTCTCTCTGGAATGGCACCCTCCACCCCATCCCCCTCACTGCCACTGAAACCTTTCCTGACCCTCCTGGATAACAGGACTCACTTGTGCCCCGAGCCCAGCCTAGCTTCTAGGCCATCTTGCCTGTTGCCTGCACTGCGCTGTAAGCTTTGGAGAGGGTGGCCCTTGGGAGAAGTGCCTGTTTTGGCTGCACATCATCAGGGTTTACACAGGGACTGGTGCCAAGTCCCTATGAAATTAAATTTTCTTTCTTTTTTTTTTTAAGATTTTATTTATTTATTTGAGAAGGACACACACGTGCATGCGGGGGCTGGGGGCAGACTGAGCACAGAGCCCAATGCGGGGCTCGACCTCATGACCCTGAGATCATGACCTGATAGATGAGCCACCCAGGTGCCCCGAAAGAACATTTTCTAATGACTCAATGCACATTTGAGGGAGTGAGTGGCACGTCGAGGAGGGAAGGAAGGGAGGATGATTGTTGGCAGGAATGGGAGGAACGGAGCAACTGAACTGCCCAGAACTGGTCTGTTGTGGGGCCGAAACCCCTTTGCAGGTCCCTTGAGAGTTCTCGCCCCTTCCTCAGACATTCTGAGACAGCGGGCCGAGACAGGCCCAGGTCTTGGAGCAAAGGCCTGTCATGGGAAGGGCTTGGTGCGAGTGCTGAGCCCTGAGCCCTCAGGTGAGCCTCCCACCCCCCTCCCTGCCCAGGCCTCTCACCATGGCCTGGTCTCCATCTGTTACTCCAGAATCACCAGCTTTGACACCAAGGATGCAGGGGACCTCCTGTCCCCGTGTCCCCTACATCTGTTAGACCATCCTTTATCAAACCTGTAAACCATCGGGCATGCTGTGGGCACTTAATTTTTATGAAATATCGGGTCCTGTTACTGTCAGGCAAACAGAGGAGTTGGTGACAAATTCTTCTCCCCTCGCTGACACCGAGGCATCTCGGCTTGATGCATGGCTTCCACGAGGCCGGCCATCATCAGGGGCCGGTGAAATTGATGAGGACGGCCCATCTCCAGAGGAGATAAACATGCTGAAGTGGCGAGGACAGGCGCTGAGCCCCGGGAGCCCCTGCCCCACCCCTCTAACCCAGAAATGCGGCACAAAGCCGTCCCTCCTGCCTGGCCTGGCTCCTCAGACTCGTCAGGCGAAGGAAAGCCGTTTATCACCGGAGGTTGTCACCATGTCGCTCAGTGTCCTGATTCAGTGACCTGGCTCATTTGCAAGGTGGATGGGCGTGCTTCCCCATGGCAGGCAGTGTGGGGTAATGAATCCCCACTCTGCTTAAGCCCACCAAACTGTGGGCGAGGGTGATGCCTGGCTCCCTCTGGAGGCCTGAGTGCACCCGTGGCCCCTGGGCCACCTCGCAGTCACGCGTCCTTCTGGCAGCTCGTTCGAGAGTCTGCTTGGACATGAGCAGGACATGCGGTTTATAACATAAGAAGTCTGTCTGCAGTTTTTCTGACCATGCAGAGCAGGTGTAGGAGACCATAGCCCCACAGAACCCCCAGGGCCAAAGGTCCCGGGCAGGGGCGCTCCTACACCTTCCTTGTAACGTGGACCCCATGCCCACCCGTGGACTTTTAGGAAACCACATGTTATCGTTTGCCTTTTCAAGGCAAGTGCATTCATTGAAAAGCACTCTGAGAAGCAACCAGAAGTGCTTCTAAGAGGAGCCCTTTGCAGCTCCAGTGGACAGTTGGTCAGGGGCCTGAGTCTGCAGCCAGCCCCAGGAGGCATGAGGCCGATTTCCCCACACCCAGAAATGGGCTCAGCAGTAGTAATGAGGCTAAGGGGCGAGCTGCAGCCTCCGCTTCATGGTCTCTGGAGTGGCTGGGGGCGGGGGCTCCTGCCCGTGGGGGAGGTTGTCCCCCTCAGTCTGAGCTCTAAATGTTTTCCCCAGGGGCTCTTCTGAAAGACAGAATATTCCCGCAGTTTTATAGATAGTGCGAAATGGAACACAACTCATTCTAACAGCTGCCAGTTTGCCTGGCTTTGCTCTGAGTCTGCCTAGCGAGCCCACGGAATAGTGGGGAGTCCTTGACATCCTACAGAGGTCCTCACTGGGCCTTCGTCCCAGCCGGGCACGTCTGTGCCTCCCTCTCCATCCCCACTCGCAGCCCGCCGCCGTGTCCCCTGCTAAGAGGCAGCCCCTGACCAGCTCAGCGTCCGCTGGGGCGGGGCTCCCAGTGGGATAGAGGCCCAGTCTCTGGCTCTTCTGGCCATAACGCGCTTTGTGCTCTTTGAAAGGAATGCCAGGCACCTGTGGTCGGGTGAAGGCCTATCTCGGGGGCTTTCCTTTGCCTCCTTGAATGGGGCACACGTGGGCCTTGTCCTGATGGGAGACTTGAGTGCAGACCTAGACTGTCATGAAGTCACTGTGTGCTCTACGGAGAGCAAGGTGGCCTCTGCCTGAACCCGTTTTCCTGGTTGCAGTGCACGAATACAGACGCCCACATGTCTTAGGGCTGTGGCAGGGAAGAGAGGCAGGGAAGGGGGAGAATTTGCTGCAGTACACTCACTCTACCCTGAGCCTGAACTAGGGTATGCTGCGAGTCCCTGGGAGGAGGGAGCCACGTGAGAGTCAGTTGTCTGAAGGGCCAAGCCAGATGCACGCCGGCTGGCGGGCTTGCCTTCCCGCTGGACTGGACCTCGTACACACTCTAAATAAAAACGTCCCCGCCCTGATCCCATGGGGCCCACCCCGGCCCCCCCGGAGGAAACCAAACCAAAGAAGGAAAAGACCCTGCCCTCTTCTCTCCTGTTCTCCTTGCCAAGTCAGTTGACCCAGGATGGGATGGGACACTTTAGTGATGACAAGCCAGCAGTAGAGAGGAAGGAGGGGCTCCAGGACAGCTATGCAGACAGGAGGGAGGAGGGAGACAGCTGCAGAAAGCAGCTGAATGCATACATGGTCATATGCGCACGCGCGTGCACGTGTGTGTGTGTGTGTGTGTGTGTGTGTGTGTGTGTGTGTGGCCCTCGGCACAGACTGCCTGGGGCCCATAGTGACCTTTCGTCAGGGGCAGGTGGCTGAACGCGTCTCACCGTGGGTGTGCTCTGCTCCTCCCCCAGGAGCAGCTGGCTGACCTCAAGGAAGACCTGGACAGGGACGACTGCAAGCAGGAGGCTGAGGTGATCATCTACGAGACCAACTGCCACTGGGAAGACTGCACCAAGGAGTATGACACTCAGGAACAGCTGGTGCATGTAAGCTGCACAGCCACACAGCCTGCCGTGGCGGGCAGAGCTTCCGAGCCCCCTGCTGGAGAGAAAGGGCTGAAGGAAGCAGCTCTGGGAGATGCCTGGGCCACAGCCTCTGCAAGGGGGAGGCATAATTATTTATCTGGGCCCTGCCTGTTTCTGAAAGGGCACTTACAAATACAGACATCGTAGAAGAGATGAAAAACAAAAACAAGTAAATGAGAAAATTCAGGAGAAAGGAACAAGAGGATGAAGCCCAGAGTAGAATGTATTTTTAAAAACTAAGTGCTCTGGACTGTAATTCACATAAATACCTTTTTTTTTTTGAGCTTCCTAGCAGCCAGTGCGAAGAGGGAAATAAGACCAGTTAAATTAGCCAGCATTGGCAAGCTCATAACAAACCTGACCCTGAAACCAGAAAGAAGTTCCTCCCAATGGAGGAAGGAATTAGTAATTTCCTCTGGGAGACCATTCCCAGAGACCCAGTAGACACAAGTGCAGATGGGGTGTCGATACCATATCATGCTTAAAAATGCCTGGATATGGCCAGGAAAGGTCACTAGAGAGCCTGTGGGACCTGGGTGTGCCTTTCGTGTTGTGTCCCTTGGACCCCACTCTGAATTCTTCTACAGCAGCATTCACGTGACGGCATTTGGGGGAGAGAGGTAACCCACAGTGGAAAGAGCAGAGGCTTTGAAGCTAGCTATACGTCACAGCCAGCCAAGTGGTTCCGAACAAGTCACTTAAGCCTCACGAGCCTCAGGTTTTTTTCTCCTGTGATGGCCAGGTGAAGTCTACCCCCGTGAGGGTGTGAAGGTTAGATGGCATACCCACGTAAGCACATAGCAGGTGGCTACATGCAACCACATGGTGGTTCCCTCCCACCTCCTCCTCCTCCCTGTTTCCCACACCAGCCTGAGTGTCTTTCTTCTCCATCCAGAAGATGAAAATTGAAGAGAAATTGACAAAGAATAACCCTCCCAGCCACCCCCCACCCTGCCCCTCGCACACACATACACACACAATTCTTGGGGACTGAGAGTCTATAAAGATGAGCCCCACACCAGACCAGCAGCTCGATCACTGGGTCGGGTAGGTACACACACTGTTTCCATCCAAAAGCCACCCCAGGGAAGCTTGCTTCTCCCCAGCCCCGTGTACTCCGCGTTTAGGACACCGCCCACTCCCTCCCATGATGAGAGTTGCTCTCAAATGCTGGAGGTTTCTTTTGCTTTGGAGATCCCCGCCCCTCGACGATTCTCATGTAGGAGGCCAGAATTTCCCAACAAACCTGTTGCAGCTGATACAGCACCGTGAAGCAGGGCTGCTCTAATCCCTCCTGGAACTTGTGCATAATTCTTCAACCTATACCACATCTTTGGGTGCAAGAGCTGGAGACAGAGAAGGGGCCACTGGGGCTGTGAGTTAGAGGACGGATCAGATTAGATGAAAGGAGAAAGAGGACAGCACACGCAGGGCCAGGAGGGGCCCAGGCAGAGCTGGAGACGAAGACACGAATGGTGCGCTCAGTGATGAGCAAACACAGCTGCCGGGAGCAGGGAGGGAACTCCTCCTATAAAGGCATCAGGGGCAGGAAGCTTTAGCTGCAGGCTTCTGCCTGTGCCCAGGACCGAGCGTCCCTGCTGGCGTAGGGGAGCGCCTCCGCCTGGCCCCGGAAAGAGAAGGCCCCCATACGAGAAGAGAGCCAGCCCCTCGGCCCAGCTGTGTCTTTCTCTCCGCTCCCTGGGAAGATGGATGGTGGCAGGCACACAGGCGAGCCGGGGCCCCCAGTCGATTATTAACAATTTGTTGCTAAGTAAACCAATAAGAAAAAAATGAAAGGCATTGTCAGGAAGCATTTTTATCATTCGAAAGGCTTTAAAAATGGAAAGTGAGGCTAATATGATAAGATTTCCTGGAAGTTCAAAGCGTTGTAGATTTTACTCGCTCCAACGCTGACATCTGTATGCACGACAGCCGAGCCTGTTTCTCAGGGTGTGTGCGCCCGGCGGCTTGCTGTCTCTCTGGGTCGGGCTCTCCCCAACAGCCCCGGGCTCGCAAAGATCGACAGCAGCGCTGTCCAGTAGAAAGACACCACCAGCCACAAAGGTCCACCATGCATGTAACTTGACATTAACCTGGGAGCGTGTTTTAAAAAGGGTAAAAGAAAACAGGTGAAATTCATTGAAAAAATAGATTTTATTTAACCCAAAATATCTGAAAGATGAGCATTTTGACATGTAACCAATATAAAACAGAACTATTGGGATATTTTACATCCTTTTTTTTTTATTATTGTCCATCTTGGAAACAGCCCATCCCAGTTGGGACCAGCCGCATCTCAAGAGCTCAAAGCCACAAGTGGTGAAAGGCTGCTGCGTTGGAGGTGGTGGTGGGTGGGAGGTGGTGAAAGCAGGAAGAGGTGCCCAGAACAGGGAGAAAAGAAGACGTGAGGCTGGAGAGAACAGGCAGCCAAAACCGGAGTGTCCCACCCTCCCATGCCCCTAGGGGGAAGCAAGCCCAGCCTGATCCGCACACAGACAGGGCACGACCTTGAACCAAGAGGGAGATGGAAGGAGAAGGATGGGACCTTGACAGAGCACAGGGAGGCTCCCTGATGGCCTTTAGAGAGAAGACCTAGAGGGAGAGGAAACACGCAAGGTCCAGTATGCTTTTCTAGTCCACTGCATGACTAAAACCACCTATTTTCACTCCCCCAGATAAATAAGCAACCTCAAAACCTAAGAACGTAAAAGTCTGGAGGCCCCACACATATCCACACATCCAAGGCTCAGAGGTAGTAATACTCCTGCTGCAGTGAGTACTGCAGCCTTCAGTTAAATAATCAAAGCAAGTGACTAAAATCCAAAGGGTCTACCCAGGGCAGCTTGCAGTGTTCCCTGTGACAGAAACGGAACTTTGGCCCATTGCTCCACATCACGGGAGAAACTACTCGAGGTGGCACACATGTGATGAGCCCGAGGCAGAAGCTGGACTGGGGAAAAGAGGAAAAGTTAGTCCGCCATTCCCGGGCCAGGGCAGTGCTGCCTGGGATTCATCCACGGACCCCTCCTCCAGGAAAGGCTTCTTCTTCTTTCTTCTTTTTCTTTCTTTCTTTTCTTTCTTTCTTTCTTTCTTTCTTTCTTTCTTTCTTTCTTTCTCTCTCTCTCTCTCTCTCTTTCTTCTTCTTCTCTTCTTCTCCTCCTTCTTCCTCCTTCTTTCTCCTCCTTCTCCTTTTTTTTTTTAAGATTTTATTTATCTATTTGACAGAGAGAGAGAGATTAAGTAGGCAGAGAANTTCTTCTTCTCTTCTTCTTCTCCTCCTTCTTCCTCCTTCTTTCTCCTCCTTCTCCTTTTTTTTTTAAGATTTTATTTATCTATTTGACAGAGAGAGAGAGATTAAGTAGGCAGAGAAGCAGGCAGAGAGAGGAGGAAGCAGGCTCCCCGCTGAGCAGGGAGCCTAATGCGGGGCTCATCCCAGGACCCGGAGATCATGACCTGAGCCAATGGCAGAGGCCCTAACCCACTGAGCCACCCAGGCACCCCCCAGGGAAGTCTTCTTGTCCATGCACTTCCCCACTTTCCCCGAGATGGCCCCGCCTGCTGCGGGATGCAGGGCTCCCAAGGCCATGCCTCAAGATCAATCCTGCCGTCTTTGGCTGACCTGCTTTACCTTCCTGGGCCGTCGTGTGCCCGGGGCAGCCTCGCACAGCGCTCGGTGCTCGGAGACCAGCATCACGGTCAGAGTGCAGCTCCGCCTACCCTTGCTGCCGGGGCCCTGCCCAGGCCACGTAAGGATCCGGGCCTTGGAGAAAAGGGGCGGAGCCACCATCTGAGCAGCTACTGTCAGAAGTAGAGACGAGGATGCCTTTATGTTTCCATTATGATTTTAAAAAAAGAAAGAAGTTCAGGAATTCCTGGGACAATAGGGCCGAGGATGGGAGAAACTTCTCATGCACCAACCATGGGCATGTCTGCCTCGCTGCAGTCCATTAGTGCCTACTGTTTGCAGCCCAGGAGCACCACCATCCCGACCAGAGCCTGGAGCTCAGTCTGGGGTGAGCGGGATGCCCTTGCCCAGCACGGATGGTCACTTTGACCACTAATTGGGAAATGCAGCTGAGACGAGTAGCACACAGGAGATCTGCAGTTAGGGGCAGCTAATGAGAGCTGATGAGGAGGTGGGGCCTGGCACCCAGGTGGCGGTCTTGTCGGGCGGGGGGTTCTGCACGTCGGAGGTGGGGTCCGCGGGGGCGGGTGGCCGGGCTCACCGCCGTCCTTCCCGGCAGCACATCAACAATGAGCACATCCACGGCGAGAAGAAGGAGTTCGTGTGCCGCTGGCAGGCCTGCACGCGGGAGCAGAAGCCCTTCAAGGCGCAGTACATGCTGGTGGTGCACATGCGCAGACACACGGGCGAGAAGCCCCACAAGTGCACGGTGAGTGGAGCTTCTGGCGCGGCCCTTCCCCCCCACGCGGTCTCCCTGGAGGACAGCGGCGCCCCCTGGCGCACGCTGACTGTATCTTCTCTCCCAGACCTCTGATGGACTCCGCGCGTGGGTGCATCTCGGAAACTGCAGTGGGAATGTGCTGGTGGCTCTGTAGTGTGTCTATGTGGCCATGATCCCCCTGGCAGGATTATATCCCTGCAGTTCGCTTGGCTGGCAGACCCCGGACACAGGTGCCGGCTCGGTAGCACCCCGTAGTCTGCCCCCACTCTTGCGCGCCCCACCTCCCCTGGAAAAGCTTCGCTGGCGAGTCAGAGCTGGAGCAACCTCCCTTTGGTTGATTTTTTTTTTTAATTTCTTTTTTCTTAAGATTTTATTTGAGAGAAAGAGAAAGAACGAACAAATGGTGAGGGGAGGGGCAGAGGGAGAAGGAGAAGCAGACTCCGAGGAGCAGGGAATCCTATTTGAGGGTCCATTCTGGGACCCTGGGAACATGAGCTGAGCCAAAGGCAGACGCTTAACCAACTGAGCCACCCAGTCGCCCTGAATTTTTTTTTTAAAGTGGACACAAAATAAAAACTTTTAGATAGTTTCCCTTGTGGGGTCCACAGAATTTGTGACTATGATTGGTGAGAACTTTTTTTTTTAGAATTTTAGGGTTTTTTTCTTAAGATTTTATTTTTATTTGAGAGAGAGAGAGAGAGCTCACAGAAGGTCAGAGGGAGAAATAGACTCCCCATGGAGCTGAGAGCCCAATGTGGGACTCGATCCCAGGACTCCGGGATCATAACCTGGGCTGAAAGCAGTCGCTTAACCAACTGAGCCACACGGGCACCCAGTGAGTTTTTTTAACACAGGTGACTGCTCCCTCTTTAAAAGGGCCGCTGGTCCCATGATGCCCTGACCCGGTTGCAGCTAAAGCCCCCCCAAAAGAAACCACAGACCTGTTTGCAGTCACTCCCCGTCCTCTTCCCCCTTACTCCCTAACAGCCACTAATCTGCTTCCCATCTCTATGAATTGTCCTGTTCCAGACAATTCATTGAAATAGAATCACGCAATGGGCAGCATTTGTGTCTAGCTTTGTTCACTCAGTGAGTTTTCAAGGTTCATCCATGTGGTAGCATGTATCAATACGTTGTTTCTGTTTGTGGTTAAACAGCAGTCCATTGCATGCCTAGATCCTAGTATTTTTACCTATTTACCCAGTTGATGGATATTTGCATTGTTTTCACTTTTTGACTGTTATAAAAAGTGCCGCTATGAACATTAGTATACAAGTTTTCAATTCTCTTGTGTTTGTACCTAGAGTGGAATTGCTGGGTCATATGGTAGCTCTGTGTTCAACTTTTCAGGACCAGCCAGACTGCCTTCCAAAAAGGCTGCATTTGACATTCCCACTAGCAAAATCTGAGGGTTCAGGTTTCTCCATATCCTTGCTAACGCTTGCTACCTCGTCTTTTGATGATAGTCATCTTAGGGGATGTGAAGTGGCATCTCATTGTGATTTTGATTGGTGATTCCCTAATGACTGCTGATGTTGAGCATCTTTTCATGATCTTATTGATCATTTGTGTACCATCTTCAGAGAAATGTCTACTCAAATATTTCACCCATTTTTAAATTGAGTTTCTATCATTGGGTTGTGGTAGTTCTAAACCTTTGTCAAATATATGACTTTCTAATATTTTCTCCCATTCTGTGGGTTTTCTTTTCATTTTCTTGGTAGTTTCATTTGAACCACCAAAGTTTTTAATTTTGATGAAATCCAATTTTTTGATTCTTTGTGCTTTTAGTATCATATCTAAGAAACCATTGCCTAATCCAAGGTCACAAAGATTTATCCCTATGTTTTCTTCTCTGAGTTTTATAGTTTATAAACATAGATAGATAGATAGATAGATAGATAGATAGATAGATAGATAGATAGATAGATGATAGATAGATAGATAGTTTGTTTTATAGGGTAGTTCTGCCATTTAGGTCTTGAACCCATTTTGAGTCCATTTGGGTATATGCTGTGAGGTAGGGGTCCAGCTTCATTTTTTTTTTGGCAAGTGGCTGTCCAGGTGTCCCGATTCCATTTGTTGAAGAGACTGTTCTGTCCCCCATTGAATGGCCTTAACACCCTTCTTGAAAATCATTTCTTTGACCCTAATATATGAATTTATTTCTAAACTCTCGTTTCTAGTCTGTTGATGTCTATGTGTGTCCTTACGATAGCACCACACACAGTCTTGATTACTGTCGGTTTGTAGTAAATTTTGAAATTGGGAAGTGTCAATCCTCCAAATTTGTCCTCCTTTTGCAAGATTGGCTCTTCTGGGTCCTTTGCAGGAAGTTATTTTTTTAACATTCTGAGTGATAGCAAACCATAGCCCTATGGGACAAGCTGTGAATTGTAGAAACAGATCAGTGTACCAAACATACTCAATCAGACTGGTCAGGAATGAAGAGGAAGATGTGAAGACACGTAATAACCCAGTTCCTACCAAGGTTTATGTGTCATTCTGAGGGCGATTTTCATAGGAACATTAGATGCTATTGCAGTATCTTGGGCATAGCTTCAGAACCTTCCTTCCTCCCTCTCTGCCACTCTTTCTTGCTCCCTCCCTCCCTCCTTCCTTCCTATCCAACAATGTTTCTTGAGTGCCAGAATTTTTTTTCATCAGATATTAAATACTAGGAACACAAAAATGAACAAGATCTAGAAGGTACCTGTTCTCTTGGAGCTTGTATCCTATGGAAAGGCCAGATAACAAAATGACAAAGATTATAAATTGTGGTAGGAAATATAAAGAAAAAAGGGTAGTCTTATGATTAAGAAGATCAGAGAAATTCTCCTAGAGGAAATACCCTAAGAGACTGAGAGGGAGTGAGCCAGGCCAGGACCTGGGTTGGTTTCCAGTCAGAGGGGATGGTGTGTACAAAGGCCCCACGTTGGGAGGAACTTAGTGGGGCCAAGAAACTGAAAGGGGACCAGCATGGCCAGAGCAAGGGTAAGGGTGGCCAGCTCACTCAAGGATTTGGAGAACACTGAATTTTATTTTGTTTAATTTAATTTTGTTTTATTCTATTCTATTCTATTCTATTCTATTCTATTCTATTCTATTCTATTCTATTCTATTCGGCTCCAAGCCCAGTGTGGAGCCCAGCATGGGGCTTAAACTCACAACCCTTAGATCAAGCCCCTGAGCTTAGATCAAGAGTTTGACACTTAACTGACTGAGACATCCAGATGCCCTTGGATTTTATTCTCAGCATGTTTTAACACACACAAACATTCTAATCAGGGAGTGGCACTGGAAACAGTTAAAAATAGTATTTTCAAAGAGTTTTTAAAGACATGGGAAGATTCTCACCATGTGCCGTGGATTTTAACAAACAGAATATGTAACTAAATACGTGATTATGTTCCCAGTTTGGGTTTTGAAACATTCGGGATGAACTACCAAGTCCCTAGAGAGAGACTTACCCGGATGTCAGCAGCGACTATGTCTGGGCAGCTGATGGTTTTCATTTCTCTTTTTGCACTTTTCCGTCCTTCCCAAGTTTTCTAGAGTGCTCTTGTGTCGTTTTATCATCAGAAAGCAAGGTGGACTTTGTTGTTAAAACACACAGTCCTGGGTGCCCCAGCAGGATGCAGTGGGGTGGGGGGGTCTGGGGAGGAGGCAGCAGGCCAGCCCCTGAGCTCGGGTTCCCTGCGTCGGATCTGGGACACCCTCACTGACCGAACCCACTTCTTCCCAGTTCGAGGGCTGCTCCAAGGCCTACTCTCGCCTGGAGAACCTGAAGACGCACCTGCGATCCCACACTGGGGAGAAGCCGTACGTGTGTGAGCACGAGGGCTGCAACAAGGCCTTCTCCAATGCCTCAGACCGCGCCAAGCACCAGAACCGCACCCACTCCAATGAGGTACCCAGCCAGGGTGTGCACAGTACATGCACGTGGGGCCCTGCTGACGCATGTGTAAATGCACCACCTCACAGCTTCCAGTGGGCCGTCAGGTAGCTAGGTGCCTGATGCCCCTTGCCCCCTCCCCAGCCTACTATCTGATCTCAGCAAGCATCGGCAGGCCCCTGCAGCTCCACCCCAGGCAGCGTGCAATGACGCTACCGTAGCTGTCAGCTCCCCCATTGATGGGACACAGAGCAGCCTTTGTCTCCTCGGGTAGTCAGAGCCCCTGGCAGGGCTGACAGAGCCCAGGGAGAGAAATCTACTGTACTTACCTCCCAGTCCAGGCCCAGTCCCATTCCTGAGTGACTTTGAACCAGTTTCTTTGCCTCTATGCATCTGGTTTTCCTCATCAGAGAGATCAGGGTGTTAATGCTGTCTCGCAGGTATTACAAAGTAATACAGTCACTCCTACTGATATCAAAAATCCCAGTACCCTGAACCCTAGGGAGGCGGCACTGCAATCACGCTGGACTCTGTGTCCCCCACCCCGTCCCTCGTCTCTGATCTGTGTCCGCAGCTTGTGAGGAGGGCTTCCTCAGCCATGTGCTTACCCGCATGAAAAGGCAGCAGATCAGACCAGTGGGGCTGAGCTCCTGCAGGCCTGAGGCTGGCCTGGCTCCATCCAGGATGCCCTGAGGTCCGGCAGCTTCTGACTATGCCAGCCAGAGGACATGGCATGGCTTCAGGAGAAGAGGGAGGGCTTCCACATCGAGTCTCCTAACACAGGCCTGCTTCTCTTCCCAGAAACCCTATATCTGCAAGATCCCAGGCTGCACCAAGCGATACACGGACCCCAGCTCTCTCCGGAAGCACGTGAAAACAGTGCACGGCCCAGACGCTCATGTCACCAAGAAGCAGCGCAACGACGTGCACCTGCGCGCGCCCCTGCTCAAGGAGAACGGAGACGAGGCCAGTGCCGAGCCCGGCGGCCGGGGCCCTGAGGAGAGTGCCGAGGCCAGCAGCACCAGCCAGGCCGTGGAGGACTGCCTGCACGTCAAAGCCATCAAGACCGAGAGCTCCGGGGTAAGCAGAGCTGGGCAGCGGAGGCCCCAGTGCATGCCTCCCGCCCCCCAGGAGATCGAGCCCAGCAGCCCCGACCACAGCTGTGGGCTCTGCCTTGAGGTCCCCTCCTCTAAGCGCATGATGACGTCCTCCTCTCTCCAGCTCGACTTTCCTCCCTTCACGACCTTGGCCTCTCATAGAACCTGTCTTGTGCCGAGTCCCGTTCTGCTAGGCAGGACCGTGGGCCGCGGGGATGCCTGCCCCGACGTGGTCAGTCTGTGGGTGGTTCCTGGGTCTGCCTTTCCAACCAGCACCCGAGATCTGCAGTTGGTCCCCTTCCCTCTGTCCTGTCTCTGCGTCCTTGCCCCTGTGGCCTCCACTCCTTTTGTTCTAACCACCTGTTCTTTGTCTCCACCTCTTTCTTTCGACTGTACCTCCCCTAAGGATAGACGGTACTGAGGTGAGCAGGGAAGCCCGGCCGGGCTGTGGGCGGGCTGGTGTGCTGAGGGGGGGCTGGGGTGCTGGTCCCAGCCTGCTGCCCGGGCGCAGGCTGATAGGTCAGTCCAGGCCCCTCAGGAGCCTGGTAAGGGGGGTTTGGGTCCATGGGCGTCAGGCACTGCAGGTGGAACCCCAGGGACAGACCAAGACTAGCGGCAGGAGTCAGGCTGGCAGACACAGGAGTGAACCGTGGGGACCGAACCTGCCCGAGGGATAGGGCTGAGTGGAGGCATGAGTTCAGGGCACAGAGGAGGGAAGGACCAGCCACTGGAGGGTCTTGAGTGCCAACATGAGAAAGACAGTTCGTGCCATGGGCAGAAGGGAGCACTGTTGCTGAAAATTCTAGAAAAATCTGGAATTTGGGCGCATCTGGCCTGGGCATGAGCCCACAGGTGCTGTATCCAAAGTGAGCCTCCACTGGGCTCAGAGCCCAGGTCCCACTGGAGGCAGCCCTGCCTGTGTAGAGTCCTGCATTGTATACACAAGGCCCCTCCGCATCGACCCAGAGTGGGCGCTGGTTCGGGGTGGCCCTTCCGGCCAGGGCTTGCATCCAGCAGGTCCATGCTCCCTGGTCTTCCTGGCCCTTTCCAACAACCTGCCTCTGGCCTGTTGGGAAGGCACCAGGTCAGCAGGCCCCCACTGCTCCTTCATCACATGGCACGTCCCTGTTGTTGGGAACGTTGAGTGCCCTCTTGGATGCCAACTTCACGCAGCTGTGGCTGCCTCTGTGGGGCACAGACCCAAAGTGTCCCCACACACTGAAAGCTCGGCACGCAGAGCTCTGGCCCAGACACTGGCCCGGAGAACCGAGGAGCAGGAGGCAGGGTAATGTGGGGCTATCCATTCCCGGGCGCCTTCCGCCTCCCGGAGGCTTCCCATCCAGCCACTGACCCTGTCCCAGAGGCAGCTCAGGTGCATCTTCTAGTTGGGGAAGCTGAGGTTGGGAGAAGTGAGGTGGCTGGGCCGCCTGCTACGAACAGACAGTGATGCGTGGAAGCTCTCTGCATGGAGCCTCCTTCCCGGGTATGCAAGGGCACAGCGCTTGTGTGGGCAGGGCCGAGGGCCAGAGGGATTTGCGCACCTTCTGAGTCTGTGTCTTCCCACCCCCCTCCCCCGTAGCTGTGTCAGACCAGCCCCGGGGCCCAGTCGTCCTACAGCAGCGAGCCCTCTCCCCTGGGCAGTGCCCCCAACAATGACAGCGGCGTGGAGATGCCGGGGACAGGGCCAGGGAGCCTGGGAGACCTGACAGCTCTGGATGACATGCCCCCGGGGGCCGATGCCTCAGCCCTGGCCGCCCCCTCTGCTGGTGGCTTGCAGCTGCGCAAACACATGACCGCCATGCATCGGTTCGAGCAGCTCAAGAAGGAGAAGCTCAAGTCGCTCAAGGATTCCTGCTCCTGGGCTGGGCCGGCTCCACACACCCGGAACACCAAGCTGCCTCCCCTCCCGGGAAGCGGTGAGTGGGGGCTCCGGGTGCATGGGCAGGGGCGGGACAGGGCCGGGGGCAAGCACCCACTAGGTTCACCTCCATCAACCACCATGTGCCATCTCACCGGATGCCCACGATAGGATAGATCTTATCAGCCCATTGCACAGATAAAAAAAAGGGAGGCTTGGAGAGGTGAAGTGCCCCACTCAGCTCAAGGGCAGGCCCGTGCTCTTTCAGCTATACTGTGCTTAGGCTCTGGGCACTGTGGCCGAGACCCTAGGGAGGAGAGCTCTATAATCCCAGCCCCTGTAGTTAGAAGGCCATGCCGTGAGATGCACACTGGACTGGGGAAGGAGCCAGGGAGCGAGGACAGAGCTCAGGCTGGGGCAGAGGAGGGAGACAGCACGTCCGTTGGAAAGAACAGGGACGACTTTATGCAGAAGTCAGCCTCAGGAGGCGTTGGCCAGGCTCCGAGAAGCAAGGTGTCCTCAGGAGCATTTCCTGAGTGCCAGGCAGTGAGCTGGACCCACACGCAGTGTGGTGGACACTGAGATGCACCACCCAGGTCTCCCTCGAAGGGAGGCTTTGTTGCCCCAGCTGTTGCGGGAACTGCTGGCAAATGGCCTTCAACTCTCGGCCTCATACAGAAATCGCCTGGGTTGTAGACAGCTGCCTCACCCGAGGTCACCCCTTCCCGGGGTGGCCCCCTTCCAGTGACTAATCACGGCAGCAGTGTGAGGCCGTTCAAGGCCCAGAGCTCCCTGTGACATCAGCGGACTTGGGGCCTGCGTAGCCGCACACACACCCGCCCTTGGCATTCTGGAGACTCTGCTACCTTCCGTGGGTGTGCATCTCGGGGCGCGGGAGGCCTATAAGCAGCCTCCTCCATCAACTCAGCCCCTGGGGAGCCAGCCTTGCCACTGCCAGGCCCAGATGGTGAAAGCACAGGAACTCAGTGGCCAGCGCCTTCCCGGGCTCATCCTCCTCCCCAGCTCTCAATAACCTCCTGTGGCGAGGCACGTGTTCTCTACCGCTGGAGAAACTAAGGATCAGACAGAATGAGAATTCTGGGCCCGCCAGGCAGTGGCAGCTAAGATTGGAATCAGGCCTCCAGACCCCCACTGGGCCATCATTTGTTCACTTACTGGGCCCCCCTTCCGTCCTTTCATCTAGAAGTCGCTGGCTGAGCCCCTGCTGTGTGCCAGGCCCTGTGCGAGGGCCCCAGCGGCCGCAGGCTCAGCTGGGTCAAAGCCGGCAGAGCCACCGCGCCCTGTCCCCGGACGCTGACCCCTCTCCTTTCCCGCAGGCTCCATCCTGGACAACCTCGGTGGTGGCGGGCCAGCGGGGCTTCTGCCCAACCCGCGGCTGTCCGAGCTGTCCGCGAGCGAGGTGACTGTGCTGAGCCACCTGCAGGAGCGCCGCGACAGCTCCACCAGCACGGTCAGCTCGGCCTACACGGTGAGCCGCCGCTCCTCCGGCATCTCCCCCTACTTCTCCAGCCGCCGCTCCAGCGAGGCGTCGCCCCTGGGCGCCGGCCGCCC
>LNAC01000094.1:3815772-3865998 GCA_002007465.1 Ailurus styani
GCGCCTACTCGCCCCGGCCGCCCAGCATCAGCGAGCACGTGGCCATGGAGGCCTTGGCAGCGGGCGCGGACGGCGCCGGGCCCGACATGGGCCTCGTGCTGCCCGAGGACGACCTCGTGCTCCCCGACGACGTGGTGCAGTACATCAAGGCGCACGCCGGCGGCGCCCTGGACGACAGCCCCCCGCAGGCCTACCCCTCGCAAAGCACCTGCTTCTCCGAGAACCCCAAACTGCCCAGCCCGGGGCTGCACGGCCCACGAAGGATGGTGGCCGCCGACTCCAACGTGGGCCCCTCGGTCCCGGGGCTGGGAGGCTGCCAGCTGGGCTACGGGGCCCCCTCCAGCCTGAACAAAAACAGCATGCCTGTGCAGTGGAACGAGGTGAGCTCCGGCACCGTGGACACCCTGGCCAGCCAGGGGAAGCCTTCGCCCTTTCCACAGGGCAACCTGGCTGTGGTGCAGCAGAAGCCGGCCTTCGGCCAGTACACAGGCTATGGCCCTCAAAGTCTGCCCCTGAGCCCGGGGGCACTGGACAGCGCGCAGGCGCACTTTCAGCCCTGCGGGGGCGGCCCCTCCGGGCCTAGGATAAATTACATGCAGCAGCTGCGGCAGCCAGGGACCGGTGGTCAGTGTCCCAATATGACCACCACCGCGAGCCCCCACACCAACTATGGCCAAGCCCACCCCCAGCTGAGCCCCAGTGCCATGGGTGGGGCCCTCAACCAGTACCCTCCATCCTGCAGCAGCATGGCCGCTAAGCCAGTCCACCTGGGGCTCCCCCAACAAATGGAAGTTGCTCCCGAAGCCACCATGATGGGGGGCAACTGCAGGGAACTCGGGATCACCAATTCCAGCCTGGCCAGGATGCCACCCCTTCACTCAACCCAGAGCTACCCACAGCAGAGCCATCACCTGGTGACCCCTGTGAGCCAGGAGGGCTACCGTCAGGGCCCCCACCTTCTCCCTTCCCAGCAACCTGGCTTCATGGAGCCCCAGCAGGGCGCCATCGGGGTGGCGGGATCCGGCTTTGGCCTAGTGCAACCCCGGCCACCCGCTGAGCCCAGCCCTGCCAGCTGCCACCGTGGGGTGCGGGCTGGGCTGCAGCTGGCCTATGCCAGGGCCACCGGCCATGCCACAGCCACTGTGTCGGCCAGCCAGGAGATGGCAGATGTGCCCAAAGGAGCGATGGGCAACATGGTGTCCCGGCCTCCTCAGCCAGCCCCACAGGACGCAGCTGGGGCCCAGGACCACAGCATGCTCTACTACTATGGCCAGATCCACATGTACGAGCAGAACGGCGGCCTGGAGAACCACGTGGGCTGCCAGGTCACACGGCCCCAGCCGCCACAGGCCTGCCCAGACAGCATCCAGCCGCAGCCCTTGCCCTCACCGGGGGTCAACCAGGTGTCCAGCACAGTGGACTCCCAGCTCCTGGAGGCTCCCCAGATTGATTTCGATGCCATCATGGATGATGGTGATCACTCGAGCCTGCTCTCGGGTGCCCTCAGTCCCAGCCTCCTCCACAGCCTCTCCCAGAACTCCTCCTGCCTCACCACTCCACGGAACTCCCTGACTCTGCCCTCCATCCCCACGGGCATCAGCAACATGGCTGTTGGGGACATGAGCTCCATGCTCACCAGTCTGGCCGAGGAGAGCAAGTTCCTGAACATGATGACCTAAGGCCCCAGCCCCCGGTGCTCAGCGGACTCGAAGGAGCCATCATTTCCCAGAGCGTTGGGCTCTTGTCGATTTTGTCTTTTTCCAAGAAAAGTATTAAATAGGTCTGAGGGAGTGTTCCCAATGGCCGGTTCAGACCACAGATGCTTTAAGGGCAGGTTTGTGTGTATCCTGTCTGGTCTTCTTTGGGGTTACTTTTCAGAACGCTGCAAAAAGTCTCAACAGGAAAGGCAAGATAGAAATGAAAAACTCGTTTGCACAGTGCTTCCCAGCCTTTGGTGTTTATGGGACCAAATTGTTCTGGCGTCTTCGCCTCTGTCATTTGGCTAATGAGGGATTCCATTGGCCGAGGGCTTTCAAAGTATACGAGGAACGAGGAACGAGGGTAGAGGGAGCCACATCTGGGTTTGAATCTGAAAGCCATACTGGATATTCTGATCCAGGAAGATAAGCTTCTCATTCCCGTATCTGCAAGGTAAAAGAATTCTTCTATGAAGCTTACTTCTTGAGGCCTCTAACATCCCCTGTGCCGCAGAAGAAGAAAAAAAGATTTTTACCTGGATGATTTGGAAGCACATCCTGATTCCAGGTTTGGTAGAGTGAGCACATCTGCAGCCCCCACCCCCACCCAAAAGCCAAGTTTGCGACTAGCAGACTGTCCAAGTGCATACGAATGAAATATGGAAGGATTGCCACAGAAGAGAAAGAAAAATTGTAGTCCTTGGGGCAAGCGCAGAAGCTGCCCGGCTCCTCCAGACCGTGTTTACAGTGTTCATGCATGTCGAATGTCACCCTTCCTGGAAAGAACACTTTCTTCTAAATACCTCGGGGCTGCTGGAGCTGCTGTGGGTTAGGGATGGACCCAGGTGAGCCAAAGCCTGGCACGGGGCCTCGAGAAAGTGGGAGAGCGCCAGGGGCCAAGACTCAGGCCACCCCGGAGCTCTCCCATAAGAAGAGGAAGTCGTATGTTTACCCAGTCCTGTTTCTCCAGTGCACTGTCCACCCACTTTACCACGGAAAAGCCCAGGACTTGACAGCAGCCTCTGCCCAGGCTCCCCCCGGCTGTGTTGTCTGCTCACCTGCAACCCAGTGGTCTGTGCCGAGGCACAGCGTGCAGTCCCCGAATCTTCTGGATTCCCTTCCCGCCATCCTCCTGCTCATTTTGCAAAGTACAATGACCTGCATGGTGTTTTTGGTGGGGGTGGGAGGGTGACAGGGTTGATTCTTGGGACCTGAGGGACCGTCACGGAATTTTCCTGTTCGGTGCGACCCAGCCCCACCCGGAAATGGCAGTTGGAGCTGGCATCAGAAGACATCGTTCCTGAACGTACCGTAGGGTGACTTGATGCCTCCTCCCCACCACACACACGTACACACACCGCACACCTCCCCCGTGTTGAATATGTGGCGACCTTGCCAAAACTAGCCACACCACTATGAGCCTGATCCTGTGACCCTGGCCTCAACCAGGGCATGGCCAAAACCTTACCTGGGCCCTCCACATCCCAGAACATCAGGTGCTTTGTTAGGGTCCAAAGACCAAGCCAATGCCAGATAACACCCCTGGAACACCTCCAAGGGTCTGGGCTCTGTGGCGGTGTTGATTCGCTCCCTGAGCTAGGATTTCGCTAGCCCTTCCCAGCCTGTGTATAGACTGTACAGAAGGCATTATCCCTGAAAATACTGTAGGTGAATCAGCCAGCCAAATTTATATCTCCAAAATATTTAGCTTTTTCTACATGCTATGAATTGAGATGACACGCTCAACTTGTAAATAAGTCTTTTTGTACATTAAAAAAGTAATTTTTTCATAATTTATTTTGTCTATCTGCTTCTTCCTTGACAGCAGTTAATGAGAACCTGAGCAGTAAATTTGGTGCATTTGAACAGAAACTAGGCTGTATTTTTTTCACAACAGTGTCAAAACTGACTGTCGCGCCTTCGCAGAGAAATGCTTAATGCTGAGACATTTAGTGGCTGTTTGTTTGTTGTCTCTGGGGGTGAGGGGTGGGCAGGGTTTGAGGATTTACGGTGAATATCCGGCTTTTCTTCCAGCGAGCTGATCTGAATGTCTAAATTGGTTTGCTGAGAACCTTGTGTACCAGACTGAAGAAAGGCAGAAACCCCCAAGGAAGATAGAATTTGGTAGGTTTCCGTTCTGCAGGGCACCCCAAAGTCTTCCTTATGTCTGGCCGTAGTTTCCTACCAGAAAGACTATAGCCCAAGTCACACTCTAGGGCCTCACTCCTCTGTGAGGAAGACTCCCTTAGCTGATAGCACCCTCAGGAGGAGGAACCCAGCATGCCTGCCTGTGCCCTATGTCTGCCTCCTTCAAAGCTTATCTTCAGGGCTCGTTCCTCCTCTGTCTCACCACATAGTAAGTCTCTGCAAACAGCTCTGCCCTCTTTCTGGGCAGAGCGAGGCTGCAAATTGTTCAGCGCTCCCTGAGACTTGATGAGTCACAGTATTAAGAAGCCCATCATGGTTCCATGCCCCCATCAGCTGACCATGGCCAAGGTCATGCTGCATACCAGTATCCACAAAGCTTTGGCACGTTAAACCTCTGTTGAACTTCTGAAGCTGGGCCAACTGAGGGTTGGCTGATCCAGGTTGGGCTGGGCGGGGCATCTCCAGGGCCGCTAATCCAATCAGCTTGGCTGGAGCACAACCCCACGTGACTCTCTTCTTCCTCCTATGGCCAGGATGCTCGCCTGGCCATTGCCTTCTCGTGGTGACAGCTGAAGCACAAGAGAATAAGCAGAAAAATGATGGTCCTCTTTAGTCCTCCGCTCTGAACTGTGGACCACTTCATTCTTCTGGCCAAAGCAAGTCCCGTGGCCAAACCCACTGGCAATGACGTCAGGAAGTGCTTCCCTTCCATGGAAGGGAGAGGAAGAGAGTAAATATTTCTTAACAATATATAATCCACCACAGTCAGCCCTCAAAGACTGTGATACATGTCCTTCCCACACATAGAATATACTCACCCCAGACCCCCAGTCTATGCACTTGATCGTCAGGCTCAAAGTCAAGGATCTTGTGGTCTACACCCGTTGTGGATGGGGCTCTTCTTGACCCAGAGACTTAGGAACAAGAAAGAAGCTCCCAGCCCACCATGCACATGAGCATTCCTAATGTACAGTGGTGGCACAGACCACTCCCATTTGGTCACTGGGCCACAGTATTTGAAACCCTCTTGAGCAACTATTTTCAGAGCCCCCTGTTGGATGGAATGTTCTTTGAATGACTCCCAGATTCATTGTGCTCCACGGCTCTGGCTTCCTCCATTGGGGTGAACTTCCCTTTGGCTCAACCCTTCAGCTTCTGGAGAGGGCCTTGGGAAGCACGCCCTCCATGAGAGCCAGTAACTCTTCAACCTCTTCCTTTCTGAAGGAAGTTAGGAGCCTGCCACCCTTTTACATTTCCAGCGCCTTCCATCCCCTTTACTCCATGCATTTGCCCACTCAGCTCTTTCAAATGTTGTGGGTCTACTGCATATTTGATTCCAGTCCACTCTGTGCCAAAAGCCCCACCCACGTCCCTTCAGTGACATGCCTTGTCCTACGTTTGGTGACTGGGACCTCACACCATGCTACCTGGGCCATGCCCTGAAGATTTCTAGGTACCCTGTTGTCACCGAAAGTATATTCGAGAGCCACTTTATTCCTTTCCAGGACCATAAAAACAAAGGGCAGTAGAATCAAGGGCACATCCTTGACTTTGTCTTTACTCTGATGCTGTCCTTCACTGGAACTGCCTGAATTCTGTATCTGCCCCCCTGCCAAGCCAAATCTGAAGCTGAAGGTCTCTCAGTTGCTAGAGAGACTAAAGATGAGAAATAACTTCATTTTCCAAATCCTGCTTTAAACCAGCTGGGTCCTTTCTGACCCCATCTCTCACTTGCTGTACCTTATCATTTACAGCTCAAAAAAGCTCATGTCGAAAATCATCTGCCTGGAAACCGGCCTGCCAAATTCCACAAATTTATAGCAACGTTTTCTCCCTCCCAAACTAGCATAGGCCGTAATCTTACCAAATATTTCTTCACCACATAGCACCCAGGTCACCATTTTTCTGGCCATTTTTCCAACCTCTTCTAAATTTCCCCACTGTCCATTTCCAAACCTATGCTACGTATTTTTGGACTCTATTACATTAGTCTCCCATTTAGGTACCAATTTCTGAATAAGCTAACCATGGCCCAAAAATGCTGTCTAACAAAACCCACAAACTCCCTGAAGCATAAAACAAGCAGTCACTTAGCTCAGAAGTCCTCGCATCTGCCCTGGGGGGCTTACCTGGGGTTGGGCTCACCGACACAGCTCAGCTCCGCTCCTGGGCCTCCTCCCCTGGAACCAGAGCCCTGCTTGGACATCTACTGGCAAAGGCACAAGTACCCAAGGGCAAGCAAAAACTCAGGAGGCCTCTTAAGGCCTTGGCTTGGAACAGGAAGCAAGTCACATGACTGAGCCGGAAATCAATGGAAGAAGGAAGAATATGCCTCCTACGAAATCAGAGAAGGCAGGTGTCCTGATAATAATTCCATCTGCGACCTCAGACCAGCTTCAATCCTAATAAGACCGACACTGTAGCCTCCGTCTTTCCCCCGAGTCTGTATCTTAGTTGGTTCTAAACCGGGAAAGGGAAGACAGCAGGGTCATGGATTGGTACTTTGTAACCAGTGATGTCCCAAAGCCAGCTCCTGAGCCTGTTAATTTTATCTCTCCCCAACTCTGCAAGTGACTTCACATTGCTAACTTAAAGTTGACTGTGCTGGGAGAATTTACAACATGGCGATCAGCCAACACCACAACTCAAGGCTTCCCCATCCTGTCCCCCAGAGAGTCATTATTAAACATTGGCTGGAGTACCTGGCAACATTCTCAAGTACTGTGAGTTGTCAATAGCCTCGTGTGCTATCTAGGGGTCTTTTCTAAGATATATGGGAATAAAACCCGTTCTGCAGGGACTGGATGAGTCCAGAGTGCCCGGGAGTATGGCTACCTTGGTCATCTAGTTTACTGGCTTTCAAAAAGTCATGCAAACACTGGGGCATTTGGGTGGCTCAGTCAGTTAAGCGTCTGCCTTCAGCTCAGGTTATGATCTCAGGGTCCTGGGATCGAGCCCCACGTCAGGGTCCCTGCTCAGTGGAGAATCTGCTTCTCCTTCTCCCTCTGCTTCTCCACCCCTGCTTGTGCTCACTCACTCTCTTTCTCTGTCTCAAATAAATAAATAAAATCTTAAAAAAAAAAAAAAGTCATGCAAGTGCCATTCAAATGAAATTGGCTGTATACGGCAAAGGATACCGTTAAAAGTGGAGTTCATCTGGTCAAAGTTCCACATTCCACATTCCACATCCCCGCTCCCAGCACCCCCGCACCCCGCAGCATAGGTATGGGTCCACAGAGCAGAGTTTGGAAACCAAATACCGAGCTCGGGACCAAATTAACTGAGGCCCAGAAAAGTTGTGAGCAAGTTAGAAAAGAATTAAAACCCCTGTTTCTAGAATCCCAGAAGCCAGCTTGGTCCCCCAGCACTCTGATAAACGCAGGGCACAGCCTGTATGTACTACTCAGTCCTTCCCCTGCTGGCTGTGAGCTCTTTGAGGGCAGGTGCTACGCCCAATCTACCTGGTCTCCCATGCCCAACACATGGAAACCCATTCTTCCAAGTTTGTTTCCAAATTAGGTGGTTCTAGAAAGCTTCATGGTGGAGGGGGAAGTGAGCAAAGCTTTGAGAGGTGGGAGGAGTTGGATCTTGAGTAGCCTTTTCGGAATATTTATTTATTTATTTATTTATTTATTTATTTATTTATTTAAAGAGCATTTTTAAATTTATCTATTTGAAAGAGACGAGAGAGAGTATGGGAGGAGGGGCAGAGAGAGAGGGGAGAGAGAATCTCAGGTAGACTCCGCACTGGGCATGGAGCCAGACATGAGCCTCAATCCCAGAACCCTGAGATCACAACCTGAGCCAAAACCTAGAGTCGGATGCTTAACTGACTGAGCCACCCAGGTGCCCCTAGAATGTATTTAAACAAAAGGCCAGATCGACAGAAGTCTACAAAGAATTCCGAACACAGACATGAAGCTGTGGAAACTGAGGCTGTCCTTAAAAGGTTTTAGGTTTTGTTTTTTATTTTCTGGGTTGGGTGGTGGGGAGAGGTGAGAAGAGACCAAAAAAGAGGAAGAAGGCTGTGATCTGGCAGGCTGGAGGCTAAGCAGATACCAAAGATTTGGGGGCAGAGTCTCACGGTAGAACAAATGGCTACCCTGTCACTGTGAGCAGATGGTCTCTGATGGGCCCTTCCAACTCCAAAATGCACTCCACTAGCCTTCCAGAAAAGGTATTAATCACTAAAGCACATTTCCTCTGGGTGCAAGCATTGAGGTCCACTGAAAAAGATACCAATGTTGAGCAGGACCTTCAAACCTAATGAATGAAGGAACGAGCCCACAGAAACATGTTCAGCCCTTTATCAACTCTTCCAGAACCATCTGGTAATTTCCTCCAACTGGGTGGCCATGGAAAACCTACCTATGTGGTTGCACACTTGCTTTCTTCCATACATAAGACCCTTGTTTCTTAACTAGGTCAATTCCAGAAATAGTCTCTGAACTTAGAGGTCATCTGAGGTTCCTGAAAGGTGATCAGTCTTCAGCTTCTTCCTATTCATCTCCTCGTCCTTCTCTCTGTCCTCCTCCCCACCCTCCTCCTGCTCTTTCTCCTCTTCTTTTTCTTCTTTTTCTCTTTCTTTCTCTCTGTCTGTCTACCTCTCTGTGTCTGTCTTTGTCTCTGTCTCAGCTGGTGGACCTGACAGAGAACAAGCAGGTGAGCCCAACGTGAGGTTGTGTCTATCACCTCTGCGTGGAGCGTGTGTGCAGTGATGTCACGCAAAGGAAAGAGTGACCAGCTTCTGGTGGGGGCAGGAGGGGGCACAGAAAATCAACATGGTCCGAATGGAAAAAAAGACCTGACCCAGGTGTTGCAGATGAATAGGAGGCTGTCTGAGGGGATTGGAGATTTCTCAACAGAAACCACGGAGAAACCAGAAGTAAATGGAAAATTTTTAAATGTGGAGAGAAAAGAATTGTCAACCCAGAACTCTAAATCCATGAAAACCTCCTTCGGGATGAAGGTAGACCAGATACTCTCAGATAAATAGACATTCTCAGACGAAGAAAAACAAAGAGAATTCACTGCCAGTACATCTGTTCTACAGGCAGAAAGGAAATGATACCAGAAGAAAATTTGGAGCGTCGGGAGTGAAGGAAGAGCAACAGAAATGCTAAGGATCTGGGTATATATAGTAGACTATTCTTCCCTCTGGAACTCTTTAAATGTGTTTAACAATTGAAAGTGGTGGGCGCCTGGGTGGCTCAGTGGGTTAAAGCCTCTGCTTTCGGCTCAGGTCATGATCTCAGGGTCCTGGGATCGAGGCCCGCATCAGGCTCTCTGCTCAGCAGGGAGCCTGCTTCCCCCTCTCTCTCTGCCTGCCTCTATGCCTACTTGTGATCTCTCTCCCTCTGTGAAATAAATAAAATCTTAAAAAAAAAATTGAAAGTGGAGAGCATAACATTGTCTGATGGGGCTCCCAATGTGTGTAGACGTCATAAGACAAAGGTGTCGCAAAAGCAGGGGAGTGGCTAAGGGATCGGTTTGGAGTTCAAGAACATTCCACTTGATGTGCTGAGGTACTGAGTCTAAGCAGACTGGGAGAAGTTCAGCATTCAGAGTGTGATCCTTTGTATGATCAGTAAACAGAACTCTACAAAAGGAGGTGTGCAAAACCAAAATAGAGAAACTGAAATGGAATGCTAAAAAGAATATTCAAATAACCCAAAGGAAGTCAGGAAAGGGAAAACAGGAACAGTAACAACCCCCCCCACACACACACACAGAAAACAGAATAAAACGGTAAAACTAAGTCCAAACACATCAACAATTACATGAAATGAAAATGGCCTAAAAGCATCCCTTAAAAGACAGAATACAGTTAGATCAATCCCTCCACCTGATTTTAAAACTTACAATAAAACTGCCATTATCGAGACAGTGTGGTGTTGGTGACAGGGAAGACACAGATCAATGAAATGGAACAGAGAAAGGGTCGGCAAACGAGGGCCCAAAGACCAAATCTGGCCCGTGGTCTATTTTTGTAAGATCTGCAAGCTAGGAATAGTTCTTACATCTTGAAAGAGTTATTTTTTAAAAAGGGATATGAGACAGACGATATGGCCCACAAATCCTAAAATACTTACTATGTGGCCCTTTGCAGAAAACATGTACATGGGTGCCTGGGTGGCTCAGTGGGTTAAAGCCTCTGCCTACGGCTCAGGTCATGATCTCAGGGTCCTGGGATCGAGGCCCGCATCAGGCTCTCTGCTCAGAGGGGACCCTGCTTCCTCCCCTCTCTCTGCCTGCCTCTCTGCCTACTTGTGATCTCTCTCTCTCTCTCTCTCTCTCTCTCTCTCTCTCTGTCAAATAAAAAAAATCTTTAAAAAGAAAACATGTGGCAATCCCTGGCACAGAGAATCCAGAAGTAAACCCACAGAAATATGATCAATTGATTTTTGACAAAAGTGCAAAGACAACCCAATGGAGAAAATGTAGCCCTTTCAGCCAATGGTGTTGAAAAATTGGATATCGGCAGACAAAAGGAACCTAAAATCGCCACCTAAACCTCATGCCTCATACAAAAATTACCTCAAAATAGACTATACACCTAATATATAATATAATATTAATATTAATATATTATTATATATATTATATATAATATATTTTATATATTTTAATATATTATGTAGTATATATAAATATAATATAAAACCATAAAACTTTATGATTTTGAGTTTAGTCAAAGAGTACTTATGATGTCACCTGTGTGGCTCAGTCAGTTAAGCGTCTGCCTTCATCTCGGGTCATGATCCCAGGGTCCTGGGATCAAGCCCCGCATCAGGCTGTCTGCTCAGCAGAGAGCCTGCTTCTCCCTGGCCCCTTACCCAGCTCATGCTCTCTCTCTCTCTCTCTCTCAATCTGTCAAATAAATAAATAAAATCTTAAAAAAAATAAAAAAATACTTACACATCACATTAAAACCATGACACATAAAAGAAAAAACTGAGAAATTACACTTCAGCAAAATGAAAACTGTGTTCTCTGCAAAAGACTCTATTAAAAGAATGAAAAGACTAACCACAGACTGGAAGAAATAATTTTTCATCACATATCCAACAAAGGGCTTGTAGCCAAAATATATAAAGCACACTCAAAACTCAACAATAAGAAAACAAACAACCCAATTTAAAAAGGGGCCAAAGACTTGAACAGAGGTTTCACTAAAAAGATACACAGTGGGCAAATAGGCATATGAAAACACATTCAACATCATTATCCATCCCTTGGGGCTGTACAAATTTATTTTTTTAAGATTTTATTTATTTATCTCACAGAGAGACAGAGCAGCAGCAGTGGGAGTGGCAGCGGGAGAGGGAGAAGCAGGCTCCCTGCTGAGTGGAGAGCCTGATGATGACTCAATCCCAGGACCCTGGGATCATGACCCAAGCCCAAGGCAGATGCTTAACCAACTGAGCCACCCAGGCACCCCAGGGCAGTACAAATTTAAACACAACTAGATACAACCATTTGATGATTAGAATGGCTTAAATGTTAAAGTACCAAGATCTGGCAAAGATACCATGCAACCTGGAACTCCTGCACTGCTGGTGGGAAGGCAGAATTGTCCAGCCTCTCAAAAAAAAAATAGCCTGGTCATCTCATTAAGTTAAGCGTGGAGTTACCAGCAAGCCTTCTCCTGGATACATTACTGTCTAGAAATGAAAATGTACATTCATCCAAAACCCTACACACAAGTATTTACAGAAGCTCCATTCATAAATTGTCAAAAGCTGCAAACAACCCAAATGCCCGTAGAAGATGAAGAGATCAACAAACTGTGGTATGTCCATTCAGTGGAATCAGTAGCACAAAGGTAAGAACCAGTGATACATACAACAACTCGAGTGAGTCTCAGGGGGCATTCTGCTGAGTCTCGAAAGTTTCCATACTAAATAACCCCTTTTATGTGACATTCCTGAAAGAACAATGTTATCATGATGGAGAGTGGACCAGGGGTTGCCAGGGGTTGGTGTAGCAAAATGGTATCATTACAAAGATAGGGTAAGGGATTTTTTTAAATCAGAAAGCTATTTTGATTGTGGTGGTGATGAAACAAGTATATACGGGTGTTACAATGCATATAACTATACACCAGAAAGAAAAGGAGGGGAGCAGAGATAGAGAGGGAGAAAGGGAAAGGGGGAATGAAGAAGGGAGGGAGGTAAGGAGGGAGGGAGGGAGGAAACTAATTTGGCTCTTCAAGAAGTTGGGAGCTATTACTTTATATTTCATTCCCAGACTAGATCTGAAGGGGTTGATTAGACCAAAGCTAGAGAGGTCAACAGGGAGGCTATCACCTTGGAGACAGAATAGGAAAGGTAAGACAGAGGGTAGGAAATAGAGGTGTAAGAGAGAAGCCCTGACCTCAAAAAGTTGGTGAGTTGTAGAGGGGATCCTTCCATTTGGGGGAAAGTAGTACACAGCCAAGTGATGACTAAGACAACCATTCTGGAAGCCCATTTGTGTGCCAAACAGGAGCCAGAGATACTAAGTGCTGTGAGAACCTCTGGGTCTGGGAGACACACACATCCATCCTTACCGTGATGGATGAAGACCAGTCTCTTCCCCCAGTTCCTTCTCTGGAGGGCTTCCAGCCCCATCTATCCATGTGATGCTAACAATGTGGCCTCTTCTGGGCAGGGTGCTCATGGCACACAAGCCGGGGTTGCTCCAAAGAACCCCAGACTCCAGGTGGAGCTCCACAGCTACCTGCCCCTTTGCCCAGCCTTGGGGTCTGGGGCCGTGGGTGTTTACAGTGCCCATGGGTACCTTCCAGAAACGGAAGCCTCTAGATCTTCCATATTACCAGCTCAAGGGGGAAAAGCACTAAAACACCTTGGTCCTCACTCCTACCTGAGCTGGTGGCACAGACCCCTGGCTCTCTACCCAAGCCATCGCCCCTTTCCTTTCCAGCAGAACCCTGATTGTGTTGGGGCCACAGTGTGCCCACTGGATCTTCACAGCGGCCCTCCCCTCCATGCTCAGAGGGCATGCTGTTACTCACCTTTTGTGGGGCCTCCTTTCAGACCAGGAGCCAGCCTCTGCTCTTCTCTAATATACAGTGAAGATAAATCTTCACTCCCCTTTGCACCTCCAGCCTGGCTATGGGAAGACATAAGAGACCATGAACCCCAATGTCCTCATCCATTAGATAGGTTTAATAAATTTCCCACCTCCAAAATTGTTTTGAGGATTAAATGAGACACACATTGAAAACACCTGGCCTTTGGTGGGTGGTCAGTAAGGATTACCTCCTCCACCACACCCCCAGGATGTCCCCATCATGGAAATAGTCCCTTGGCTAATAGGCTTGCCGCAAAATCCCCCTGGAAAAGAATACACTTAATCCCACTGTTGTGAGAACTCATTAGATCAGTGACTTAGTGTATCAGTGTTAGTGTACCAGTGACTAAGAATAAATATGAATGGTACTTATGAAGTGTGCTGGTTTTGAGGTCCCAACTAGGCAAAGCTTCACTGCTCTTCCCAGAATTCCTTGTCCTGGGGTCTGGTTAGGATGGGTCACAAGAGAGATTGGTGTGGGAGGTCCAACAGGTGGAAGGGTAGGGAAGCGGTAGTCTTTTCATGGTACATTCATGGTGTCGGCCACCTGCCCATGCAGCTGCAACCTCTCACCTCCCCGTGGACTGTCTCTAACCTCCCCCATACCAGGGACAGGGGGGTGAGTTTCCTCCCATGATTAGGGGCCCCAGCTTCTGAAAGACCCTCGTGCCATCAAGGTAGAGGCAGCAGGAACTGGCACATTGCTCGTCCTTGCAGGCTCCGGATTGTCCTCACTCTCCCTGCTTTATATCCACCTTCCCTTCCCGACCACCTGCCCCAGGGCCTTCCAGCTCTGGCAGCAGAGCTGAGACAAGGGCCTTACAGAGCTCACCTGACCAGCCTCCACAGGTGTGTGAGGGCAGATCCCTGTCACAGATCCATCTGTATGTCTGTCTGCTTATCTGTGTCTGTCTGTCTATGTCTTTCTGCTAGTCTTTCTACCACAGCGGTTCTGCATCTCTGGCCGAGTCCTGGCTGATCCATGACATGTGAAGGGCAGACAGCTTTGAAGGCCTGGCATGACCCTCAAGAGCCCACCTGGGGATATGCCAACATGGGCAGAGAATTAGCATGATAGTGTTTCCCTCTGTCACAGGCACCATGCCAAGCACATTATATCTCCTGGGCCAGGTCATCTATTGCCACAGCATGCTGGGATCAAACCATACCAAAATTCACAGGCTGAGGACACTGGTTATTCATTCACACAGGTCAGCCAGGTCTTGGCGGGTCTATGCAGACTTTGCTAGGTGAGCCTGCTCCACGTGTTGGGGGCCCAGGCTGAAGGGACAGCAATGACCCAGGGAGACTCTTCTTGTGGCAATGGCCAAAGCTCAGGAGGACAAATGGGAATTGGCAAGGTCTCTTAAGGCTGGGACAGAGAACAGGAATACTGTCACTTGCGTCCTATTCCATGGGCCAAGGCAAGTCACGTGGCCACACCCAATGTCAAAAGGGCAAGGAACTTCACTTTGCCCACCAGGAGGCCACATCATAGCATGGAGGGCAGGCAAGATGAAGAACCGGGGCCAGCGATAAATCTTCTGTGGACCACCCACGGTGTTTGTTTTTCTCCACGACAGGCACTGTGACAGGCACTTCCGGTTGGCTGAGCCCTATAGTTTTCACGACAACCCTACAAAACAGGTTTACTATCGTCATTAGTTAAGTGAAATCGCTTAGCCAAGAGTGCACAGACACTGAGTGGCAGAAAGGGACTCGAATTCAGACAGTGTGACTCTGGGGTCCTCACTTCACTGTGATGAGACAGGGGTCAGCAAAATGGGCTCCCCAGCATGTGGGGGAACCAGCATGATCAGAGAACTGTTCAAAGAGAAGAACAACTGTGGCGTCAGTGTTGTGAAGAAGGGTAACATGGCTCAGTGGGTTAAGCGTCTGCCCTCGGCTCAGGTCATGATCCCAGGGTCCTGGGGTCGAACCCTGTGTCGGACTCTTTGCTCAGTGGGGAGCCTGCTTCTCCCTCTACCCCTCCCCCTGCTTGTTCTCTCACTCTCTCCCTCTGGCAAATAAATAAATAAAACCTTTAAAATATATATATAAATAAACTTTTTTAAAGGGGGGGGGACATGCCCTGGGAGACAACACAGCAGGTAGATCTGACCAGGGAGGTCGGGGGAGACGTGTCTGAGCAGACAGCTACTGAGCCTCCTTGAAGGCCAAGGAAAAGTATTCCAGGTGAAAGGAAGAGCATGTCTAAGAGCCCTGGGATAGGAAGGAGGGAACGTGGCACAGAGCGGGACTAAAGGAAGGCTGGTGTGGATGGCTGATGGCGGGGGCATGCTGTGACAAGTTTGAAGGTGTCAGGAGGGAGGCACGCTGTGCCAGGCCTCGCAGACCAGGGTGAGACTTCACCTTTCTCCTGAGAACTCAGACAGCATGAGAGAGGTTTTTGCAAGGGAGTGGCATGAGAGACTCACGTGTGGGATGCCTTATCTAGCTGCAGGATGGAAAAGACACGTCAGGATGTACAAGAGAACACAAGGATCCCAGGCCCAGGCCACTGGAGGTGACCAGGGAGGGATGGTGGCAGAAATGGACGGTGGCAGGTGCGTTCAAGAGTGACCTGGGAGGTGAAACCAGCAGGACTTAGCAAGGTTTCCATGTGAGCAGTGGGTGGGCGGGCGGGTAGGAAGTGGTCCCTGACCCTGACATGGGGGGGATTTGGGTGAGGGCCAGTGTAACAAGGCAGGGACAGTGTGGGCAGGGTGGGTGGGCTCAGATTTGCACATGTTCAGTTTGACATGTTTTGAGGCATCCAAGAAGAGAATCATCAGGACCCCGGAGGAAGCTGGTGCCGTGACATTGCTTTGTGGGCCCGCTGCATGTAGGAGTGTGGGAGCCATGGAGGAGGTCACCTGGGGCAAGGCAGGGCCTCAGAAAGGTGGGGGGAAGCCCATCAATCAAAGACCAGAGCCAGGAGAGTGAGGCTGCTGGGGACTCTAGAAGGAATGGCAAGATGCAGAGGAGAAGGAACAGAGTGGGGAGCGCCCCAGAATCCCAGGAGAGCGCATTTCCGGGAATGGTGTCCCTCCGCAGTGAATGTTCCTGCTCGCCTTAGAACTGAACGGCCAGCTGTCATCCTGGGCCCCTGTCTTTTTCTAGAACTCCACATCCAGCCTGGTCAGGAAATCCTTCTGACTAGCTTTAGAGAATATCCAGAATCTGTTCACTTTTCACCAGAAACGCCCTGCGGTGTGCTGGAGGCCACTAGCAGCTGCTTGCAAGAAATCTGCCGGCCTGTTGTCAGACCACTGGTGGTGTGACTCTGCCACAAAGGGGATGTTTCTCAATGAAATGGTCTGACCCGGGCTTTCTATGCTCCCTGCAGAAGAGCCGAATTCCCAGTACTCTGTGCCACTGCCATATTCCTGTCTCATCCCAAGCCTTTCTGCTGACCCACCAGCTCTCACCCTTGTCTCCTATAGGCTATTCTCACTCCCTAGTTGGAGCGAACTTTCAGATCATGTCACTTCTCCAATTAGCACTGACCCTGTGCCCCTCCTGGCCAGCCCAAGCCCTATGGCCCCCAAAGCTCTTTTGGGTCTCACTGTCTTTCCTCCCCCATCACCCCATCGATCCTGACTCCCTTGCCGCTCCACATATACACCGGACACACTCTGCCTCAGGGCCTTTGCACTGGCCATTCCCACTGCCTGAAATACTCTTCCTGAGATAGAAACACAATTGACCGATTGACATCTTGCTTCCTTCAGGCCTTTGTTGTCCTCACTTCCCTATTTAAAATGATACACCCACCTCCTTTCTTGCTTTGTTCTTTCCTCTAGGGCACAAGTGACCTTGCTCTCGCTGTATAATTTGCACTTGCTGAACAAGCTCATGGGGGACAGGAGCAGAAGCTGGGGTTGGGGAGTGGGAGGAGAGTGGGAGGTGGGAAGTGAAGAAAGCGGTTAGAGACAACTCTTTCCAGAAGTTTGCCACGGGAGGGAAAAGGAACAAGAGAACAAAAGCTGGAGAGGGCTGCTTGGGGATTTTTTTTTTTTTAATGGCTAAGACAAATGTATTGGAAGGTTGAGAGACCCAGTTGAGAGGAAGAAACCAAATAAGCAAAGTGGGAGGACCAGAGTGCCCGATGCGAGCCCAAGTGGTGGGTGGGCAGCAGGGCAGGGAGGTCCAGCCTTAGATAACAGAATGGACAACATCCCTTTCGGGACAAGAGGAAAGGACACAGGAGAGCAGCAGATGGAACTGGGCTTGTGGGTTTGGCACTGGGAAGAATAAAGACCTGTCCTTTCCCTCACCCTAGAAGTGGAGGCCATCTCCTGGGAGAAGCGTGATCAGAACCTCAAGAAAAGTGCAGAAGGTTTGGGATATTAGTCACCAGGGAGTGGGTGGTCCCCAAGGATCCTCTGCGGGCGAGCCCCGGTTGCTGGGGAACCGTCTGTCCTTGTTCTAGCAGGGCTGTGCTGCTCGGGGGTCCAGAGAGAGAAAACCGAGTGGAGGCCATCCCCCTTGGCACTGGCCGAGAAGGTCTGATGCTGGGCAGAGCGGCAGGGGGCTCATGGCAGCAACGAGTCCTGTGGAAACGAGCCCCAGCTATACATTGTGGGGAGAGGCCGACAACCTCAAGATGTCACTTTCCTCTGACTTGGGCACTTTGGATCCCCATGCCAGCTTGGGATCTGGGGACAGTGCCTCTTTTGGGGAGCTGCTTCTCTTCCTGAAAGCCATGGTTCTAGGGGCAGGAGGAATGGTGTCTAACTGCCGATCTTTACAAGGGGCTGGGGGTGGGGGGGCCCATTAGGCCTGCTGCCTCGGTCCCTGCGGTGCAGCCAGCTGCTGGAGCGGGAGGTAATTCCCCCGTGCCCTTTACTGCCTCCGCTCTGTGGGAGTGACACCGGGCCCTGCTTTACGAGCTGGCAGCCTGGCTTCTACGAGTAGACCTGCTGTCAATAAGGGCTGTGTTTTATATTATGGCTGGGACGATTTATGGGCCGCCCCAGCACTCGGCAGACAGCCATTTGGCCAGGGAGGAAAATGACCTAACACTTAAGAAATTTGGAAGCCAGAAAACAGTGTATGAGGAGAGGGGGGAGGGGAGTGCACACGTGCATGTGTGTTTGTGTGTCTGTGTGGTGTGTGTACACTCGCACATGTGTGACCGTGTCTGCATCTGCTCAACGTCACCAGCCTGACTCAGCCGGTATGGAAACACAGGAACAATTCTGTTAAATACGTTGGTTATAAAAATGAAATGAAATAAAATGACTCATTTCCTTCTGGATGGGCCCTTTGCATCACATGCTGACAAGGAGGTTTTGGGGAGAGAGAGATGCAGGTGACCAGGGGGTGATCAGTTCCCACAAAGCGACCTTTCTCTCTAGGTAGGGCTAGGTTTCGGTAGAGCATACGGTAAAGTCTCCTGTAAGAGAATTTGCCATGTTTTAGTGAGATATTCAGTTTAGGTCTGTCTTCCCACTAGACTAGAAGGTCCTAGAAAGCAGGACATGCATGCCTCCTTTGGCTTTGTGTTCTCAGCTCTTTTCATTATACTGGACACCACAGTTCAATCAATGGCAATTGAATTACTGCTTGCATAAGTGAGAGTTACCTACCCGGGCACTGATGTGGTCTGCCAACAGTCAGCCTTCCCATTAGACCATGAGACTCTTGCTGGCAGGTGTTCTGTTTTTGACACATTGGAGGTCCTTGGCAAAGTGTATTGGACTGGGATGGACTAAGCAAACCAGAGAATGGGGTGGGGGGGGAGGGATGAAGGGGGTAGAGGTTCATTAGATGCCGGTCTTGTTAAATGGATTTACAACTGGTAGACCATCCCCCACACCCGCCCAACATCTCAGATAGCGTTGAAAACAGGAATGGGTATTAGGCTCAGACCCATTCTTCATGATATTGTTGCTTGTTCTTCATCCCGCTGAGCTTTGAATGGTAGAGGGTCCCAGGCTCTTTGCCCAGCCCTTTCCTCTGCTTCTCTCTCTTGGTGTACCCTGGCCACCTCCAGACTTTAAATGCCATCTATGCACCAAGGACTCTAAATGTGTACCTTACTCATGAATTCCAGATTCTTACACTCAACTGCCACCCTGACATTCCCTTGGAGGTCTCCTAGGCACCTCAAACATAATATTCATCTCCAAGTTTCCCTCTCCTCCAGTCTTCCTCATCTCAAGAAGTGACACCACCAGTTACCAGTTGTCTAAGGTGAGAACACAGGAGCCATCTAAGATGGTTAATTTTATCTGTCAACTTAACCGGGTCACAGGATGCCCAGATATTTATTTAAATATTGTCTTAGTGCAGGGAGGAGCTAGATGGCGGAGGAGAAGGAGACCTAAATATCATCAGGTCCCAGGAGTTCAGCCAGAGAGTTATCAAACCATTCTGAACACCTACAAATCAACGGGAGATCGAAGAGAAGAGCAGCAATTCTAGGAACAGAAAATCGACCACTTTCTGGAAGGTAGGACGTGCAGAGAAGTGAATCTGAAGCGATATACAGGAAGATAGACCTGGGGGGTGGGGGGCCGGCTACCAGCAAGTGAGAGAGCAGCAGAGCACAAAATCGGAACTTTTAGAAGTCTGCTCCACTGAGGGACATAGCTCCAGAGGCTAAGTGGGGAGTGGAGACTTCGCAGGGAGAGTGTGGTCTCAGGACTCACGGGGACACAAAAAGACCAGGGGTGTCTGAGTGCAGCAGAGCTCCCAGGTATCAGAGTGGGGAAGCTGGCTGCAGAGACAGAGCCAAACAGTGAGCTCTCAGCTCGGGATTACCTTAAACCATGATCCAAGGCATAGTCAGGCCACTGCTTTTCAAGCAGGGACCCCACAAGTGGCAGATCCAGAGAGACCCCCTCCTTCCTCCTCTGGGAAGAGTGGCACAGGAGCATGCTGCAGGAATCTTCTGGGTTTGGAGATGCAAAACACGGCCATGTGCCAGAGAAAGAAACACTCTGTCACAGGCTGGGTGAGCTCGGAGTGTGGCTGGAGACCAGAGAGATGGGAGGGACTGACTGCTTTTCTCTGAGGGTGCACTGAGGAGTGGGACCCTGAGTTCTTGGCTCCTCCGGGGTCAGAGATTGGGAGGCCGCCCTTTTTATTCCTGTCCTCCAAAGCTGTATGGAAAGCGTTCAGGGAACTAAAGCTCCCAAGAGCGAACCCAAGCAGATTACTTAGCTTGGCCCCTGGCAAGGGTGGTGCAATTCTGCCTTGCAAAAAGACAGTTGAGAATCACAGCAACAGGCCTCTCCCCCAGAAGATCAGCAAGAACATCCAGCCAAGACCAAGTTCACCGATCAATGAGAACTGCAGAACTCCAGAGCTAGGGGAAAGCAACACAAAGAATTCATGGCTCTTTTCCCATGATTCTTTAGTCTTTCAAAGTTAAGGCTTTTATTTTATTTTTTCTTATTCTATTTTTTTTATTTTTCCTCTTTCTTATTTTAACGTTTTTAAACTATTTCATCTTATTAATACCTTTTTAAAAATCTTTTTAAATTTTCATTGTTATAGTCATATTCTTCCCGTTCACTGTATTTAACCATGTTTTTTGTATGCATATAGGTTTTTCTTTCTTTAAAATTTTGGGATACAGTTTCTTCTAACAGATCAAATATACCCTAAATTTAGCGCATGGCTTTGTTCTAGTCTCCAGCCTGATCACATTCTTTCCTCTTTTTTTTTTCTTTTTTCAACCATCTTCTTATCTTATCAATTCCTTTTTTAGAATCTTTTTTCATTTTCAGCTTTACAGTCATATTCCATCCCTTCATCGTGTTTACCCTTATTTTTGTATATAAGTTTTTCTTTCTTTAAAATGTTGGGAGGCAGTTTCTTCTAGCAGACCAAAATACACCCCAAATCAAGTGTGTGGCCCTGTTCTATTCACTAGCATTTATATATATTTATTTATTTATATATACACATATATACACAAAATATTATATAATATATAATATATTATAATAATATAATATATAATAAAATATAAAATAATATATGCTATTACATTATATATACTATAATAATACAATAATATAATATACATGTATTTTTTTCCTCCTTTCTTCTCCCCCTGGTTTTGGGTCACTTCCGATTGGCTAGTGTATATTTTTCTGGGGTTGTTGCTACCCTTTTAATATTTTGTTCTCTCATTCATCTATTCTTATCTGGATAAAATGACAAGGCAGAAAAACTCACCTCAAAAAAAAGAACAAGAGGCAGTGGCAATGGCTAGGGACCTAATCAATGCAGACATTAGTAATTTGTCAGAACTAGAATTCAGAATGATGATTACCAAGGTGCTAGATGGGCTCAAAAAAAAGCATGGAAGATACTAGAGAATCCCTTTCTGAAGAAATAAAATCCCTTTCTGGATAAATAAAAGAACTAAAATGTAACCAAGTTGAAATAAAAGAAGCTATTAATGAGGAGCAATAAAAAAATGGAGGCTCTCTTACTGCTGGAATAAATGAGGCAGAAGAGAGAATTAGTGATATAGAAGACAAAATTATGAAGAATAAAGAAGCTGAAAAAAAGAGAGATAAACAACTACTGGATCGCAAGGGGATAATTCGAGAGATAAGTGATTCCATAAGATGAAACGATAGGATAATTGGTATCCCAGAAGAAGAAGAAAGAGAGAGGGGGGCAGAAGGTATATTGGACCAAATTATAGCAGAGAATTTCCCTAATTTGGTGAAGAGAACAAGCATCAAAATCGAGGAGGCACAGAGAACTCCCCTCAAAATCAATAAAAATAGGTCAACACTCCATCATCTAATAGTAAAACTTACAGGTCTCAGTGATAAACAGAAAACCCTGTAAGCAGATCAGGACAAGAGGTCTGTAACATAAAATGGTAGAAATATTAGATTGGCAGAAGACCTATCCACAGAGACCTGGCAGGGCAGAAAGGACTGGTATGATATATTCAGAGCACTAAACGAGAAAAATATGCAGCCAAGAGTATTATATCCAGTTAGGTTGTCACTGAAAATAGAAGGAGAGATAAAAAGCTTCCAGGACAAACAAAAACTAAAAGAATTTGCAAACACCAAGCCAGCCCTACAGGAAATATTGAAAGGGACCCACTAAGCAAAGAGAGAGCCTAAAAGTAACAAACCAGAAAGGAACACAGAGACAACATACAGTAACAGTCACCTTACAGGCAATACAATGGCACTAAATTCTCCTATCTTTCAATAGTTACCCTGAATGTAAATGGGCTAAATGCCCCAATCAAAAGACACAGGGTATCAGAATAGATTGAAAAAAAAAAAACAAGATCCATTGATATGCTGTCTGCAAGAAACTCATTTTAGACCCAAAAACACCTTCAGATTTAACGTGAGGGGGTGGAAAACAATTTACCATGCTAATGAACATCAAAAGAAAGCTGGGGTGGCAATTTTTATAGCAGATAAATTAGATTTTAAGGCAAAGACTACAATAAGAAATGAGGAAGGACACTATATCATACTCAAAGGGTCTGTCCAACAAGAAAATCTAACAATTTTAAATATCTATGCCCATAACATGGGAGCAGCCAATTATATAAACCAATTAATAACAAAATCAAAGAAACACATTGACAATAATACAATAATAGTAGGGGACTTTAACACCCCCCTCACTGAAATGGACAGATCATCCAAGCAAAAGATCAACAAGGAAATAAAGGCTTTAAGTGGACACACCAGGCCAGATGGACATCACAGATATATTCAGAACAGTCCATCCCAAAACAACAGAATACACATTCTTCTCTAGTGCATATGGAACATTCTCCAGAATAGATCACATCCTGGATTGCAAATTAGGTCTCAACAAGTACCAAAAGACTGGGATCATTCCCTGCATATTTTCAGCCCATAATGCTTTGAAACTAGAACTCAGCCACAAGAGGAAAGTAGGAAAGAACCCAAATACATGGAGGCTAAACAACATCCTACTAAAGAATGAATGCATCAACCAGGAAATGAAAGAAGAATTTAAAAAATTCATGGAAGCAAATTAAAATGAAAATACAACTGTTTAAAAACTGTTTTTCTGTGTCTTTGGGCACAGAAAAAGTGGTCCTTGGAGGAAAGTATATAGCAATACAAGCCTTTCTCAAGAAACAAGAAAGGTCTCAAGTACACAACCTAACCCTACACCTAAAGGATCTGGAGAAAGAGCAGCAAAGAAAGCCTAAACCCAGCAGGAGAAGAGAAATAATAAAGATCAGAGCAGAAATCAATGAAATAGAAACCAAAAGAAGAGTAGAACAAATCAACAAAACTAGGAGCTGGTTCTTTGAAAGATATTAATAAGATTGATAAACCCCTGGCCAGACTTATCCAAAAGAAAAGAGAAAGGACCCAAATTAATAAAATCATGAATGAAAGAGGAGATATCAAAACCAACACCAAAGAAATACAAACCATTATAAGAACATACTATGAGCAACTCTACACCAGCAAATTTGACAATCTGGAAGAAATGGATGCATTCCTAGAGACATATAAACTACCAAAAATGGACCAGGAAAAAATAGAAAACCTGAACAGACCCATAACCAGTAAGGAGATTGAAACAGTCACTAAAAATCTCCCAACAAACAAGAGCCCAGGGTCAGACGGCTTCCCAGGGGAATTCTACCAAACATTTAAAGAAGAATTAATACCTATTCTCCTGAAACTGTTCCAAAAAATAGAAATGGAAGGAAACTTCCAAGCTCATTTTATGAGGCCATCATTGCCTTGATCCCAAAACCAGACAAAGACCCCATCAAAAAGGAGAATCACAGACCAATATTCTTGATGAACACAGATGCAAAAATTCTCACCAAAATACTAGACAATAGGATCCAACAGTACATTAAAAGGATTATTCACCATGACCAAGTGGGATTTATTCCTGGGATGCAAGGTTGGTTCAACATCTGCAAATCAATCAATGTGATACATTAATAAAAGAAAGAACAAGAACCACATGATACTCTCAATAGATGCTGAAAGAGCATTTGACAAAGTACAGCATCCTTTCTTGATCAAAACTCTTCACAGTGTAGGGATAGAGGGTACATACCTCAATATCATAAAAACCATCTGTGAAAAACCCACAGCGAATATCATTTTCGATGGGGAAAATTGAGAAATTTTCCCCTAAGGTCAGGAACATGGCAAGGCTGTCCACTATCACTACTGCTATTCAACATAGTCATAGAAGTCCTAGCCTCAGCAATCACACAACAAAAAGAAATAAAAGGCATCTGAATCAGCAAAGAAATAGTCAAACTCTCACTCTTTCCAGATGATATGATACTTTATGTGGAAAACTCAAGACTCCACTCCAAAACTGCTAGAACTCATACAGGAATTCAGTAAAGTGTCAGGATATAAAATCAATGCACAGAAATCAGTTGCATTTCTATACACCAACTGCAAGAAAGAAGATAAAGAAATTAAGGAGTCAATCCCATTTACAATTGCACCCAAAACCATAAGATACCTAGGAATAAACCTAACCAAAGAGGCAAAGAATCTGTACTCAGAAAACTACAAAGTACTCATGAAAGAAATTGAGGAATGAAACGGAAAAATGTTCCATGCTCATGGATTGGATGAACAAATATTATTAAAAGGTCTATACTACCTAAAGCAATCTACACATTTAATGCAATCCCTATCAAAATACCAACAACTTTTTTCAAAGAAATGGAACGAATAATCCTAAAATTTATATGAAACCAGAAAAGACCCCGATTAGCCAGAGAGAGATGTTGAAAAAGAAAACCAAAGTTGGCGGCACCACAATTCCAGAGTTCAAGCTCTATTACAAAGCTGTAATCATTAATACAGTATGATGCTGACACAAAAACAGACACATAGATCAGTGGAACAGAATAGAGAACCCAGAAATGGACTCTCAACTCTATGGTCAACTAATCTTCAACAAAGCAGGAAAGAATGTCTAATGGAAAAAAAGACAGTCCTTCAACAAATGGTGTTGGGAAAATTGGACAGCCACATGCAGAAGAATGAAACTGGACCATTTTCCTACACCACACACAAAAATAGAATCAAAATGGATGAAAGACCTCAATGTGAGACAGGAATCCATCAAAATCCTTGAGGAGAACATACGCAGCAACGTCTTCGACCTCAGGCACAGCAACTTCTTCCTAGAAACATCACCAAAGGCAAGGAAAGCAAGGGCAAAAATGAACTATTGGGACTTCATCAAGATAAAAAGCTTTTGCACAGGAAAGGGAATAGTCAACAAAACCAAAAGACAACCAACAGAATGGGAGAAGATATTTGCAAATGACATATCCAATAAAGGGCTAGTATCCAAAATCTATAAAGAGCTTATCAAATTCAACACCCAAAGAACAAAGAATCCAGCCAAGAAATGGGCAGAAGACATGAACAGATATTTCTCCAAAGAAGACATCCAAATGGCCAACGGACAAATAAAAAGTGCTCAATATCACTTGGCATCAGGGAAATACAAGTCAAAACCACAGTGAGATACCACCTCACACCAGTCAGAATGGCTAAAATTAACCAGTCAGGAAACGACAGGTGTTGGCAAGGATGCGGAGAAAGGGAAACCCTCCTACACTGTTGGTGGGAATACAAGCTGGTGCAGCGACTCTGGGAAACAATATGGATGTGCCTCAAAAAGTTGAAAATAGAGCTACCCTACGACCCAGAAATCGCACTAGTGAGTATTTACCCTAAAGATACAAATGTAGTGATCAGAAGGGGCACATGAACCCCAATGTTTATAGCAGCAATGTCCACGATAGCCAAACTATGGAAAATACCTAGATATCCATCAACAGATGAATGGATAAAGAAGACATGGTATACACACACGCGCACACACGCACACACACACACACACACACTGGAATAATATGCAGCCATCAAAAAAACTGACATCTTGCTATTTGCAATGATGTGGATGGAACTAGAGGGTATTATGGTAAGCAAAATAAGTCAATCAGAAAAAGAAAATTATTATATGATCTCTCTGATATGAGGAATTTGAGAGGCAGGGTGGGGGGTCCTGAGGGGTAGGGAGGTAAAAAATGAAACAAGATGGGACCGGGGAGAGAGACAAACCATAAGAGACTCTTAATCTCAGGAAACAAACAGCGTTGTGGGGAGGGGTGGGGGGGGAAGGGATTGGGTGACTGGGTGATCGACACTGGGGATGGTATGTGCTATGGTGAGTGCTGTGAATTGTGTAAGACTGATGAATCACAGACCTGTACTCCTGAAACAAATAATACATTATATGTTAAATAGATAGATAGATAGATAGATAGATAGATAGATAGATAGATAGATAGATAGATAAACTATTGTCTTAGTGCATCCGTGAAGGTGTTTTTGGATTAGATTAACATTTGAATCTGTAGATTGAGTATAGCAGATTGTATTTCCCAGTGTGGTGGGCTTCATCTAATCAGTTGAAGGATTCAAAAGAACAAAAGGTGCTATAGGGGAAAAGTTGCTCTCTCTGCCTGCCTATTGCTGAGCTGGAACAATGGTTGACCCTGTCTTCAGCCTAGACTCACACTCTAACTACACCATTGTCTCTAGTGTGTCTTTGGTTTGCTGACTGCAGATATTGGGATTTCATATATATATGAAAATATGTATTTCTTTCTTTTTGCCTATATTTATTAATGGAATTGTGTTGTAAAGGAGACCTGCTTCTTTTTCCTATTAATTAATTAATTAATATCAGTATGGACATTTGGATTTTATTTCATTCTTTGGGTTAAAAATCTAATACCATAATTAATTTTCTTGTTCAAATTATTCTGACTTTGATCATTGTGGCCTCCTGGAGGTTGGCTCCTATGGGTTTTTTTTTCAGTTTTACTGAGATAGATAGAATTGACATATATGCTGTATCAGTTTTATGTGTATAGCATAATGATTTGATATGTGTACATATTATAAGATGACTACAATCATAAGTTTAGCTAGCTATCATCTATCATCTAGTTATCCTCTATCACCTAATTTTTTTCTTATAGTGAGAATTTTAAGATCTACTCTCTTAGCAACTTTCAAATATACAATACAGTATTTTGGGGAGGTTTCTTTTAAAGATTTATTAATTTATTTTAGAGAAAGGGAGGGAGAGAAAGCAGGCACGTGTGTGCTTGCATGAGTAGGGGGAGGAGCTGTGGTAGAATATCTTCAAGCAGACTCCCTGCTGAGTGGTAAGCCAACACAGGGCTCAATACAGGGCTTAATCCCATGCCTGGTGAGATCATGACCTGAGCTGAAACCAACAGGCTGATGCTCAATCAACTGAGCCACCCAGGAGCCTCTCAAATATACAATACATTATTGTTACTTTTAGACACTATGCTGTATATGTATATATCTCAGTTTCTTTATCCATTCATCCATTGATGGACACTTAGTGATTTTTTTTCATATCTTGACTATTGTGAATAATGCTCCAATGAAGATGGGGGTACATAGATCTTTTTGAGATAGTGATTTCATTTCCTTTGGATGTATACCCGGAAGTGAAATTGCTGGATCATATGATAGTTCTATTTTTAACTTTTTGAAGAACTACCATGCTGTTTTTCATAGTAGCTGTGCCAATTTCCATTCCCACCAACACCGCACAAGAGTTCCCTTTTCTCCACATCCTCACCGACACTTCTTATTTCTTCTCTTTTTAATTACAGTCATTCTCTCAGGTGATGTCTCATTGTAAGTTTGATTTGCATTTCCCTAATGATGAGTGATATTGTACACATTTTCATGTATCTGTTGGCCATCTGTATATCCTTTTTAAAAAAATATTTTATCTGAGAGAGAGAAAGAGAGCAGGAGGGGAGGGAAAGAGAGGAATAGTCTCCCCCTGAGCAGGGAGCCAGACATGGGGCTTGATCCCAGGATCCTGTGGCCATGACTGGAGCCAAAGGCAGATGCTCAACTGACTGAGTCAACCAGGTACCCTTGTATGTTCTTTTTTCAGGAGAGTGTCTATTCAGTTCCTCTGCCCATTTCTTATTGGATTTTTTGTTTGTTTGTTTTTTGCTATTGAGTCGTATGAGTTCTTTTATGTTTTGGAGCTTAATTCCTTATTGGATATATGATTTGCAAATATTTTGTCCCATTCTGCAATCTACCTTTTCATTTTATTGATGGTTTCTCTTTGCTGGGCAAAGGCTTTTTAGTTTGGTGTAGTCCCACTTGTTGATTTTTTTTTTGTTACCTTTGCCTTTGATATCATTTCAAAAAATCATTGCCAAGACCCATGTCAAGGAGCTTACCACCTATGTTTTCTCCTAGGAGTTTTACAATTTCAGGTCTTATATCCAAGACTTCCATCCATTTTGGGTTGATTTTTGTGTATGGTGTGAGATAAGGATCCAGTTTCACACTTTTTCATGTGGCTGTCCAGTTTTCCTAGCACCATTTATTGAAGAGACTATTCTTTCCCTCCTGTATATTTTTGGTTTAACTTTGTTGTAAATTGATTGACCACAAATGTGTGGGTTTATTTCTGGACTCTTATTCTGTTCCACTTATCAATGTGTCTGTTTTTATGCCAATACCATACTGTTTTGACTACTATAGCTTTGTGATATGGTTTGAAATCAGGAAGCATGATATTTCCAGCTTTGTTTTTTTTTCTCAAGATTATATAGGATATTTTGTAGTTCCATACAAATTAAGATTGTTTTTTCTATTTTTGTGAAAAATGCCATTGGAATTTTACTAGGTATTACATTAGATCTATAGGTTGCTTTATGTAGTATGGACATTTAGCAATACTAATCCTTCCAATGCATGGATCAGAAATACCTTTCCATTTATTTGTGTCTTCAATTTTTTTTTCATCAATGTCTCAGTTTTCAGTGAGTGTACAGATCTTTCACCTCCTTGGTTAAATCTATTTCTAGGTATCTTATTCTTTTTTATACAATTCTAAATGTGATTATTTTCTCAATTTCTCCTTTTGATAGTTCATTATGATATACAAAATGCCATTGATTTTTGTATATTGATTTTGTATCCTGAAACTTCACTGAATTTATTTATTAGTTCCAACAGTTTTTTGGGAGAGTCTTTAGGGTTTTCTATAAATAATGCCACGTCATCTGTAAATAGAGATAGTTTTACTTGTTCCTTTCCAATTCAAATGCCTTTTATTTATTTTTCTTGCCTAATTGCCCTGGCCATGAGTTACAGTACTATGTTGAATGAAAGTGGTGAGAGTGGACATCCTTGCTTTTTTCCTGATATTAGAAGAAAAGCTTTCAGCTTTTCACCATTGAGTATGATGTTAGTTGTGGGCTTGTCATATATGGTCTTTATCATGCTGAGTTACAACCCTCTATACCAGGTTCGTTGAGAGTTTTTATCATGAATGAATGTTGAATGTTGTCAATACTTTTTCTGCAGCTATTGAGACAATAATGTGATTTTTATCCTCAATTTTCTTAATGTAGTGTATCACATTGATTGATTTGCAGATGTTGAACCATCCTTGCATCCCTGGAATAAATTCCATTTGATCATGCTGTATGATCCTTTTAATGTATTGTTAAATTCGGTTTGCTAATATTTTGTTAAGGATGTTTGCATCTATGTTCATCAGGAATGTTGGCTCATAATTTTTTTTCTTGTAGTGTCTTTGGTTTTGATATCAGGATAATGCTGGCCTAGTGAAATGAGTTTTAAAGAGTTCCCTCTTCCTCTTCTTCTTCTTCTTCTTCTTCTTCTTCTTCTTCTTCTTCTTCTTCTTCTTCATTTTTTGAAGAATGAGATACAGATAGATATTAATTCTTCTTTAAATAGTTGATAGAGGGCACCTGGGTGACTCAGTCAGTTAAGCGGTTGGCTGTCTTTGGCTCAGGTCATGATCCCCAGGTCCTGGAGTCAAGCCCCACGTCAGGCTCCCTGCTCAGTGGAGAGCCTGCTTCTCCCTCTCCCTCTGCCTACTGCTTTGCCTACTTGTGCTCTCTATCTCTCTGTCAAATAAATAAATAAAATCTTAAAAAATATAGTTGGTAGAATTCACCAGTGAAACCATCTGGTCCTGGGATTTTCTTTGCTGAGATATTGCTGATTTCTGATTCAATTTCTTTGCTAGTAATTGGTCTGTTAGTATTTTCTGTTTCTTCATTATCAGGCTTCATAGGTTGTAAGTTTCTAGGAACTTATGTGTCTTTTATGTTGTCCAACTTGTTGGCAGATAACTATTCATAGTAGTCTCATAATCCTTTGTAATTTTTTTAAAGATTTATATTTATTTGAGAGAGAAAGAGAGAGAGAGCATCCATGCTTGTATGTAAGTTGGGGGAGGGGTGAGGGAGATAATCCCCAAGCAGACTCCCCATGAGCACAGAGCCTGATGTGGGGCACGATTCCACTACCCATGAGATTATAACCTGAGCCAAAACCAAGAGTTGGATGCTCAACCAACTGAGCCACCCAGGTACCCCAACCCTTTGTATTTTTGCAGTATCAGTGGTAATGTTTCCTGTTTCATTTCTGATTTTATATATTTGACACCTCTCTCTTTTTTCTTGTTAAGCCAAGCCAATGGTCTATCTATTTTGTCTTTCAAAAAAAAAAAAGCTCTTAATTTCATTGTCCTTTTCTATTGTCTTTTTAGTCTCTATTTAATTTATTTCTGCTCCGTTTTTTATTTCCTTGTTTCTTCTAACTTTGGGTTTATCTTGTTCTTCCTTTTCTAGTTTTTTGAGGAGTTAAGTTAGGTTGGAGTAAAGTTAGGTTGTTTCTTTGAGATATTTCTTTTATTTATTTATTTATTTGTGTATTGGAAGATTTATTTATTTATTTATTTGTTTGACACAGAGCGAGAGAGAGATTACAAGTAGGCAGAGAGGCAGGCAGAGAGAGAGGAGGGAGGAAGCAGGCTCCCCGCTGAGCAGAGAGCCTGATGCGGGCCTCTATCCCAGGACACTGAGATCATGACCTGAGCCGAAGGCAGGGGCTTTAACTTGCTGAGCCACCCAAGCGCCCGAGATCATGTTTCTTAATATAGGTGTGTGTCCTGTAAACTTCCCTTTTAGAGCATCTGCATCCCATAATCTTTAATATATTGTATTTCCATTTTTATTTATATCATGATTTTTTAAAAATTTCTCTTTTGATTTCTTCTTTGACCCACTGGTGTTCAATGGCATGTCACTTAAACTCCATATATTTGTGAATTTTCTAGTTTTCTTCTTGTACTAAGTTTCTAGTTTTATACCATTGTAGTTAGGAAATATGCTTGCTACACTTTCAATCTTTTTAAATTTATTAAGACTTGTTTTGTGGCCTAATGTATAATCTCTCTTAGAGAATGTTCCATATACACTTGAGAAAACTGTGTGTTCTGCTGCTTCTGGATGGAATGTTCTGTAAATGTTAAATTCTTCTGATTTAATATGTAGTTTAAGTTCAATGTTTCCTTATTGAATTTCTGTGTAGATAGTCTGTCCATTGTTGAAAGTGAAGTATTGAAGGCTCCTCCTACTATTGTATTGCTATCTGTTCAGGTCTGTAAATACTTGCTTTATATGTTTAGGTCCTTCTGTGTCAGGTGCATAAATGCTTACAAATGTTATATCATCTTGTTGGAGTGACCCTTTTACCATCATATAATGACCTTCTTTGTCTCTTATTATAGTCTTTGTCAAAAGTCTAATTTGTGTGGTATAAGTATAGCTACTCCTGCTTTCTATTTGTTTCCATTTGCATAAGTATCTTTTTCCATTCTTCACTTTCAGTGTGTGTGTTTTTCCTTAAAGCTAAAGTAAGTTGTTTGTAGGTAGCGTATATTTCGTTCATGGTTTTTTTTCTTATCCATTCAGATTGTTCTATGTTTTTTTATTGCAGAATTTAGTCCATTTATTTTTAAAGTAATTATTGATATGTATGAACTTATTATGATTTTGTTAATTGTTTTATGATTTTTTAATTCCTTTGTTCCTGTCTTCTGTTGTCTTCCTTTGTGATTTGATGATTTTCTGCAGTAGTATTCTTAAATTCCTTTTTCATTCAATTGTGTATTTATGATAGGTTTTTATTTTGTGGTCACCATGAGGTTTATATAAAACATCTTACCTTTACCACAGTCTATTTTAAGCTGATAACAACTTAAACTCAAATGGATATTAATGTTCTACATTTTGTTTTTTAACCTTTATACTAGATTTATAAGTGATTGCCCACCACCATTACAACCTTAAAGTATTCTGACTTTAACCATATATTTACTTCACCAATGACATTTATATTTTCATATGTTTCCTTGTTACCAATTAGTGCTATTTCATAACAGCTTGAAGAAGTCCTTTTAACATTTTTTGCAATAGTGGTGATAAACTCTTTCAGCATTTGCTTGCCTGGAAAATTCTTTATTTCTCCTTCAATTTTGAAGGGGAACTTTTTGAAGTAGATTATTCTAGGTTGGCAGAATACCAAGAAGATCACCAATATGACCAGGGCTGGATGTATGCTCAGAAAAGATCTGAGAAAACCCTAAGCTTTCACCTCTGGCTGACCTTCAGTCTTCATACAAGCAGGAAGTGGAAGCTAAGACAGAGTGGTAAATAGACTGTCTGAACATTGAAGAAGTGTCTCTATACAAGGCCAATCTTCAAAGACTAAGAAAGTAATTTTTCCCTTTTTCTTTTATTTTTTTCCCCAAGCATTAAAGCAAAACAAAACAAAAATTCTGTCAAAACACTAGTTGACCACTAAGCTAATGGAACACAGACTTCAGTGGTCACCAATGACAAGCAATACAGACTTCACAAAAACGGATTCAAAAAGTCACCAAACAAGCACACACAACATCCTGGAACAGCAAACCCTGGGGAGAGAAAGAGATTCTGATTTCCAGAGTTGCCAACAAATCTTTAGTTTTTGACCAAGATTTATGAGGCATGCAAATAATGAGAAAATACAGTGAATTTGCAGGGAGAAAAAATTAATAGAAACTGTCTATCAGGAGGCCCAGGCATTGGATTCACTAGATAAAGATTTCAAATAAACTCTCTTAAACATATTCAAAGAACTAAAGGAAACTGGGAGAATCATATCTTACCAAAAAGAGAATATAGATAAGGTGACAGACATAGCTGGAATCAAATAGAAATTTAGGAGCAGAAAGGTACAATAACTGAATTGAAAAATTTAGTGTTGCAGTCTGCAACAGTGGGTTTGAGCAGGCAAAAGAAAGAACTGATGAATAGAAAGATAGATCAATTGAGATTATCCAGGTGAAGAGCAGAAGAAAAGAGTGAAGAAAAATGAACAGAGCCTAGGAGACCTGTGGGGTACCATCAATTACACAAATATATGCATAACTGGAGTCCCAAAGAGAGAGAAAAGAATGAATTGGGAAGAAAGGATATTTGAATGAATAAATAATGGCCAAGAACTTTCCAGATTTGCTAAAAGACATGAGTCTACACATCCAAGATGCTCAACGAATTCCAAGCAGAATAAATTCAGAGACCCACATTGAAAGACATTGTAGTCTAATTGTTGAAAGACAAATACAAAGAAAGTATCTTGAAAGCAGTAAGAGACAACTGATTATCACTAATAAGGGATCCATAAAAAAATTAACCAATTTTCTCATCAGAAACTTGTGTCAGCCAGAATATGATATAAATTTGCTGAGAGTGAGAAAACAAGCCAACCAAGATTTCTATATCCAGCAAAACTAACCTTGAAGAATGACTACAATGGGATGAAACTAGAAATCAATAAAGTAGAAAAATGGAAAGTTCACAAGTATGTGGAAATTAAACACACTCTTAAACAACCAATGAGTCAAAAAATAAATTACAGATGAAATAAGAAAACACTTTGGATGAATGAAAGTGAAAAAGCAACATACAAAATCATATTAGATGTATGAAAGTAGTGAGAAGACAAATTTATGACTGTAAATGCATACACTTAAAAAAAGAAAAAGAATTCCAAACCAATAACCTAAATTTACATCCTAAGAGACCATGGAAAGGAACAAGGCTAAACGCAAAGTCATTAGAAAGAAGCCAAGAATGAAGATTAGATCAGACATAAATGATATAGGGAGGAGTAAAACAATAGAGAAGATTAAGGAAACCAGAAGTTGTTTCATTAAAAAGATCTACAGAATTTCTAAAAACCTTAAGTTAGACTGATTATGGAAAAAAAAACCTCAAATCACTTAACTTTAAAATGAAATTGGGGGGCTGGGAGGGTGGAAAATCTGATCCTGTAATTCACATGGAACTTCAAAGATCCTTAAATGGACAAAAACAATCTTGAAAAAGAAAAACAAAGTTGGAAAACTCATATTTCCCAATATCAAAACATTACAAAGCTACAGTCATCAGAACATTGCAGTGCTAGCAGAAGGATAGAGATGTAGATCAATGGAATAGAATTGAAAGTCCAGAAATAAACTCCTACCTCTATGATCAATTGATTTTTGACAAAGGTGCTGAGACTATTCAATGAGGAAAGAAAACTCTCTTCAACAGATGGCAGTGGGACACCTGGATATCCATGTGCAAAAGAATAAAATTGGACTCCTACCTCCATACACACCCAAAACTTGATTTAAAATGAACCAGACCTAAATGTGAAAGCTAAAACTGGAGAACTCTTAGAAGAACACGTACAGATGAATGACCTTGGATTTGTCAATGAGTTCTTAGATATGACACAGAAGCACACAGAAACAGAACAGAAACAACAGAACAGAAGTGCACATGGAAACAACAAAATAGATATACTGAACTTCATCAAAATTTAAAATGTTTATGCTTCAAAAGATGGTAGTTAGAAAGTTTAGGGGCTCCTGGCTGGATTTGTTGGTGGAGTATGTGACTCTTGATCTTCAGGTCATGAGTTGGGACTCCACATTTGGTGTAAAGATTACTTAAATAAATAATATTCAAAAAAAAAGAACATTTTAAAGACAACCCTCAAAATAGGAGAAAATATTTGCATATATCTGATAAAGATTCTTATCCAGGACATATGAAGAACTCTCACAACTCAACATAAGGATAAAAACACATTTTTTTTAATTGGGCAAATAACTCGGACGTTTTCCTAAAGATCTACAAGCAGCCAGCAAGTACATGAAAATGTGTTTAATGTCAATTGTCACTAGACAAATGCAAATCAAAACTATAATGAGATACCACTTCCGACCCAGTAGGACGGCCAAAATCAAACAGATGGGCAGTAACAAGTGTTGGTGAGGATGTGAAGAAATTAGAACCCTTTTACACTGTTAGTGGGAATCGAAAGTGGTATAGCCATTGTGGAAAACAGTTTGGTGGTTCTGTTGAGTGGCAAGTTATCATATGACCCAGCAATTCCACTTCTAAGTATATACACAAAAGAACTGAAGACAGATATTCAAATAGAAACTTATCAGGGCACCTGGGTGGCTCAATTGGTTACGTGTCTACCTTCAGCTGAAGTCATGATATCAGGGTCCTGGGATCAAGTCCCGCATCAGGCTCCTTGCTCAGCAGGGGTCCTGATTCTCCCTCTGTCCCTCCTCCTCCACTCGTGCTCTGCCTCTCACTTCCTCTCTGTCTCAAATAAGTAAATAAAATTTTAAAAAAATAGAAAAAAATTTAAAAATTAAAAAAAATAAAAAATAGAAATTTATCCATGAATGTTTACAGCAGCTCTCTTCACAATAGGTGCAAGGTAGAAACAACTTAAATGCCATCTACTGGAGAATGTGTAAAGAAAGTTGGTCTAGCCATACAATAGAATATTATTCAGCCATGAAAAGGAAGTATCGATACATGATATAAGATGAATGAACCTTGAAATCATTATGTTAGGCGAAAGAAACCAGACACAGAAGGTCAGATGTTATATAGTTCCGTTTATATAAAGTATTCAGAACAGGTAGGCCCAGAGGCAGAGAGAGTATTGCCAGGCGCTAGTGGCAGGGAGGAGAAATTAAGCATGATTTCTTAATGGGTCTGGTTTCCTTTTAGGGTGATGAAAACATTTGGAACTATGGTGATGGTTACACAACATTGTGGGTTCACTAAATGACACTGAAGAGTATACCCAAAAATAGTTAATTTTACGTTATGTGAATTTTACCTCAATAAAAATAAAGACTCCTATTTCTCAACTCGTACCTGTGGGATCTAAATCACTAGGGGTGGAGCCCAGGAGTCGGAATTCTTGGAAAACCGCCAAGGTGATTCTGATGGCAGCTGGGTCTGGGGTACTTCCTGGGAGGGCCAGCTGGGGCCCAGAGTGCAGTGGGAAGAATGGGAGGTAAATTTGGGAAGGCCAGGGCGCCTGGGTGGCTCAGTGGGTTAAAGCCTCTGCTTTCAGCTCAGGTCATGATCTCAGGGTCCTGGGATCGAGGCCCACATCGGGCTCCCTGCTCGGCGGGGAGCCTGCTTCCCCCTCTCTCTCTCTCTGCCTGCCTCTCTGCCTCCTTGCGATCTCTCTCCCTCTGTGAAATAAATAAATAAAATCTTTAAAAAAAAATTTGGTAAGGCCAGCTCAGTCAGCATGGCGAGGGAGCTGGATCTTCCTCTTTCTTTAGTCCTGCCCTAGCTTCTCCCTGTCTGAGAAAATCAGATCCTCCTTCTTCCCGGTAACNTTTGGTAAGGCCAGCTCAGCCAGCATGGCGAGGGAGCTGGATCTTCCTCTTCCTTTAGTCCTGCCCTAGCTTCTCCCTGTCTGAGAAAATCAGATCCTCCTTCTTCCCGGTAACTAGAGTCCCTGGAGGCTTCTGTCACTCGTCAAGAGGTTACTTCTCGCCCCGGGTTGTGATTATAGAAACTAACTTCTCTTGACAACACACCTGCCATAGGCCCTTGCATCTGTTATTTCTTATCTCGCCCCACAAACCAGAAAGTGAGCTATTCCCAGCGGACGAACAGGAGCTCAGGGACAGACAGCATTTACCTAAGGTCATCTGGGCACAGTGGAGAAACCAGGTCTGCCATATGCTGAAACACAAGCCTGCAGGTCCTTGTTAGTCCCTGACCTTCTGCTTCTCTCACACCTCAACCGGCCGGGGTTTGGAGCTGATTTCCTGGGGAGTGGCTATTTCCATTCCCAGACAGAGAAACTGAGGCACAGAAAGTTTCCCCTGGCTTTTGTGAGGTCACTCAGAGATACCAGGCTGCCTGGCAGGGGACATGGGGGGTGCTGAGTCCTGGCTTCTGAAAGCCTCAGTGGGACTTACTAAGTGGTTTGACACCTGGCAGATCATCTATGACACCCCCGGCTCTGTACAACGAAACCACTTCTGGTATAATCATGTAACAGGGAAATATTGATGACCAGAAAAGAACACTGAGAGTGAAAGTTTCCTCTTACTGAAAATTACAGGGGTGCCTGGGTGGCTCAGTCGGTTAAGCCTCCATCTCTTGGTTTCAATTCAAGTCACCATCTCATGGGCTGTGGGATGGAGCCCTGCAATGGGTCCCTCACTCACTGGGGAGTCTGCTTGAGATTCTTTTTCTCCTTCTCCCTCTGCCCCTCCTCCTGCTCCTGCTCTCTCTCAAAATAAAGAAATAATTTTTTAAAGAAAATTACATATGCACACGCATGCGCACACACACACACAATCATTCAGGTGAAGAAAATTTCAAAAAACTTAAGAAGAAAAGAAATCAAATATTACAGTACTTCAAAGAAAAAAATTCAGCTGTTCATCTTAGCATTTTTTTATATCCACTGCGCAGTTTGAACTTTGATTCTTTAGTCACAGGCTGAGGTAATAATATTTTCCACAAACAATTATCTTATAGCTCATAGGTGGGTTTTAATAGAGCAAAAACAGCTGCCAAGTGTACAGTTTAGATATTTACAGACGCAAACAGTGACGTACCATTTTATGTTCCTAATTTATTATTTAGCTTTAAAATGACCAATGAAGGGTGAAAATACAAATTTACATGTTCAAGGTCCTATTTCAAATTCTGTGGGTTATTTCACGTATGCACTAATAGCTGTTCTCACCTACCAAACACATTACAGCTCCCTGCGCTCTCCGACTGGCTTTTGGATATTGGATACTAAATAGCACTTCCGGCTCTGAGATTTGGTTTCTACAGTCCGGTGCTGGAGCAGTTCATCCAGCAGGAGCTGGAAACACATCTTGTGTCTCAGAGAAGCTAGGGTGACTTTGGGTCACGGAAGCTTACCTTTCTCAAGGCAACTCCTATAGCCTAGTCAGCGTGTCAGGGGCTGACGGTGTCACGGGGGTCCTCAAATCCTCCTCCGAGTAGAAACCGATGCTTACTAAAGCATAAGGAATAAAAATGTGCTCCTTTGAAGCTTACACGGATGAAACCTAACCAGAAAAATGATTCAGAACCTAAACCGACAAAAGATTTTTTTTTTACAGAGGAAAATGTTGTCATTGACGTTGTTTAGAATTGCTGGTGCAGGGTGATGGTCAAAGGTCAGCGTGGATCAACCGTTGGTCTGTTGCGTTGATGTTTTGACACTTTCCATAGACCACACACCCAAGTGGTGTTGCCTTAGCCGGGGCGACCCCTCCCCCACCCCGCCCTGGGTCCTGAGGAAGTGTCACTTCATGTCTAAGCACCTGGTGCGGAGGGGGTAAGATGAAGGCAGGGCCCCTTCCTGGTCTTCTAGAAACACCTAGTCTTTGGACCCTAGGGCCCTTGGCTCAGCTGTGTGCCTTCCTTGTTTTTTAAAGCCAAGTTCACTGCCCCCTTTCTCCAAAACACTGGCCTGACCTCATCTTCCTCTACAGCGTGGGTCAGGCTGGGCCCTGCACCTGTGGTCACGTGGGGCTCCACCAGGGTCCCGGCTTGTCCTGCATGGAGTCCCCCTGAGGTGCCCCCTAAGAAGCGCTTGGTGTCCAGTTCTGTCCCAGCGTGTACCCCTACGATTGCCGATGAGAGGAGCACAGAGGGAGAGGGGGGCCACAAGCAAGGGGAGAGCCACAAAATGGCTGGACATCTGAACGGCCTGGGGGTTGCTTTCCAATCCTTCCAGACGTGCAAAGCCTATTGCCCAGCACCCCTCCGGGCAGACTGTGTGGTTGGGACATAGAGAAGGGATTAGCACCCTGCCCCTATTAACTTGTCTAACCCCCTGCTGGGCACAGTCTGGCATGACCTCATTTCAGACTCAACAACCATCCAGGCAGTGGGGTGGCAGCCGGCCAGTGCCCCTTTCCCCACCTGCCAGGTAATAAAGAGGCCCTTGTAAGGAATAGAAGGCTCTCCAAGGACAAGTGGGGACACCATGGGGCACTTGGAACCCATGGTGGTGGTGTTTCGAGAGCCTCTTGGCCGCCTGCCTCCTCTTCGGCTGGTCCATTCCCTTCAGGCCTTGTCCCCTGCCTGCTACCAGCCAGCTTGTGCTCCCTGCATGGTCCCAGCATGGCCTTCTCCGTCTCAGGGCCCCCGGCTAACTGGCACCTTCTCTTACTTCAAAATCCTGAAGAAACGATTCAGCTGACAGTGGCCTCTGCTCGGTCCTCACCATGTGGCCAAGGTCATTGCCCTGGGATCGAAGGGCCAGGCTGGGCGTTAACTGTCCTGTCCAAGGCAGGGGGATCCTATTATGACGTAGAGATGTAGAGAGGTTCAATAACTTGCACCTGGGCCCCCTGAAAGTGCCTTCCAGCATCGCCCCAATCCGCCACCCCGGCCTATGTCCCCGTAGTCCCCACACCGCCCTCCCTCTGGCCGGGAAACAGGGCCCCTGGAGGGTGGCAGCGTGTGGCTTCCTGGTCCCCGGGGCTGGCTCCCTCTGGGTGATGTATGCACTCGTGGTGAGACTTAATAAGCTATTGGAGGTTGTCAAGGGAAACCACCCGTGCGTAAATATTAACTCCGTTGGGTAAAATACCTGGAGTGGGATTTTATTTCTGCTGGGCATTATTACGGGTATTGATTTGAGAATCTGAAAATTCAATAAAACAGATTAAACCTCCCAGAGAATGAGCACGGACCACCAGCCTGTGCCAGCGTGAGGCAGGCAGGCAGGGTGGGTGGGAATAGACAGCAGGGCCGTGGTAGGCCCAGGAGGCCCTCAGGGGCAGGAGCGGGGCCCAGCTCAGTGGGGACCTCCCCGCCCCCACCCCAGGGCGGCCCGCGAGCTCCTGCGCCCCTTTGCTGCCAGTCCTCCTCCTGCCCCTGGTGCTGAGGACACAGGTGACCGGAACACCATCCCTGTCCCTCCCTTTCCAGGATACCTGCACTGGCTCTGCAAGAAGCCAGCATCCTGGGCAAATGAAAGCGGAAAAGTTTGGGAATTTTAGACAAAAAGAGACCAGAGAGATCCAGCAACCAAAAGTCCACCTCACCTGAATCCTGATTCAGAAGAAAAAACAAAAACAAACAAAGCTATAAAGGTTGGTCTTGGGACAATCAGTGATATTTGAATATGCACTGAGTCTTAGAAGATACTAGAGAATTATTCTTCACTTTTTAGGTGTGATCATGGTTTTGTAGGCAAATGTCCTTAATTCTTAGGAGACACGTCTGCAGATGCTTTTGGTGGTCACAGCTGCATTGCTGGGGAAGAGGCCAGGGATGTCACCAAACATCATGCGACACACAGGACAGTCCCCCACCCCCCAGCAAAGAGTCCTCTAGGGCAAAATGCCGATGGTGCCAAAGTTGAGAGACTTGGTTTTTACTGACAGTAAAAAATAAACAAAGAAATAAGTCAGTGGAGAATGGGCCTATTGCTTATCATTGGCTACTGAGTGACCACTGGTAGCTTGGGGAGGGTCCCTTCAGCAGAAATTCATCAGAATGCGACTCTCAGGGCTATGACGGGTTCGGGTGAGAATCGTAAGGATGCTAAATCCAAGGGGCAGGGAATGTGGACAAGGAGCAGGAAACTTGCATGATCTAGAGCGTCCCCCATAGACTGCTTCTTGGTTGCCAGGAGGAGAAAAAAACCTATAAAGAAGAGAACTCAGACCACATCTGGGGTTAATCCAAATTAATGTCACCAGGAGGTGCAGAGGGCCAGCCTGCATCCCCCGCTGTGACATCCTGAGAAGAACACAGCATCATGTAGTGGTCCAGTAGGAGTCATGGGACCTGCCCCTCACCAAAAATGTGCAACATCCTTTTTTTTTCTTCAAGGCCTATAGTTTCTCCAAAATGTCAACTTCATAAAAGGCAAAAATAAGCGCTGAGGAGATCTTCCAGATGAAATGAGATCACAAGAGATGACCACCCAAAGGCCATCCTAGCCTGGATCCCACACTTGTAGGAAGAGTAAAGCGATAAAAGATAGTCCTGGATCACTGAGCAAAATTTGAACATGACCACAGATTAAAGTATTGTATCTATTTAAGATTTCTTGAAGTTGCTAATTATACTATAGTCATAAAAGAGAAAGTTCCTTCTTAGGAACTCTACCCTGATTTTTTATTTCGTATTTAATGGTATTTAAGGGTATTTAAGTATTTAAGGTATTTAAGGGTATTTAAGGGTAAAGGGGCAATGATGTATGCAGCTTACTCTGAAATGGTTCAGAAGAAAAGCCTGCGTGTGTATGTGTATGTGTATGTAGTACTCACTACACACACACACGTGCATGCACACGCATGCACACACATGCACGTGTACATATGCATGCACACACACACGTGCGTGTGTGCACACTGTGGCAGGCTGAATAATGACCTCCCAAAGATTCCATGTCCTAATCCCAGAAGCCTATGGATGGTATCTTCTATGGTAAAAAAAAAAAAAAAAAAGACTTTGCAAATGTGGTTCAGTTAACGACCTTGAGATGGGAAGGTGGCCCTGGATTATCTGGGTGGGTCCTAATGTAGTCAGAAGGGTCCTTATGGGAGGGAGGCAGGAGACCAGAATGAGTAGTGGGAGATGTGATCACAGACCCAAGAGGTTGACATGAGGAAGGGGCTTCTAGAAGCTGGAAGAGGCCGGGAAATGGATTCTTCCCTGAATCCTCCAGAAGGAATCAGCCCTGCTGACACCTTGATTTTCACCCGGTGAGACTGATTTGGGGCTTCTGGCCTTCGGAACTGCAAGAGAATAAATGTATGTTGTTTTAAGACACTGAGTGTGTGGTAATTTGGTATAGTGCCCATAGGAAACCAACATATATACATGTGCCACGTGCACGTGTGTGTACACAGATCTATGAGCTGACCCTTGAATAACATGGGGGTTGAGGTACAACCCCTCACCCGCAGAGTTCAAAATCTGTGTTTAACTTTGGATCCACCCAAGAACTTAACTCGTAGCCTACCATTGATCAGAAGTCATACCAATGACATAAATGGGTGATGAACACACATTCTGTATGTTACAGGTACTATATGCTGTATTCTTACAATAAAGCAAGCCAGAGAAAAGAAAATATCATTAAGAAAGTCATAAGGAAAAAAACAGAAAATTGTAAGGAGAGAAAATACATTTACAGCGGATGGATGTGTTTACTGAAAAAATGCACTTGTAAATGGACCCATTTGGAATAATCCCATATTGTTCCAGGGTCAGCTGTGCACGCACACACACACACACACACACACGCATCTGCCCACAGTAAAGCTGCATTGTTCACAGATTCTGTCTTTGCGAGTTTGCCTATTCACTGAAATGTGTTTGTAACCCCAAAATCAACACTCAACCTGTTTTTTGCAGTCATCTGCAGACGTATGAAGAGTGGTGGGAAATGCGAGTCACCAAGGCGCACAGTTCAGCTGAGGTCAAACAAGGTCAACCTCTACTTTCTTGCTTCAGCTCTTCCGCTGTAAACTAGTGTCCTTTTTTTTTTAAGATTTTATTTATTTATTTGACAGAGAGAGATCACAAGTAGGCAGAGAGGCAGGCAGAGAGAGAGGAGGAAGCAGGCTCCCCGCTGAGCAGGGAGCCCGGTGCAGGGCTCAATCCCAGGACCCTGAGATCATGACCTGAGCTGAAGGCAGAGGCTTTAACCCACTGAGCCACGCAGGCACCCCACTAGTGTCCTTTTTAATCTGTGTCTATTTAATGCTATGTTTTTCACACTTTTGTGCTTTTTGATGGTGATATTGATGCTTAAAATGGCCTTTATTTTTTTTTAAAGATCTTATGCATTTATTTGACAGAACAAGAGAGAACAAACAGGGGGAGGAGCAGAGGGAGAAGCTGGCTCCCCACTGAGTAGGGAGCCCAATTTGGGACTTGATTCCAGGACCCTGAGATCATGACCTGAGCTGAGGGCGGAAGTTTAACCAACTCAGCCACCCAGGCGCCCCTGAAAATGGCCTTTAAATGTAATTCTGCAGTGCTGCCTACATTCCCAAGTGCAAGAAAGCTTAAGGGAAAACACGTTAGGTCAGCTGTATCCACGCACGAGCTGCTGCGCTGTTGCTACAAGTTCAAAGTTAATGAATCAATGATGTATATCAAATAAGGAATCTTTAAACAGAAACACATACAAAACAAGGTGATGTGTTGATTAGTTGAAGGAAACATGACCAGAGGCTGGAGGGAACCTCATCTGGTATCTCCCCGGGAGCAATGGTTCGGTGTTCACTAATTCAGCGTTCACCACCAGTTTATAGAATAAAACTGTTGGGAATAATGACAATCGACGATAGGTAGATGATAGATAGATAGATAGATAGATAGATAGAGGAAAGGAGGGGAGGAAGGAAAGAAGGAGGGAGGGAGGGAGGGGGAGGAAAGGCGAGAAGGAGGAAAGAGGAAGGAAGGGGCACAAGTGATAAAGCAAAGGGAGCCAATGTTATCAATGGGTGAATCTGGCTTAATAGTATATAGGTGCTCTTTGTATTTTTCTTGCAACTTTTCTGTAAGTCCGAAATGATTTCTGGATAAAATGTTCAAAGAAAGAGTGGCTGAGTCAAGTGTCTGCATCCAAATGTCTCAGGTGAAGTCAGAGCGGCAGCACGCCCTGCTCAATCAGGCGGTGTGTTCTGGAAAGCCCAGTGGTAGCATCAGAGCAGGCTCCCCAGAGGACCAGGCCCAAGGGAAAAGGCCCAGTGACCTCTTCTGTGGCCCCATTACTGGTGAGTCAGCAGCCACAGGGGAGAAGCGAAGGACCAGGGAACCACAGTTCCCTATGGAGCAGGCCAGCTGACTGCCCAGAGCTGCATCTGTGCTCATGAGAGCTGTAAGGGGAGAAGCAGCCCAGCATGATCCCTTCCTGTGGCCCCTGGGCCAGGAGAAGCAGGCAGATAGCTCAGCCAGCATCACCCTCCTTCTGAGATCCCATCTAACTAAAGGGCTCCATCGGCCACCCAATTGCCCCAGCAAGGAAACCTAGCTACCAGCCCTGTGCCCTCCTACTCCCTGCCCCAAACAAAAGCCCCACAGTCCCTTTCATTCTCTGCACGTGCAACTGCCCAGCTGACATGTTTGCTTGCCTAATCTCATCTCAAATACAATATGTGCAGAAGCGAATGCTTGGATCCCCCCCGCAACCCCCAATCTGACTCTCTCCCTGTTTTCCTCATTGATGTTTGTGTCTAAAAGTTTGGAATAGTTCCCTGGCTTCTGGGTATTTGTGTTGTGTTTGTTATATTACTTTATTCAGTTTCTGGTAAAATTTACCTACAGTAAAATGTACAGATACTAAACGTTAAATTTAGTACATATACATTTTAAAATATTTATATATTTAAGTCATCTCTATACCCAGTGTGGTGCTTCAACTTACAACTCCAAGATCAAGAGTCCCATGTTCTTGCAACTGAGCCAGCAAGGTGCCCCAAATTTGATTTATTTTAACGCATGCATATGCCTGTATAACCAACATCTCAGTCAAGGAATATTTCCATCACTCCCTTAAGATCCTTCATCTTTCCTTCCCGTACCTGTTTGATTTTCAAATGTTAAACCAATGTTTATGTTAATGCATTCCTATGGTAAATTACACTTAATCATGACTACTACCTTTTTATATATGATGGGATTTGCTTTGTTAATATTTTTTTAAGTATTGTGGCCAATTGAAGAATGGTCCCCAGAGAGATCCATGTTCTAATCCCTGGAACCTGTGAATATTAGCTGATACCGCAAAAGGGACTTTAAAGATGTGATTAAGTTAAAGATTTTGACCAGGGGAGATTATCCTGGATTATCTGGGATGAGGCCTAAATGTAATCACATGGGTCCTTATAAGAGGGAGGCAGAGGGAGATCTCACCCCAGAAAAGAAGGTGATGTCATCGTGAAGCAAGATTCTACATGCTGGGTGGCTTTGAACATGGAGGAAGAGGCAAGAAAGGTAGTGTCGAAGGTGGGAAAGAAAAGCACATAGATTCTCCCCTCGAGCTCAGAGGAGTTTGGCCCTGCTGATGCATTGATTTCAGCCGAGTGAAACTGATCTCCTACTTCTGACTTCCAAGTCTTTAGGAGAATAAATATGCATTGTTTTAAGTCACCAAGTCTGTGGCGATTTGCTACCACAGCAATAAGAAACAAATACAAGAATTTTTTCTCAAAGATTTTTTTTTTAAGTGATCTCTATGCCCAACATGGGGCTTGAACTCACAACCCAAGAGTCACACACTCTACTGACTGAGCCAGCCAGGTGCCCTGCAAATACAAAAAATTTTGTGTCTGAATTCATAAGGAATATTTGTCTGTAATTTCTTTTTCCTTCATGCCTTTGTCTGCTATTGAATCAGGGCTGTTCTGGCTTTATAAAACAAGTTAGAAAGTATTTCCTGTTCCTCTAATTTCTGAGTTTGTATCAAATTAGTACTGTTTCTTTCTTAACTGCTTGATAGAATTCACCAGTGAAACCACCTGGACCTGGAGGGGTTTTTGTGTTTGTGTGTGTGTGAAATAGTTTTAAAAGTATGAATATACTTTATTATATATGTAGGGCTGTTCAGATTTTCTATTTCTTAATGAGTCAGTTTTTAAAGACATTTATTTATTTAAGAGAGAGAGAGAGAGAGAGAGAGAGAGCATGGGCTCAAGAGCAGGGGAGAGAGAATTCTCAAGCAGACTCCCCCGCTGGGCAGGGAGCCCATCTCGGGGCTTGATCCCAGGCCCCTGAGATCATGACCTGAGCCAAAATCAAAAGTCACACACTCAACTGACTGAGCCACCCAGACACCCCTTAATGAGTCAGTTTTGATAAGGCATGTCTTCCAAGGAATTTGCCCATTTCATCTGAACTGTCAAATTTAATGACATAAGGTTGTTTATGATATTTCCTTTTTTATTCTTTTAATGTCTGTAGGATGTGCAGTGTTATTTCCTTTGTCCTTTCTCATAGTGGCAATTTCTATTTGCTCTCTCTCTCTTTTTTTTTTAAACTCATGTTACTCACCTTCCTTTGTTTTTTTAAAGATTTTATTTATTTATTTGACAGAGAGAGAGACAGACAGAGAGGGAACACAAGCAGGGGGAGCAGAAGAGGGAGTAGCAGGTTTCACGGGGAGCAGGGAGCCCGACACGGGGCTCGTTCCCAGGACCCCGGGATCATGACCAGAGCCAAAGGCAGATGCTTAACGACTGAGCCACACAGGTACCCTCTATGTGCTCTCTTTTTTTCCTTGACCATTTTTGCTAGCAGCTTATCAATTGGATTTATCTGGTCAAAGAATCAACCTTTTTTCTTTGCTTCTTAAAGTAAAAAATTAGTTCATTGATTTTAAACTTTTCTTTTTTCTAGTACATGTTTCTAATTTTTTTTAGATCTTTATTTATTTCTTTGACACAGAGAGAGAGAGAGTGAGAGAGGGAACACAAGCAGGGGGAGTGGGAGAGGGAGAAGCAGGCTTCCCGCTGAGCAGGGAGCCTGATACGGGGCTTGACTCCAGGACCCTGGGATCATGATCTGAGCCAAAGGCAGACCCAGGCACCCCTGTTTGTAATGTTTTTAATAGAAATTTCCCAGGGGCACCTGGGTGGCACTGTTGGTTAAGTGTCTGACTCTTGGTTTCAGCTCAGATGGTGATCTCAGGGTTATGAGATCAAGCCCCTCTTTGAGCCCTCCTGGGGGCTCTGCACTCAGCACAGAGTCTGCTTAGGACTCTCTCTTCCTCTCCCTCTCCCCTACCCCACTGTCTTTCCCTCTCCCCATTCCTCTCTCAGATAAACAAATCTTTTAAAAAATAAATTTCCCCTTAATTACTGGTTTAGCTGCATCCCACACATTTTGATGTTTTTGTTCATTATTCAGTTAAAAGTGTTTGATTTTCCTCATGATTTTTACCTTGACCCATAGGCTATTAGTCATTTATAAGTGTGTTAAAAATCCGAAACTTGGGCGACTTTCTAGGGTTTTTTGTTTTTTGTGCTTTGGGGTTTTTTGTTCGTTTGTTTGCTTGCTTCCTAATCAAATCCTCCTGTTGTCAGAAAACATATTCTATAAGATTTCAATCTTTTGAAATTAATTGAGACTTATTTCATGGTCTATCAAGTGGGTCTGCCTTTGTGAACGTGTCGTATGCACTTAGGAAGAACATGTATTTCGCAAACTGCTCACGCTCGAATCCAGGTCAGCTACTTACGAGCTGCGTAAGTGAAGCATACAACTTCTCTGAGCCTTGGTTTCTCCAAATATAAAATGGGAATAAATGATGATATTACTGATCTAAAAAGGTTGCAGTGAGGATGAACTAGAAAGCTTTGAGCACACTGCTGTTCTCCACTTCCTCCTTTTCTTACTTCTTATGGTTGTCATTATTGTTGTGACCATAATCATCATTGTTACTATTGTTATTACATAGTTGTCATCAACTTCCATTGAACTTCTGAGGTTGTTATTATACCCTGTCCCCAGGAGAAGAGTTGCCTGCCGGTTGATCATTTAACAATCAATTACAGAATCGTTCTCTCCACGATGATTATTCTTACCCTCATAACCAATCTGGGTGCTCTTCGTTTACCCCGAGGCTATTGTGGAAGGAGACACAAGCCCCATTCAATTCTTGGAGCCACAGCGGTGTGCCTGGTGCAAAGAGGCAAGGGTCACTGAGCTGTCCAGCGTTCTCGGGACACCTGCTGTTTAGTAACACAAACTTCTCATTCCTGAGTGCTGTGATTTGGTACTTTTGGGGTGGCCTAGAGGGCGTGGCTGTGGCTAATGATCAGGAAGTCACCCACATGGGGGGTCTGGAGCCCTTGCATATTAGAAGGTGGCTTTCAGTTCCCTTCATTTGTGCCAGGTGATCTGCCTGTGACATCTTGGGCTGTGAACCTTCTCTTCCAAAATTGCTTATCCAGGGCTCCATTGCCTTCTGGCATTTGAAGGAGCAGAAGAGAGATCTGAGCCTAGACCTTGAGAGGTAACTCTTATTTTTCAGTCTAATGGCTTGAGAATTTTCTCTTCCTAATGTAACTCCAAAAGTTTTGCAAGGTATGAGTATTAACATCTTTCCTGATTGATTGGCTTTCACTTTTGAATGATTTTTTTTAGGATCCATATACACACTCTTTAGCTGGGAAATCTTTTTCTGAGACTATATTTGATCACTACTTCTATACTTTCATTTATCCAAAAGCTATTGAGAACCTATGTTCTAGGCACTGGGAATACAGCAGTGAATAAGATAAAATTCCTGCCTCCAGGAGCTTACAGATTGTAGGAGGCACAGTCAATAAGCAAGTGAAAACAATGAACAAGGGCTCCAGGCAGTGTGGTGTGGCGGGCAGGGCTGTGGAGAATAATAAAGCAGCGAGAGAAGGTGGGGAGGATGAAGTTGGACAGGGAAGGTCTGACTTGGGGGGAATTTCAGCAGAAGCTCCTTCCTTAGGAATATCTATTCTAAGTTCATGATGAAATTGGCTGAGTTCTCTGTCCTCAATGTGCAGTTTACTAATTTTTTTATCACTCGCATCGATTTCCTGCCTTTTTTCAGCGATCTGGGCGAACTTGCCAAGTTGTTCCTCCACACCATCAATTCCATTGCTATCCCTGTCCCCTGTGCCCTTTACTGACCTTGCGAGGACTGTAATTCGCCTTCCACCACACCTTGACCTTGGACACAGCCCCTCCCCTTCTCCAGGTTTCCTATTCTTGTCTTGTGGAGGTCTTGGTCCCTGCATCATCTTGAGACCACCAGACAGTTTGCCGAGATTGTATCTTGACTCTTGCAATGAAACATTTTCTGGAGACATCTTCCTCTGAGTTGTCAGAATGATTTTGACTTTCTTTGCAGTATTTTTCCACTGGTCCCATAAAGGAGTCTGCCTTTCTCAGCTTGCCCTTGAATGTGGGTTATGAAGTCCCTCTGTGTCTCCTTTGGTGATGGCCTCCGGCAAGATGGAGCACTGCCCTTGCCCCGCTGTGTCGGGTGCCCTGTGGGTCTGGCAAATCCCCCCGGGGCTGGCTGACTGGGGCAGGTGAGGGACACGGTGCCCTTGGAGCTCGGGCAGCAGGACAGCTCTGTCTGGAGACTCCCCACTGCCTCACGCAGTCACACCAAACAGATGGAGCCCCTGGAAACTCCCAATGGCCCAAAAGCGCTGCCTCTATGGTTCCTATCTCTGCCCCGAAGCTAGCACTTGACTGGTGGGAAAGAACTCCGAGGGGCAGATAATTGCACAAAACCACAGACTGTTCTGCCTTGAAGTTTCTCTTCCCGGAGCCCCCAGAAGCCCCACAGCTGGAGAGGTTATTTATGTTAACCTCCTATTTAGAAATTAAGCTCTAATTTGGAAATTAAGGATTGTAATTTAGCATTAACCCAGATGTCAAGACATAATGAGACACTCTGTGGGGGAAATTGAATTCCATATTGCCAAAGACCCATTTTATTTATAATAACCAGCCACTCACATCATGCCAATATTGATGGATCATATGTTTAAAATTTTGATAGCTCATTCATTTCTATAATTACATTTATTTCAAATTAAATAAGTCTCGCACACCCTTGATATACAAAGAGACAAAATTAATTTGTGGATCAGAATTAACCTGCCATTCAACCCCCAGAACTGTCCTTTCTGGAAGCCCTTGGAGAACTACATTCTGCCATTTCACAGAAGATGATTTGCATATGAACTTCTTTTAACCTGGAAGGGCCTTCATTCTTGGGCTAAGAGGGAAGTGTCATTGCGAAGGGGACTGGGTCGGGGTGGACTTGCTCATCGCTGGGCTCAGATACAAATGGGAACACTGGCCAGCCGAGCTCATCTGCCCAGAAGACAGCAGAAGCCATCTCCGAGCAGCTGCCTGGTGTCGCGGGGCAAGGAGTGAGCATCGTCCCCAACCCACTAGTTGTTGGTGAGTGACCTTGAGCAGGATTCATACACCTGCCCTTTCCTAAGCAGGGTGGTGGGAAGGCCCACGACTTCCTGCCCGCCCACCCCCCCC
>LNAC01000094.1:3866151-4012144 GCA_002007465.1 Ailurus styani
CCCCCCGCCCAGCCACCACTGGCTCGACCAAGAATGGAGCCATGGACTCACGGGGCCCATCGGATGGTCATGGAGATCCAGACGGTGGACAGTGCGTGGCTAGACAGTCTGGGTGGTGTTGAGGGATTTGAAAAAGGGTTGATTGCATTTTTTAAAAATAAAGATAAGGCTGTCAACAAAGAGACATTTGGGGCAAGGGGGGACATGAGAGACAGCCCCAAATCTAGGGGGATCTAAGAGCAGGAAGGTAACGTGATTCTGCTGTGCAGCCAAGACTGAGAGTGAAACCCGCAGGGCCTGGTGTAACAGGTGGAATGTGAGGAAGAGTGCCAGGGTGGCATCTAGGCTCCGTGGAGTGGCAGGGAAGGGCCCACGAATTTCCACGGGCAGGCTAGCTGTGAGAGCAAACCCATGGGACCTGCCAGGGGTCTTGGGTGCCAAACCACAGGGAGGTGCCCAGAAGGCGGAGTGAGGGCTCGGCTCTGTGCCAGGACTGTATTTCCAGAGGGGGGGCGGGTCAGGTTGGAAGGAGCACAAGATAGGATGTGGCACATCTTGGTCCTATTCAAGTTCAAGCCAGATGACCTCTGAGAAGTAGAAACATCCTTACTCAGGACTTTTGCTTAACATCCCCTCCCTCCCAAAACTCATCCTCATCCCTGGGGTTGGGCGTGCAGTGTGAACTGCTGAAGTTTTAGACCCACAGTGGCTAAATCACTGATTTTGACACAGTAAGGAACTAGAATCCGTCAAACAGAACGGGAGTTTCAGCCTTAGAACTTAAGTGATGCCAAAGATGGAGATTCGCTTTTATGTACTTGAATCTGTGAACGTGACATTTAGCCCCTGGAACCTATGTTTCAGGATAATGAGGGACCTCAGACAGCACTTGGGAATGACAGTCAGCGGGGGAACGCTCCGCAGGGCACAGGACTGTGGTCACAGCATTGGAGTTGGCACATGGCAAAGAGAACCAGCATCGTCTTTTCAGAGGACCGAGGTGTTAGCTGTTCCGGGAGCCGTTCTCAGCTCGGGCTGAGAAGAAAAAGTTTCCTGGCCGCTGGGGTCTCCACCACTGGCCGTGTGGTTCCCCCAGTGGGGATGACCAGGAATTAGGGACTACAAAGAAGAAAGGCACCCCATTATGTTAAGTTCAGACAATAGTATTTGTAAAGTTATCTTCTAACTGAGGGATGGATGGTGGCTCACACTGAGCTGCTGTCCTTTGTGGGGCTCGAGAATGAAAAGGAGTGAGCAAAATCAAAGGCCAGTCCCTGGGGACTCCCAGTGACAAATATGAAAAAGTTCAAATCACCTCGGGGACACTGAGCCCCTATGGGAGTCAGTGGGGAGCGGGGGGGTGGGTACTGATATTTCTTCATGAGCTTATGCAATCTCCACCACGATCCGGTGATACTGGAGGGATCATCCCGGTTTTACACAGTGGAAGCCATTCGACGGGACATCATTAACCTGCCTAAGGTTATTCCGTGAAAAAGCAGCACTAGCAAAATGAAATCCCATCCCTCCTGCCCCTCCCAAACATTTCAGACCTCTTTTAAAAACCTCAATTCTAAGAAAGAAAATTTCAGAAAACCGAACTTTTAAAATCTCTTGATTACACTCCGCGGACTTCAAAGAGAAATCTGTGTATACATCAGCACAGATAAAGCCTCCGCCGGCGACAGACAAACGCCCAGCTGTTTTGGCAAGTTTCTGCACGACCTGGAACCCCGCTCTCTGCGCCTTCCCTCCCCAGAAGTCTCCTGTTCTTGGTGTTGTATAAACATTTCAGATCAGTCGGGCCTGCTGAAGGAAGAGAAGAGCCTCCCTCTGTGTGTCCCCCGGCACCGGGTCTGGGACACAGGGGTTGGGGGCGCTGGGGACTTCTCGCCTGGCGCACTGTCTCAGTGGGCGACTGATCTGGAGCTCCTGCCCGTCTCCTGGGTGACTCAGACTATGATGAGGTAGCCCATCTGGGCTGAACCGTGCTGGCTTACTTAGCTGCTAAGACACTTGTGGCTGTTACTTAGAGATGCCACTTAAAAATTCAGTGTTCAAGGAGTGCTCCATGCGCTGTAGACTCCGGGTAAATGTTGCCTAGGAATTCCAGAGGGAAAGAAGCGTAAAATCGGATGTCTTGCCCGAGGGAGTCAAGCAGAGAGCCCTGGGCGGGGCTGGGAGAAAGGCGTTCTGACCTTGACCTGCATCCTGGCCACTCTGTATCAGACAGGGCGACCATAGTTGGAGCGGCAGACTCCCGAGGAGCTGTGAACACTGTAGGGGAAGTGGAGGGAGGCGCCATGGGTAGGGGCTGCAGATCCCGTGTCTATCGGGGTCCCTCAGACCCAGGGCTTTGGCCAGTTCTACAGGGAAACAGCTGTTGTTTCAAACAATTAGATGACAAAACCCATCCCCTGTTTCTCACAGTATCAACTACTCAATGTGATAAACGCCAGGCATCAAAAATGTCCCTCCCTGGATGGAAGCAACGAGAACAGTTTGGGGAGCCCAGATTCTCACAACAGGTAGAAGGAGAGCTTTGTCCCCATGGTACAGGCCTGGGGAGGCGGAGGCCCTGGGAATGATGCCACAACGAAGCTGATAATGTGGAGCTTAATCTCAAGCAACTGTGCGAGTGCCTAATGTCCTTGGTTCTAGGACCTTCCCCAAAGGCAGTATTTTAGAGAGGTGCCAGTGAGGATACTTTCGGCTGTGAATCAGAGAAACTCCAGCCAACTCCACCTGAATGAGAGTCGTTGGCCCCTACCATGGATCGGGTGGCTTAAAATAACAGAGAGTTATTCTCTCCCAGATTGAAGCCTAGAAGTCCACAATCAAGGTATCAGAAGGGTAAGCTCCCTCTGAGATGCTCCCCTCTGTGCCTCTTCCCGCTTCCGGCAGCTCCTGGCAACCTTCGGCTTGTAACTGAGTCTTTTCAATCTCTGCCTCCCCCATCTTCCCTGTGTGATCTTTTCCTATAAGGACATCAGTAATATTAGATTTAGGACGCCCTCTGGTCCAATACAACCTCATCGTAACTGATCTCACCTATAAAACTCCTATTTCCCAACAACATTCTGAGGTTTCACATGAACAGACCTGGGGCGGGGGCAGGGGGGAACACTGCTGGCCCCACTCCAGTTCCCTGCCCTTTGAGACACAAGACAGCTGTAATAGCAAATGGGGTACAGGTCCTGGGTGACATCAGGCCCCTTTCCCAACTATGGGACAAAAGCTCGAGGGTGGCTTTTGGGGACGCTCTCCTCAAGTCCCTGGGATCCCTTTCACTGATTCCCTGTGCCCTTCCTTTTAACTGCCTACTCCTAACACACTTTGTAGAGCTTTGACCTTGAATCACTGGAGAGGCTCAGCTAAGGAACTGGAGGCACTAGAGAGCTGACATTCCCCGGGGGTGGGGGAGTGGGGGGCAGTCCTTTGCCAAAAATTGCCTGGTGTGATTTTTGGAGACCCAGCTCTCTCGCTTCAGGTGAAGTGTGATGTGTACTCCTGAGCTCCCCTGTCAAGCCAGGTCCCTTCTGCTGCCCCTTACCTGAAATCGCGACCCTGCCTGTGTGGCTTCCCCATTCCCTCACCGATCTCCCCCGGGAGCACTTCCTTAATACACCACCTGCACGGGAATTCCCGATTCACAGTCTGCCTCTGGGTAAGATTGCCAGTTTTACCAAATAAAGATACAGTTAATAATAATAACAACAATAAAATATATGTTATTGATAAGTAAATAAAAATACATAATAGCTCAGTTAAATTTGAATTTCATAGAACAACAAATCTTTTTTAGTGTAAGTATGTCCCATGAAATACTGGGGACATACTTACACTTAAAAATGATTTGTTGTCTATCTGAAACTTAAATTTAATTAGGTGTCTTGTATATGGCAACCTTGCTTCTGGGGAAATATAATTTGAGCAAACTTAAACTCTGATCGGACCAACTTAGAACATGATTTTGTTTCTGAACCAAATCACTGTAACAAGAGGGATAGGACAGCAAGGATTGACTTTGACCGGTGTGGGTCCAACCTGGTATCCAGGGGTAACATTAAGTCCACCCAAACTTTGGGGCTCATTGTTCCACATGGGGGAGGGAGGTGTGGATGTTGGGGAGGCGACCACAGAAACTATTCCTAAATATAAGTAACTAGATTGGATCTCATTATTCGAGGTAGTCTGTAATAGCCTCATGGTGAATACTGAATTACCGAACACAGAACCATTGCTCCTAGGGGAGAAGAGAGGATTGGGTTCCTGTGCATCTCTTGTCCCAACATTTTGTCAACCAATCAATGCATAACCTTGTTCTAGGAGTGCTTCTCTTTCAAGACGCCTTGGTTAATATCTACTGTCGATTCACAGCCCACAGCACTGTAACTCACAACTGAATGAAGCTTAGCTAACACATGAATTTTCTCTGAATCATGGCATTCCTGTGCCCAAGAGCACCAGACAGCACGTCAGCACCACGCTGTGAGGCCATTTTAAACAGTGAAATCACCAACAAAAAGCACAGAAACGTGGGAAATGTGGCACGAAAGAGATCGCAAAAAGGACACCTGTGTACAGGAGGGGAGCTGGAGCAAGAAGGCGGAGTCACCTTGTTCGACTTCAGTTGGGAACACGCGCATTGAGCGACTCGAATTTTTACCACTCTGCCATGTCTACAGATGACCACGAAAGCACCGTGAGTATTGATTTGGGGATTAGAAATCAATTGTAGTTGAGTTCACAAATACAGGACCTTCGAATAATGGGGATTGACTGTCTGCAAAGATCCCCTAATGGCGGTGTTTGCAGAGCTACTGGTGCTGGTTTCAAGTAGACTCAGATTACGTTTACCTTTCAGAGAATCCCCTACTACAAAAATAGAGGGGCTGGCTAGATAAACACAGAGCTTGGTCAAACAGCCCTTGCAAGGAACTCTGTTTGCCTAGCTATGAACATGCAACCTTTACTTGTTATGTAATTAGAACAGCTCGCCCTGTATTTACAGTACGAACACAAATATCTTAGTACAAGACACCATATTTGCCTGGCTATTTAGTACCGGTGTGATGTGAAATTCCTGAACTCAGCCCCATGGCTGTGTTAATCTGTAAATAGAGCTGCACGCCCTTTAAAGCAAGGGAAAAGCCATGCACTGAGCCACTTGACACGTTGCTCTTACTATTTACACAGTCAAAAGCTATTGGCTCTTCTCACACATCCAAGGTCCTGGCAAGACTGTTTCACCAAGGGCCCGTTATTTTAAGTGTTGGGAAGGGATCATATACCAAAGCTCTTATTTATCTCTTGAAAAGTCTTTTCTTTCACATTGACTGTTTGCCCCAAACAATGAAAACATCAGAAAAGTTTTTCTTGGCCAGAGCTTGTGGTCTCCTCCCCCAAAAGTCTCCGGGGTCGGCTCTCCATCTATTTTTCCCAGGCACCAGAAGGGTAGGTTGGCTGATGGGGATGGCTGGGGTGGCATGATCTGAGAGTTTCTGGGCAGGCCTCCCCAATATGGTATTCATAATTCTTCATTTTCCCCAATTTTTAATTTTTATTAATTTCATTGTTTTAAGATTAATTGTATCTTTTACCAAAATTATATCTGCATACCCTTTTTGAAATCAACTATTACTTAGAGGCTTATACAGTGGCCTCCTAACACCCCTCCCACGCCCCTGCAAGGCAAGTGCTTTTTTTCCTGACACTCTTACAGTCTCTTCTGGTGTGGGTAACTTTAATGCTAATAATATGCTTCCACCTAGTTTCTTGATTGACCCCTTTTAGCATTAATTGTTGATTTCCTATTAGGATAGCTAAGTTTTAGCTCTCTCGCACATGCCCTCCCCCATCTCCTCAATATAGTGATATATTATTTCCGGTTGAGTTAACGGTATTTATTTATATCACTCTAGTCCTGTAAATATTGTTTGTTACTGAGCAATAATTTTGTTTCCCTTCTTGAACGTCTTTTCTTTTTCTTTAATAATTGACATATTTTTTTCACTAACTTATTTCCCTACAGTTTATTCCTATTTGGGTTTTTTATTTTTTCATATACCCCACAGGCCTGTCATATGCCACTAAATATATTTCTTTTCAAACTTCAAGCCCAGTTCTGACATTGCCTTTCTAGCCGGACCAGACATCCTGCAGGTGCCCTCTCACTGTCATCCTGAAACAGCACCTTGCCCTCCTCCCTGTTTTGTAGAGCTCATGGGCTCCTCATTCTCGGTCTAGACTCTTCTTTTGCCCAAACATATCTTCTGGTAGATTCCTTTGAAACGGTGGCGGGGAACTGAATTTTATGAGGTCTTCAGGGCTGACAATAATTCTATTCTACCTTCACATTTAAATGATCATTTAGCTGGGTGTAGAATTCTAGGTTGAGAATAAATTTCCTTCAGAATGTTGAAGCCACTGCTCTATTTTCTTCTAGGATAAGGTGCTGCCCTGAGTAGCCCAATGCAGGTCACATTCCTGGGCTTTTTAATCTGGAATTCCCAAGAATCTTCTCTCTTGTCCTTAAGGATCATGGATTCCCTCATTTCACTGTCTAGGCAAGAAGTCACGGGCCCAGAGAAAAATTGCCATGCCATGCCCCAGCCTGGATTAAAGCAAGCTTCCTCCCAACACGTGTTCTGTGCCACCCTGATGCTCCCTGGAAACCTTCTGCCTCTGTCTCCCCTGCTGGCATTTTGCAGCCAGGGCTCCAGCCTTGGGGACACAATCTTGCCACCTTGGAAGCTATTTTACCAACATGAAACCAACAGTAGGCATACTCCAAAATACAAGGAGCATGAAAGGAATGTCAGCAGAAGGGTGAAGGTACTGGAAATTGAGCCCCAGGCAGGACCTGACCTGAGTCTCCCAAGGGCTGAGAAAGCTGGCCCACCCCTGTTCAGGCTCTGTGTTGTCAGTGTAGCCAGGCTGGATTATAGTCCCCAGAATGCCTTTCTAGTATGCTTCCAGTGACACTGGGCCACCAAGGGAAATTCTCTCAGAGATTGGATGGGGACAGTAGCCTTTTAGTAGCATTCACTCACCTTTTCCCAATTATTCCATCACGCATCCATCAAGGTATTGCTGTGAAAGGATTCTGCACATGTGATTAAAGTCCCAAGACAATTGACTTTGACTGTTGACCTTAAATTAATCAAAAGGGAGATTTTCTTGGGTGGGTCTGACCTAATCAAGTCATATAGTTCTGTCCACAGTTCTGTTTCTTGAGCCCTGATGATAATTCAGTGAAGGATCAGCATTTCCCTGGAAGCTGGGGTACTGTTGTACTCACGACTCCATTGTATGGCTTGGTTCTCAGGGGAACACCAGATAGGGTGCCTCCCAGGGGCTAGGCTCAACAGTGGCCCAGGGCAGTGGTTCTTCAACTGTGGTCACAACCTACCAGCACCCGCATCACCTGAGAACATGTAAGAAATGCAAATTCTCCACCTATTTCCAGAAACTCAAATTTGAAAAATGATCATTCCTCGGAAACCCGGAGGTCCTGCACTCCGTTGACCTTCGTTCGGGTGCTCAGGGAAAAGAGGCACACTGAGCCCACATGGGAGGAGCCAACTGGACTGGCCACTCTCAGACCCTCCTTCCTATCTGGGAACCAGCCCAGGGATCTGCTCCCAGAGCCTTGTCCTTAGAGGCACAGATTGTAAATGGAGCTCTGGCTCTGGAGTTTAGACTTGACCCTGGCTCTTCCAGTGTGAGCTGGTACATCTGATAGTTCTCAGAATGAGACCGACCCAGTGGCATCATGATCTGGCCAGCTTCTCCCGCACCCACCCTGCTCTAGCCATGTTGTTCAGCTGCAATTCCAACTCACCCAGAGCACCTTTTACCGGGGGCCTTTGCACATGCTGCCCCTCTGTCTGGAGGCTCCCCACTCCACTCCCTTCACCTGGGCCCTCCTGTTCATCCTCCCCTCCCAGCCCAATCACACCCTTCCAGGCTGTTCTCCGTGATGGATTCTCGCAGCATCCTGTGCGTTTCCATAGCATTCACCACAGTGTGGAATTATACATTTATTATATGCACTCCTATTCTTACATCTATTAGTGGCTATCTTCCCCATCGAGTCTAACCATAAGGACGGAGACAGTCTCTATTGGCTCACTGGAACTCCCCAGTGCCCCATGCAGGTCCTGTCCCTTAGGGCGCATTTCTTGATAAAAGCATGCTGAATGAATAAATGTCCTTAGGTGAGGGACTCAACATGTCTGAGATTTGTTTTTTTAGGAGGGAGTGGGGCTCAGCCCCTGTGGGGCTACTATGAGGATTGAATGCGACAGTCCCAGGCCCTGTGTGTGGTCTGCAGTGGGTGCTCCAGGGGGACAGCAGCTGTTGCTGGTGGTGTCACCTCAACCGATGTCCACCACAGGCTAGACAGGCTTCCCTTCCCTCCCTGCCTCCAAATTGTCAGCTTTTCCATTTGTCTCTGCCGCTCATCCAGAAGTTTCTCTTGCACAGGATCTGTTCCTTCCTTGCTCCTCCATGCCATCTCAGGGTGTGGGGCTGCCACAGAGGGACCCTCAGTGTCTTAGGCGGGGGGTCTCCAGAAGCAGACCCTGGGATGAGGTCTCCTGAATGCGGATTTATTGAAGAAATGCTCCCAGGAGAAACCAGCAGGGGAAGCCAGACAAGGAGGGCAGGGAAGGAGGTCCAGCTAGGGAGGAACTTCAGCCTGACCCCATGGGGGACCCTGGAGGGTAAACTTAGCCTCAGACCTGTCCCAGCCTGCGGCCACAGATCTGGGCTTTCATTCCATCTGTTGGTTAAGGGTGGAAGGCCTGGGTAGGGGGTCGGCTCCCAGGGACTTTGATTCTCTACACTGGAGCCCAGGGACTCTAAGGGGCTGAGAACAGGCAGTACACCCAAGAAGAGCTGAAGGTGCAGGTTGTAAATACAGAAGTATATGGCAGGGTTGGGAGAGGGTCCTTCACGGTAAAAGGACTCAGAGGGACCTGGTAGAGCACTGCCTCTCCTGCCACACTCAGCAAAATTTCTTCATACTTTCCAGAATGTTTGCCCTGAACACAGAAAGGGTCTCTTGAAGAGTGCAAAGGGCCGGCTCTATTTATCACGTTTCTGCCAGTGTGGCCCACGGGAGAGCAAACCCTACGGGGGCAGTGAATCAGCCTGGAGCCCTGGCAACCTCCACGGGTGCCAACCACAAACTCGGCTCTCTCCGAGGCCCCACCTGCCTTCTGGGGGCTCCAGAGCCCCTGGCAGGTGCACAGGGAGAAGGGCTAAGCCCAGCCTCCCCACTCCCCCCACAGCCTGAGAAGTGACCACCGCTGCTTAGGTTAGAGAAGACTTGGCAGGCCCCCCTCCAAGGAGAAGGTGGAAAAAGCCAGATGGAAAATACTGACTTGGCCAATTAATACGAGCAGCAGGAAAATCCCTAAATTGGTTCCATAACAACCAATCTCTGTTCCCAGGTCCACGGGAAGGCAGAAAAATGCATCCCACGTGAGGGAAAATTGAAGTGTGCCCAAAAGTTCATCAATACTTTTCTGTCTTCCCTCGCCAGGTTCCCAACTAAAGTTGTTAGAACATGCCTCCCTGTTTAAGCGAGGTAATTTGATGTGGGCAATAATAATCATAAATATTCATGGTTTTGCCTTAACATTAGGATAACATCTGTTTCCAAACATCTGCAATCTGTTTTCAGTGCTTCAGTAAAATGTAAATTAGCTATAACTAATACAATAAAGCACTAATGGGGATAATGATAATGAAAGACGCCCATTAAGGCGGGAGTCCAGCTCCGTCTCCAATGGCCAGTTTTCTGGAGTTCCCCAGAACTTTGCTTTTCACCATCTCAAACTTCCTTCAAATGAAAGGGGCTTTGAAAAGCCTCTGCCGGCCCTCTGGTTTGCTTCCTAAACCAGGAAGCATGTCCCTGGCCAGGGTCCTTTCTGTGTCTCACTCTTCTTCAGAGGACGCACACAAATCTTTCTAGAAGGCACGTCCACCTGGGCAGGTCCCGTGCACAGAACCCTCCACTTCCTGCAGAACAAGGTCCAACCTATTGGCCTGCAAGCCAGACTTGCCACCTCCTGCAGCCACAGCATGCCCACTGCCCTCGGTTCCTCCAAGTCCCCCCAGCACCCCCTCTTTTATTTGCCCTCTACTGTTTGCTTATTGGCACTGTACAGAGAGCAGCCACAGCGCTGAAGTAAAAGGCCGAGTAACCAATTGCAAAATGGACCAGGGAGATGAGCAGAACATTCAGAGAAGAAATACTAATAGCTGAGAATTTCACACTCACTAGTCATAATTAAAAGCAAATGAAAACAATGATGAACAATAAATAATACTATGATCAGATGTTGTTAGGTGAAATAACTAAGTTGCAAAGACAATTTGTGTAAGATGATCCTGATTTAAAAATATATATACATATTGGGGAAAACTCCCAGGAAAATATAGATGCAAATGCATCTCTTAAGAGATTCAACAGTTGGAATGCCTGGGTGGTTCAGTTGGTTAAGTGTCTGCCTTTGGCTCAGGTCATGATCCCAGGGTCCTGGGATCAAATCCCACAATGGGCTCCTTGCTCAGCAGGGAGCCTGCTTCTCCCTCTGCCCCTGTCTGCCACCCTGCCTGCTTGTGCTCTTTCTCTTTCTCTCTGACAAATAAATAAATAAAATCTAAAAAAAAAAAAAAAAGAAAAGAAAAGAAAAAAAGAGAGAGATTTGACCGTTAACCAGAGTTACCTTTGAGATACAAGATTGGACAAGGTGTCTTTGTTTTGTTGTTTGAATTTGTTACAAGGAATATGCATTGCATTGTATTTTTTTAGTGCACACCCTCTTACTCATTCCAAAAGGCAGAATAGCAACTTGTTAGTGGTCCAATCTGGAGGATATCCTCTTAACCAAGTTATCAAGATGAATGTCACCTTCAATGGGACAGGTTTGACATCGCGTGCCTCCTGATATGGTGCACTCAGAAGGACACAGCATCCCTGCTGCAGTATTCCTGACAAAATGCCCAACTGTGGGGAAACATCAGACAAACCCAGGTTAAGAAAAATCTACAAAATAACTAGCCTGAGCTTTTCGGAGACGATAATGTCACGAAATGCGTCACTCTCCCAGGTTAAACTGAAGAGATGAGACCTCTGATCCTGGATTTTCATTTGCTTTATTTTTTTTTAAGTTTTTTAAAAAGATTTTATTTATTTATTTGAGAGAGAGGGAAAGAGTACAAGTCAGGGAGAGGGCAGAAGGAGAAGCAGACTCCCTGCTGAGCAAGGAGCCCAACAGGGAGCTCGATGCCAGGACCCTGAGATCAGGACCTGAGCCGAAGGCAGAGACTTAACTGATGGAGACACCCAGGCACCCCTTCGTTTGCTTTAATGGACATTTTGAGGACCGTTGGTGAAATCTGAATAACTTCCGTAGATTATGTCATAATATTCTATCTGTGTTAATTTCCTGATTTTCATAATTGTTCTCTGATCCTGCAAAAAAATACTTGTTTTTAGAAATCCACCTGATGCATTTTGTTGGAGAGAGAACCTTAGCCTTAATGCTATGGCAGAGAACAGCTGTAGACGCACAAGGCCACCCAACTGGCAAGGTACACACATGGCGGACCCAGTGGAGCAGGAGTGATTATTATTCCTTCACTTAGTGAAAGTCTGAGAAAGAGGGGTGAGGAGGAGCAAAAGGAGGAGGCAGGACTGCAGGAAATGAGGTGGGGAGGAGGGTGGTTGCTGAGGGATGGCCCACCCCCCGTCCCCAGGAGCTCCAAAGACAGAACTTCAGAGCTTGCAACGGCTTTGGTTCAGTCATCCAGACACGCACTTAGTGCCTACTTCGGGGAAAGGCCCCTGGAAGCACCCCCAAAACAGGCAGAGGAAGGACAGTCCTGGCCTGAGCAGAGCAGCCCAACATCTGACACTCCTCAGCAAAGAACTCCTCCCCATGAATCTCCACCCAGCCGTCACCTCACCTTCGCCCCCTGCAGGTGGCTAGAGATACTACTCATAAGATCAGGAAAAAGGGACTCCCCGCTCCCCTCTCCCTTCTCCCCACCCCCCAAGGTGCACAAACAGGTGTCACACAGGCAGCAGTAGGGGAGACATTTGGGCACAAGAACATCAACCCCAGTGTGAGTGAAGGGTCCCACCGTGTCCGGGAAACAACAACGCCTGGGGAAAATGGTTGACTTTCTTGTGGGATTGTTTGGAAGCGTTTGTGACACTTAGAGTTTCCCAGGGAGAGAGGAGAGATACTCCTTTCTCTTCCTTCCCTGCTGGGAAAAAAGACTCTGTCACCCACCTAGCCCGCTCCACCAAAGTGGGCTTCCTCTCTGCTCCTTAGGCTAAGCCCCGGGGAGATGCCAGACCTCAGGCCCCCAGCCCAGCCCACATGCGCTGGGGAGGGCTCCTCCCCCGTGTCAGTTACTGCGGGACCATGCAAGGTGGGGTCGCTTGTGGGTGTGGGGCCTCTCTTCCAACCCTGCTGCTGCCCCATCAATACTGCTACCCTTCACTGGGACGCACTGGGGCCACAGGGGATCAGCAATCCGGGGCCCTGGACCCCGTTCCACAGAGAGCTGTCTGTTACACGTATGCCGACTTTCCCTTCCTGGATTTAACTTTGGAACAATGGGGGTTTTAAAAATGAACACATGACCAGTTAACTCACCTGACAGCTGTGTGGTGAGGATGGCAAAAGACCACAGCTTCCCAGAATGTCAGGATGGCCTCCAGCGCCATCTTCCCACCCACAGAAGGTCAGGTGTGTGGTTTGTTGTTGGCGCCCTTGATTCCCAGGTGCAGAATCTGAGATTCATTCCCGAGTCATGGGATTTTCCACGCAGGGGTTACCCATCCGTCGGTGATTCTCCTCCTCCTCCTCCCCCTCCTCCTCCTCCTCTTCCTCCTCCTCCTCCTTCTCCCTCTTATTTTTCTTTTAAGATTTATTGATTTATTTGAGAGAAAGAGTGAAGGGAGGGGCAGATGGAAAGGGAGAGGGGAAGGGGACTCCCGGCTGAGTATGGAACTTGACTCGGGAGTTGATCTCTGGGAAGGGAGATAGTGACCTGAGCTGGAGCCAAGAGTCAGTCACTTAAGAGAGGCACCCCTGGTCGGTGCTTCTGGGTCACCCCGGAGCCCCAGGCCACTGGACCTGACTGCCCAACGCAGGGACGCTGCTGTCCCTATCCTCACTAAGCCTGACGAGGACAGATGCGGTGGGGCAGGGCATGCTGGGTCATGGACCGGCCTTCCCTTTGGCAGGACAGCTGGGGGTGTGAACACTGGAGACTTTTTTAGGTGCCCAACAGGGCTCACCTCTCAGCTTTCCATTTTACCTCGTGGGTGGCGGGGGGCACTCAGACCCCCTGGGCATAGTGTTACCTGAGAACCACATATATGGAGCCCACCGAACATGCTGCAAATCATTAAACTTGGATCCAGCTTTCTCTTCTGGAAAGTTCTGTTTCCCACTGTGGACATCCTTTCTCAGTCCTCCTGGGCACACCATAAGTCACCATCTGTAAGAAGGGCGGAGCAGGCAGAAAAGGAGTTCACCTGGATCCCCTTTCTGGGACTCTCCTCCCGTTGTCCTGTTCCGACAGCCCTTTGAAGGGCTTGCACTCTGACTCTTGGTACTAGGGGCCTTGGGGGCTGTGGGCATTTGGCCAGCCAAGTTCTTCTAAGTGACAGCTGGAGTCAGGGGTGGTCTTGGCTTTGGCCCAGCCCCTGAGCCACTCCCAGCAAGTTCTTGAATCCTCTCGGCCACATTCCACATGGGTTCCCTTGGGTTAAGGTGTTATGGTGCCCAGCAGTCTCTGGCACATTCTGGAAGCTCAGTAATCCCTAGGTACCCTTTATCTCACCTCTGTTGTGGCCAAGAGTCCCCAAAGCAGTAACGATGATTTTAGGGGGGACAATTCTTTCCCTCAATTTCAATGGTTAATAAAGGAAAATATGCTTGACTTTTGTCCAGCTTTGCATGTTTGAATTTTAAATGATTCAATTCGTTATTAAAACTTAAGTCACTAAGGACAGGTTTTTTTTTAATTTTTTAATTCATTTTATTTTTTAAAGATTTTATTTATTTAGGATAGTGTGATTGGGTTATGGACACTGGGGAGGGTTTGTGCTATGGTGAGTGCTGTGAAATGTGTAAGCCTGATGATTCATAGACCTGTACCCCTGGGGCAAATAATAATTTAAAAAGAGGTTTTATTTATTTATTTATTTATTTATTTATTTATTTATTTATTTGACAGAGAGAGAGAGAGAGAGAGAGAGAGAGAGAGAGAGAGAGAGAGACCACAAATAAGCAGAGAGACAGGCAGAAGGAGAAGGAGAAGTAGGCTCCCTGCTGAGCAGGGAGCCCGATATGGGGCTCCATCCCAGGACCCTGAGATCATGACCCGAGCCGATGGCAGATGCTTCACCATCTCAGCCACCCAGGCGCTCCAAGGAGAGTTTTTTCAAATGGCAGAAAGACGTGCTTTAGTGAATGCTCCCCATGCGAATTACCAGCATGTCACGAGGTGTATAGACCTTGCTAGCCACGTTTCCCTGCGTGTCTCATGAAGTCAGCCCTTGGTTCCTGTTCAGCTGTGGTGTGTGTGAGTGAAATAGTAGCAGCCTCTCCTACATCTAGACGTAATTTCTGTTGGAAGCCCCTACTCTGCTATAAATAGAAGTTCAGTCCATTCAGAATCCCCTGCCCCTTTCCTGGAGCATGGAGTCACCACCAGCCCACTGTGACCTCAGCAGGGACATCCTAATTCTGGCTGCCGTGTGGTTGCCGGGCCAGCCGCACCCAGCCTCTGGGCATGCCCATTCCACGGCTACTGCCTTGTCCCTCTCCAACAACAGGAAACACTATGGCTCCCTTGTCTCCGGGGCTCAGGAAAGCTCTGTGAGCTCATGCCAGGGCCCATCTGCCCAAGCAGATGCTCTGAGTAGCCACTTCCCTGGGGCATTGTCACCTCCCAGGATCTCTGCCTGGGAAGGGAAACTGGGTGATCATTAACTCTGATCCCCCAAATGATTCCAGTTCTTCCATGCATGAGGCAGGGTTGTACTTCTCTGCCCCCTTGAAACGAGGTGTGGCCTGTGACCTCCTGTGTCATGTGACTTGCTTTGGCCAATGAAGAGTGAGAAATGACAAGGGGCACCTCCTGTCAGATGCTTTAGGAGCCAGATTGCAATTTGCTAACCCTTTCTTTTCCTCTGCTGTGGAGACTAATGTGTTGGTGGTTGTTGGGATGGTGTTGCTCTATCAGCCTGGGTTCTGGGCAGGGTGTCTAGCCTGGGGCCCAGTGTGAGAAGACATGAGGAGAGCTCTCCATCTACCTACAATGGATGTGGAATGACAGTGAGAAATTAACCTCATTTGGTTAAGCCAATGAGATTTGGGGCTGCTTGTTACTGCAGCAAAGCCTACCTATCCTGACTGCTAAAGAGACACAATCTCCTCTGCTCTTAACATTCCAGATCACCCTAGGGTCTGATATGCCCCATTGCTGAGCCGAAGGGAACAGGGCAGGAGGCCCTCTCTTGGCTTCCTTGGGATTCCTGCCCTCCCAACTTCAGGTTTTTCCTCTGATCACACCCTACTTCTACTTACTCATTTACCCTCCCTGGCTTGTTCCATTCTCTCAAGTCTAGACTCTTGAAAAGTAGAAAGTAAGAAATGACTCGACTCCCTTTTGTCTACTGTCCTATTATCCTTCTCCAAGGCCAAATGGGGGAAGAGAGGAAGAATAAGCCCAGGGTAACAGTGGAATGGAGAACAAGGAATGAGGTTGAATGGAAACAGAGGCTGGGTAATGACCCCCAAAGGGATGCCCACGTCCTAATTCCTGAGCCTGTGAATAAGTTGCCTGAGGCAAAAGGGCCTTTGCAGATGTGATTCAGTTAAGGGTTTTGAACACCCAGGGGGCATTCCTGGGTTATCTGGGTGGGCCCACCGCAGCCACTAGGGTTCCTGTAAGAGGGAAACATGAAGGTCAGTCAGAATAGGAGATGGGATAACTGGAGCAGAGGTCACACTGGGGGACTTTGCAGGTGGAAGAAGGAACCACAGACACAGGCAGCCACAAGAAGCTGGAAAAAACAAGGAAAGTGATTCTCCCCTGGAGTCTCCAGAAGGAATGCAACCCTGCCAAGCCTTTGATGTTAGCCCAGGGAGATCAAGTTGGGTTTCTAACCTACAGAACTGTAAAGTAACAAATGTGTGTTGTTTAAGCTTCCTGGTTTGTGGTCATTTGTGGTAGGAAACAAAGCCCCTGGCTGCTGGCTAAATATTGTCCTGTCATGTACACAGGCCAGTTAGGGTCATCAGGTTTGCATAAAGTAAATTCTTTGTCTTTATTCTTTGGCTTCATACAAGCCCAGCTGTGGTCCTTCACTCCCTCTTGCTTGATTTCTTCTCCCAGCATTCCAGTTTTCTGAACCCCTGTACCTTCTTCAGGCTGAGGATCTACCAACTTGTTTGGAAAACCCCAATGAGCTGCTCCTTTGGTTTCTACTTTCGCCTCCTGGAGTGCACTCCTGTCCCTTCTTTCTGCTTTTGCTCCAACATCTAGCTAGTCCCAAAGAAGAGGCCCATCCTGCCACCACTTCTTCAGGGCTTCCCACCAACCCCACTGTTTTCTCCCTATGGACCTATCCAAACCCAACCAGATCTGGTCTTCAACAATGTGAGGAAGTCAGGGTCCCAAGTTTGACTTTTCTGGGCACCTCCAAGAATATACTGTCCAATATGGCAGCCACTACCCCATGTGACCATGTACACTTAATTCCAAATTGATGAAAAGTAAAAACTCAGTTACCCAGTCACACAGCCACATGCCAAGCACTCAACAGCCACACACGGCTAGTGACCACTGCATTACACATCACTGATAGGAAAATTTCCATCCTAGCAAAAAGTTCCATTGGACAGCCCTGCCCTAAGACATTCTTTCCCTTTAATGCCCTTACAGCCTTGTCCAGCCGAGAGAAAGGAGCTCCTATTGCCATCTACATGTAGGTGTGAGAAAGCCTTAGTTTTATATTCTTGCTCCTTGGAGTATTTGCATTTTCAGCCTCCTCTCCCATCTAGGAGATGGGTATTTCTCCCATGAGAAAGGAATTCCAATATGTAGGGTGCAGCCATGGACCTCAGCCTCTATCTCTCTCTCTCCTCTAAAGTGTTTTCTCCCACCGCATAGACAGAAAGCTTCAACTGTATCTCTCAGGTTGCCTTGCAGTTGGAGTCCCTGATTTATTTATTTATTTTTAAAGATTTTATTTATTTATTTGATGGGGGTTGGGGGGAAACACAAGCAAGGGGAATAGGAGAGGGAGAAGAAGGTTCCCTGCTGAGCTGGGGTTCCAACACAGGGCTAGATATCAAGATCCCAGGATCATGACCTGAGCCAAAGGCAGACGCCTAAATGACTGAGCCACCCAGGCACCCCAGAGTCCTGGATTTAAAATAAGCTCTTCCAACAGGAAGCACTTAACACAAGTTTAGAAAAGGCAAGAAAGGTGGAGGCCATCTTCCTCAAGATTTCTCTTCTGGCAAACAAGAAAGACCCAGGGCTGGTTTCAGTCTTCCAATGTCCAGCTTCACGGTCACAAGGCAGCTGTGTTGGTGACCAGTGCTTAGGCAAACTGGGCAGTGCTACCTTCCCAGTTGCATCTTCCTGGTCTCCAGATGGCAACCAGGGCAGTGCATTCCTGGAATCATTTCCTGTTCTGTGGCGTTCCGGTCATCATCCCTGGAAACCCAGGCTGGGATGCCCTCCCACCTCAAATGACCCTGTAAATCTTTAATTCCCTGTATTAAGTCCCTTTCTGCTTAAAATACCTAGTGTGGTTTCTGTTCCCTGCACTAAACTATTTCAGCAAGGAGCCAGAGAATAGTTGAAGCAGGCAAATTATAAATCAGAATGACCATCTGGGCATCTCAAAAATGTGAATTGCCTGTGATCCCAATAATTTGTCCCAGAAGTAACAGCTCCCAGCCTCTGTTGTCACTCCTTAGCAGAGCTGGCCCAATGGACACCTGCCTTCATGTTAAGTAACGGTTTTATAGCTCTTCAGAATTCTGGAACCCCAGAATACAGGGGTCAAGGAGCCCAGACAACTTCAAACACTGTAGCTGGCTAAAACAATAGGTTCATTTTGTTTTGTTTTGTTTTCTCACTAAGGCTAGATTCAAAGCAATACAGTTGCAAGGTCAAAGCTTCAACTGAAACGTGACTTCCAAGGTATGTAAAATCTGCCAGGTAAAATTATGAAACACAAGTCACAGTTATATTGGTTCTGCAGAACTAGAAAACACGACAAATTTTTTATTCATCAAGATGGAAAAATCGCGGGAAGACTGGGCGTGGTGATGGATGGTCTCCTCACCACCTGTGACTATGGCGTGCAATCCCTTGGGCAAGCTCATTCACTGCTGTCCACACGGTGTGGCTTTGCCAGCTCTGCCTTTTTTTTATATATAAATTTTTTTTAGATTTATTTATTTATTTGACACAGAGAGAGAAATCACAAGTAGGCAGAGAGAGAGGAGGAAGCAGGCTCCCTGCCGAGTAGGGAGCCCGATGCGGGCCTCGACCCCAGGACCCTGAGATCATGACCTGAGCCGAAGGCAGAGGCTTTAATCCACTGAGCCACCCAGGTGCCCGCCAGCTCTGCCTTACATGTACTTTATTCTCCTTCCAGGTTTCAGTGATTCCAGGACAGTGAATTATCTTTTCTCCCCAAGGGGCAGGAATTATTTGAAAATCATATCCCAGTAAGTGCCCTTGTATACCTGTGGTGATCTTGTAGTCAAGATCACCAAGAGCCTCTGCCCATTTGTCTCTCTCACTTGTTCACTGAATATTTAGTGGACACTGTTGTGGGTTACAGAGCGATCCCCTCCAAAAAAGTATGTTGGAGTCTGCTAACCCCTGATACCTTCAGATGTGGCCTTATTTGGAAATAGAGTCATTGTAGATGCAATTAGTTAGGATGAGGGCACCTGGGGGTAGGGGTACAGTGGGCCCGAAACTAAGATGACAAGTGTCCCAAAAAGGTGGCCACGTGAAGGCGGGCACACAGGGAGAAGGCCAAGGTAAAGGCAGAGGTTGGAGGGATGTGACTATAAGCCAAGGAACCTTGAAGCTTGCTTCGGTCTCCCATCCAAGTACTAACCAGGCCCGACCCTGCTTAGCTTCCGAGATCAGACAAGACCGGGTGCGTTCAGGGTGGTATGGCCGTAGACTGAAGCTTGCTTCGGGAAACTAGGAAGACACAAGGGTCCCCCACGGCTTTCAGAGAGAGCATGGCCCTGCCAACCCCTTGAACTTGGATCCAGCCTCCAGAAGAATGGGACAATAAATTTCTGTTGTTTTACACCACCTAGTTTATGACAGCCTGGGTAACCTAACATAGATACCCATCAGGCACCAAGCAATAGTTGAGGAGCTGGGCTGACAGTGGGGAAGGAGGTGGCATGGTCTCCGTCCTCCAGGAACTCACAGCCTCTCCTGCCTTCTCACCCGTCTCAGCGCTCTCTGCGTCCTGTCTTCCCACAGCCTCTTTCTTCAACCCCTCCGGAGGAAGGACGGGCAGCCATTTCCAATGTCCCAGGGTCAAGGATCCAACCAACAAGCCAATCGTCAGTGCTGATTTAGGACCAGGGGCCACGGTCCCTGGCTCATGAGCTACGAGCAGGATATTTTAGTCACGCTCTGATTCTAATCAAGGCTCCTAGTTTTATATGTGGGGAAACCGAGGCCTGGGGAGCTGAAGTGTCTTGTCCAAGAACAAGTTAGTGCTGAGGTGCCCGGATTCCCAGTCTTGAAGTCCCCACCCTGCTGAAGCCCAGGGAGAGCTGAAAGGAACAGCTCCATCTTCCCGGGGAGCATCTGTCCTTGGCCAGTGGCTCTGCCTCCAGAAGGCCCTCTTTCCAGAGCAGTGTCTCACAGGTGAAAAGACCTGCCTTCTTCCCATGCCCGCACAACCGGACGTCATCAGCCATTACTAGCAGCCCCATCCCCTAGTTCTCCTTAACCACCCACTCTGAGACTTGTCCCTCTGGGCTGGACATCCACACCCTGAGCCAGGTCAGTCCTGCCTGGAGCTCTGTGGGGACCTGGGCTGGGCTGGGGAGCCCGAGTCAGCCAGGGCACACAGCTGTGCACCCAAATAATGTGTGGGTGTGATTTTCATGCAGTAGATAGCCTGGCTCCAACGCATGTGTTAGGTACATCAGCGACTCCCAGTTCATGTGGGGTCGAAGCCCCTTTAAGAATCCCTTGAAAGTTATAAATCCTCCCTTATGAAACTTAACATTCAGCTAATACGCAGAGAACTCTGCAAGCGGTTTTTCAGGGGGGCTTGTTAGCCACTGAAGCCTGCTTATGTCCTCCTCAGAGATCCACAGAATCCAGGCTAAGACCCCAGCCTTAATTACACACATCCACATTCCAGTGTGATTACGGAGCTGTGCACAACATATCAACAGACACATTCACATATAAAATATGTGCTATGCATTCTCTGTGGCTTATCTTATGTATGAATACTTAGAGCCGGGTATCTCCAACATTATGTATGTTGAGTGAAATGAAAAGAACACAGGCTTTGGGGGTCCACAGACCAGGGACAAAATTTCGCTTTCCTTCTCTCTGAGCTGCATCGCCTTGGGCACGTGAATTTGCTTCTCTGAGCCTCAGTTTCCTAAAGTGTAACATGTGGATACACGTGAAGTTGAGAAATAAATTTAAAATGCCTAGTAAAAGAATAGACAGCAATTTGGAAATTATCGAAGAAGTAAATTATATATATAGTGATCTCTTTCTCTCTCCGTTTCTATTTCTCTCTACTCTATGTGTAATATACCCTATACATTTTAAAAGATATTCTCCCAAATGCTACCAGTGCAGGGAGTTGGGCAGAACTATGGATGATTGAATGTATTTTTCTGTATTCAACAGAGAACATTGATTCTTTGGGCATACAAAAGAAAAGAAAATGCAACATTATTATTTTTTCAAACTAAGTGCCTAATACAGTGTTTGTCAGAGAGTAGATGTCCAATAAATAACACTTATTATTACATTTATGTGTTGCATGAAATATACTTCTGTATCATATAAAGTATATTATTAAAGAATCACTGGTATTCATTCATTTGTAAAGTATCTGCAGACTATGTATGACATGCATACAGGGTATCGTCCTGGACTCAGGGGAGAGGGTGGGAAGGTGATGAGGCCAGGCAGGTAACTGTTGTACCCCACACAGTGCCAGGTGCCAGGGTGAGGCTCCAACATTGCTTGGAGAGGGAGCTTGTGTGTTGGGGGGTGAGGGTGTTGCGTGGACAAGTGCCATTTCAGCGGGTCTCGAAGGCAGGATGGGGGGGGGTGTTCCAAGAAGGAGAAGGAAGGAAAGAGGAGCTCCTAGAGGGACGAATGGAAAGAGGAGCCGGCAGCAAGCAAAACACTCAGACCTGGGGACACAGAGAGGGGTGGGGATGGACCACAGGCCATGAGTTCCAGGCTAACACATTTTGACTTCATTGGATAAAAAATGGGAGTCACTGAGCTGCCTCTTAAGCAAAGAAGTGGTCTAATCAGAGCTGCAGTTTATGTTTTCAACTTACAACGACAGTCATTTGCAAGTAGTAGAAACTGGAGAACAGTGGCTCAACTACATAGGGCTATTCTTTTCTTTTCTCTCCTTTCTTTTTTCTTTCTTTCCACATAACATGGAGTCTGGAGGTCGGTATTCTAGATCTGGCCCCTAGGCTCTCCTGTGTTATGGATGGGGCAGGTGTCTTCTACCTTTCTGCTCTACCATCCCTGGAGTGTGGCTCTCATTCTGAGATTGCCTCATGGTCATAAAATGGCTGCTACCCCTCCACCCTCGAGGTAGGGTGCAATGGGTGGGGGTGGCGGGCAGGAGAAAAAGGAGGAGGAGGATGTGGTGGACTAGGTGGAGGGAAGGGAAGAAGGAGGAAGTGGATTCCATTCGTATGAAAATCTGTAAGAGGGAAATCTGTAGAGACAGAAAGTATTTTAGAGGCTGTCAGGGGCTGGGAGGGAGGGGGATTGGAGACATAAAAGGATGATAGCTAAGGATACAGGGTTTCCTTCTGAGGTGATGAAATGTTCTAAAATTGACTGTGGTGGTGGGCATACATATCTGTGTATATACTAAAAATCCCTGCACTGAATTATGCACTTTAAGTGGGTGGTGTGTAGGGGGTGGGGATCTCTGTGAAGCCCCTCCCTACTGCCTCTCTTGTAATGTGGCGTAAACATGGAGAACAGGCTCAGACCCTTCCCGAGAGCCAATGGGAGGAGCCAATGGGAGGCCCTTGGGGAGTGGGGAGAGGACGGCATGGAGGGATGGAGAGGACCAGGTAGGTCTGAGGACACCGAGGCAGCCGCAGACTCTAGAGGGCGTTCAGCTCCAGGCCCGTGCCTGGATTTCAGGTGACATATAGATGGACAGATGCTTGACTGAGCCCTGCTCCCACCTGCCTCGATCCATGCTCTCAATGGCCCCGAACAGCCCCTCGTTCATTAACTTGTTCACACGTCTGCTCATTTAGTCCCTGATTCATTCACCTACAAATACCCACTTGCCTTCTGCTTGGTGCTTCCAAGATTCCCACCCGCCATCCACACAGAAGCCCTCATTCTCACAGCTTCATTCACTCATTTCATAGATAGTCAGGGAGCGCCTGCTAGGTGCCAGGCATGGTGACACAGGTGGACGGGGCAGACAAAATCCCTGCCCTCTCCATAACGGACAGACTCTCAGGAAGGAACATAAATTCTAGTATCTTACATTTATTAGAATTTTTCTTAAATAGGAGCACATAAAACTAGGTATAAACTCCTTATGCTTATAGTTCTTATGGAACTATAGAACCCAAAGGAATTTACAAATGTAGCGTGAATAAAACAATAAAAACCTATAACGATATAAATGCTTTTCTGCACCTAGACTCGGACTTGCGGTGTCAGCGTGAGCCCTGGGGAAGTCAGTCTTCCACAGTGTCTGCCTGAAGTCCTGCTCACGATGTCAGTTGGGAAGAAAGCTTGAGAAGAGCCAGGGTCCAAGGACTCACGGGGACTGCCTCTCCTCACGGGGGGAGGCCCTGAGCATGCCGAGGAACCTGGCCTCGTGGCTGCCTGTGGGGAGAAGGTACTACATGAGGTCCAGAAGCTGAGTGTGTGAATGACAGGGTGGGGACGAGCTTGGCGTGGCTGGCTGTGGGCGGAGAGGAGGAGAGCCTGGCGGCCTGATTCAGGGGAGCTTAGGCATTGTCACGGCCAAAACGGAGTCCCCAGAGGGCTGTGATCTCATTTCTGTTTATCGGGGCCACGCTGGCCCCCGTGTGGCTGGTAGATGGGAAGACGGACGAAGCAGGTTAGTGCCATGGTAAGAAGCCTGGGTGGGAGGTTGCGGACACCAGGCTGAGCCCAGGAGAGAAGCCTGGGCTGCAGACCAATCTGGCCATCAGCAGTGGTGGCCAGGGACAGCCAGGACAGACCTCAGCTTGGGCACTGGCGAAAACAGGGGAGGCTTCAGGGAATCGATGCAAAGGGACCTGGAAGGTCAGCCGCCCCAAAGTGGAGGGGAGGAGCAAGAGAACCTTGGCGGGGTCTCAGAGGAGGACACTCAAGGGCGGGGCTGGGCGCTCAGCAGTGGCCAGTGGGCTGCGGGCTCCCTGGCCCTTGACGCCCCTGTGGGCAGCCCTTGCTTCCTGGTCAGGAGCCCCGGGATGAGGTGGTCAGGCCAGTCCCCAGCATCAGGGATGGGCCCAGGCCCAGAGGAAACAGATGCCCACCTCCCTAGGCCTGCTTTTCATTCTGGTGCCACCGTAAATTGCTTGAAGCGGCCCCCTCTCCCCCTACGTGGCTGCTGTTTTGCAGTCGGGGTGTATCAGTCATGATAAGACATTACTTAAAGCAGTGGTGACGGGGCCTAATCAGTCTTGTGAAATATAGACTTCTCCCCACACGGCGGGCAGGGCCCACATTAATACACATTTATGCAAAGCAAGAGCTGTAGCTGTCGGGGGCTAATCTTTACAAGTATGATAAATGATGTTTATTTTCCATGATGGAACGAAACACCCCAGCCGACAGTAATTGTAATAAAAAGGACAGATCAACTTCTATAAAGTGATTGAATTACCCTTCGATTGCATTAATGTCCACACTTGGTTGTGCCACTGGCTTCCTCGAGGTTCCGGGGACAGTGAGCAGGACAATTTCCCCTTCAAGTCCATGCCTGCCCTTCACCCAGGCTGCTGGGGCCAAGGGGCTGCCCGCTGGCACTGTGGGGCTGGTCTCCTCCTGCCCAGGCCTTTATCTTCCAGAGTGCGAGGAAGCTGAGCTGGGGGAGCGTCAGCCTGGGACACCTGTGTGTGGCCGGGATGGAGTGACCCTGCATGGCCAGCCTTTTGGAGCAGAAAGCGAGGTGTTATGTCCAATTGTCCCCATGGCCCTGAGGGGCTATTATTGTTCTGTCTTTGTAGGTGAAGAAGTAGGGGCTCAGAAAGGTTAAGTGGCTTGGCCAAGGTCACACAGCTAGCGTGTGTCAAAAATGATGTCCCGGCCCAGAAGTGTTTACAGGACCGCTACTGAAGTGCCTGAGGGGGTCTCTTGCTCCAGATCTTCCTCTGATGTGAACTGACCAGCCCCACACTGATCCAGGCACAGTCTGGACACCAGCGGGCCTAGACCAGAGATGCTGGGTACCATCTTCCAACATCACAGCCTAGGGAAATGTACAGGGTTAGCAGGCAGATGGGTTAGAAACTGTCTCGAGACCTCAGTCTTCCCATTTATAAAATGGGGATAAGAATGGCACCCAGCTCACGAAGTTGGTGGTCAGTTCAGTGAGAAGGGGGTCCCATGAAGTCTCAGCGGGGTCATGCCCTGGATTCGGCTATCTCTTGTAGGTCCAATGACCCTATGGGGATGACGGCTATCAGTAACCCCAAGGAGGGGGAAATGGCATCCCTGGCCTATTATCCAAGGGATCGCTTAATAAAGTACATAGGCTCTTCTCACTCACTTGCCTGAAACCACCAATGGTCTCTCTTGGATTCAGAATAAAACGCCCTATCCTTAACCCACAGAGGTTTGTCCCCAGGTATAATTCCCTGTCATTAAGCTACCCAGGTAGTGATTTCCTAGGAGCCCATCAAACAACACTTTGTCCTGACTGAGCCCAGTTCTGGATGCTCCCTACTCCTCACACTGCCTATTATAGGTGGGGGAACTGAGGCTTGGGGAGAGCAGAGCACTTACTAGCTCCCCAAGAGCCAGTTAGTGACAGAGCCGGCTTTCAGAGCCAGAGTGGTGGTCCTACAGCCTGGTGTGGGATCTGCAGCATGTGGATCCAGGGGCTGGGGGAGCGCGCTAGGGGGGCCATCCCCCCAGGGGACTCAGCACCCCCATACTGCTGCGCCCTGGTTCTCCAGTTTAAGCATGCTTCAGAATCACCTGGGGGCTTATGGGAACCCAGATCCATGTGGTTTGTGCGTACAACGGAATAGTATTCAACTATACTAAGGAATCTAGCTCTGATGGGTGTTGCAGCATAGATGAATCCCGACACCGTGATGTCAAATGAAAGCAGCCAGACACAAAAGGTCACCCACTGTATGATTCCATTTATGTAAGATATCCAGAACAGGCAAATGCACACACGGAGCCGGGAAATATGGGCTGGCGGTTGCAGGGCTGGGGAAGGGGGAATGGGGAGTAACTGCTTCATAAGCTCGGCTCTTCCCCGGTACTTCCTTCTTCCTTCCTTTTGGGGTGATGAAGCCGTCTGGGGACTAGAGGGAGGTGGTGGTCGCAAAACATGGTGAGCTCACCAGGGTCACCAAATTGTACACTTTATTTTTTTAAGATTTTATTTATTGGAGAGAGAGAGAGGGACAGAGCATGTGCAGGGGGGAGAAGGCAAGAGAGAGGGAGAAATGAGCTCCCCCATTGAGCCCGCTGAGCAGGGAGCCTGACGCAGGGCTCGATCCCAGGACCCTGAGATCATGACCTGAGCTTCACAGGGTTCTAGCGGGGAGCGCAGGTCCCGTGTAGTTTGGACCTAAGAACAGTCCTCCTCTTTCGGGGAAGGGTGTCCTCTTCGACCCAGCAATGGAGTGTGCAGCTTTGGAGGGACTCACGTGGAGCCGTGAGGGAGGAAGGGGACACCTGCCTAGCCAGCCAGATCTGCAGAATCAACCCTGGCGATCGGTGGGGTGACGGATGTCACAGAGCACCCTCACATTCCAGCAGTGCCGTTTCTCGTTAGCTCCCAGGTGCTGCTGGTTCCTGGGCCGCTCTTGGAGAACTGCCCAGGAGAGAATGCAGAGCCTCTGGGCTCCCTGGGGGCTGGCGTGAGCCTCAAATTGGAGCCATTTACCAGCAGGACTAAAGGACAGCACGGTGACAGTACGTTCGTGGAGGTCATCGTCCCCCTCACGTGGATCATTTCGGGCTGCTGTTTATTCCCCCTTCAAGTTTTCGATTCATGTCCATGCTCCAAGTTTGTTACTTGTTTTGAATATCCCTCATATTTTAGCTCAAAAGCAAACTATCTTTCATAGGAATGTTTTAAAAACACGATTGCTTTGTTTGTAGCTCTGGTTTGGGTTATGCTCGTCTCTGCTTGGAAGTCAGTGGGAGGCCGGAAGGTGCTAGAAAGAGAGAGCTGGAGTGAGGGCCAGGGAGCATGTGTGTGTCTGGAGCCCAGCCAGGTGGCAGAGCCCTGGACCCCCCACTCTTTCCCCGAATCGGCCCCGCTGGCCTTGCCCCAGCTCCCAGCTTTGACCCCAGGGCCTCTCTGGGCCATACCACAGTCCCTGCCCCCTGGGCAGCATCGTCCCCAAACCTGGGCCTGCCCGGGCTTCCCCTCCACCCTTTTATGTAAGTCAGGCAGTCAGGGGGCAGCCCCAACTCTGCCTTTTCTAGAACTTTCCTAACCAGCCCACTGCCACTATTTGGCCAGATTACTGCAGACAAATTGCTTAGCGTTACCCCCCTTACCTCTCACCAAGACTGAGGTAAGAGAGTCCCAGCCTGTCCTCTGCACCTGGTGCCTGAGCGTTTGCTGTGTTTGTGTAGCATGTGTGTGTGTGTCCCCACACGTGGAAACTTTTCCTGCCCCTTGGGTGGAGAGGAGCCAGCCAGAGCAAGCATCTGAGGCATCTGGCCCTGGATGCGTGATCCTGTGGAGGCTAGAGATAGGGAGGATTCCTCTCATTCCTGCATTCCGAGGGGGGAGGGCCTTGTTTACCTGGGACCAGGCTGACCCCTGAGACCCAAATGACCCACCAACCATCCAGCCAGGCTCTTGAAGACACTTTGATCCTCATTGCCAGCTGTCTACCCCCAGAGCAAACCCTCACCAGACACTTCCTCTTGGGCAGGAAAAAGGAAGATGCAAGTCTTCCTCCTCTTCAACTGAGACCTCCCAAGGGAAGAGGGAGCCCTACCCCTCACCCCACCCACCTCTCGTCATCAGACTAGCCTGCAGATCACCTCCCAAGACCAGGCAGACCCAGCCCCCACGCACGCTGCTGTTCCAGGCACATCCCCAGCCTTCCACCACCACCGCGCCCCCTTGGGCTCTGGCCATCGCCATGACGGTGCGAAGCCTTTGGCCCTGTCTCTGTTGTGGGTAAATGCCTTTAGGAAGGGGAGAAACAGGGACCACCCTTGAACCTGCTAATTCTAGGAGCTGAATTTCACTCCTGCTAACATTTAGCCAAAGGGAAGATTTTAAGACATTAACATTCTGTTTAGTTCTGAAAGTCCTTCTCCGAGCATCCTCTCCATCACAGAGATTCATTCAACAAACTCATAATCAGGGGACCTGATGCCTGGCCCCGAGCCCTTGGCCTCAAAGAGACAAACAAGGACTGGACAATAAGAAGTCCATCCAAAAGGCTGTAAGAAGGAGCCCGAAGAAGGGGCCTGTTAGGAAAGGCACCTGGAGGAGGGTACACGGAGCTGAGTTTTGGGGAGCTGAGAAGGGCTGGTAGGGTGAACGGGTGGGCACCAAGCAAAGGTATTCCCGGAGAAAGAACACGGACCCAAAGGCCCAGAAGTGGGTTTGCTCGTGGCTCTCCAGATGAGACGTGGTAGGAACGTTTGGTTTCTGATTATGCCACCTCCAAGCCGCCCCCCAAAGCCCTTGAACTCCCAGGAACCACCAGCAGATGTTCGTTAGTGGGCGGGGGCAGGAGGACTGAAGCCATTTGCCAGGGCTCCGTGTTCAGAATAAATCTCGGCCTGCGCTCCTGGTCCTGAGCCATTTGGGGGGGCTGGGGGATGGGAGCCCGGGGAAAGAAGCCTAATAGGTTGCTCTTAATTATTATTATTACTTTTTATTAGGAGGCCCGGCTGCCCAGACCATAAGGACGTGCGCCCTTACCTCTGCTGGAGCATCATTAGGGGACCATATTTGGGTGAGACTAATGAGGTTGGCTGCAGGAAGGACCGGAAATCAACAAGGGGCGCCGCTGGTTGGTGCCAAGGGGTTTGAGGCCACACTTTTATTTTGTGGCAGCATATTGCCGCGAGCTGAGGTTCTTGCTAATGTGCCCCAGCCAGCTCTGGGCTGTGGGCTCTGAAATGCTACAATTTATTATGATTATCAGGGCCGTGATGTGGGGAGGCTGTTTGGAATTTCCACCCCGATAATGAGACAGGCAGGCGGTGCCATTCTCAGGGACCGTTTTCCCTCGGCAGCACAGGAAGAAGGTGGCTCTCATGGTAGCCACAGATAGCCCCTGTGGGATGGAGGTGGGAACCATGGTAGGGTTTGCAAATAGTTCTCTCTTCTCCATGGGGCTGGATCCCTATCCAAACAAGGCATCACCCAGCCTAGTCCAACCCATCCAGAGAATGCTTCTGTCCCGGGTGAAGACTTACACAGCTATAGAACAAGAGAACTGCCTTCACTTGAAAACCCAGCTCTGCCCCACCTCCTACAGGAAGCCTTCCCTGATCTATGCACCCATTAACATCCACCCTCTCTGTTCTGAGTACCTATATGGAGGCTGGCCCTTGTCCTACTCTGTGTCATTTACTTACCATGTATCAAGCTTCTCTGAACCAAAGCACGATGGTCTGAGGATAAGCAGCACATTGAGGGTCTCTCCATGAGAACTTCTTCTCTGTGGGGCTGAGCAGGGAACCCTTTGGTGGGCTAGAATCTTCCCGTGTCTCCCAAATCCGCTCAGCCCTGCTCCCTCCTATGGGTTCTCTCACCATTCCACTTTATGTGGCTTTGGGTGATGGGCAGCCCAGGTATGCGATATGAGGGAGGCAGGAGAAGGAGGCCACGGTGCTTATGCCCCACGGGCTCCCTTCCCTGGGGGTTGCTTCGGGTCATGATTCAATGCAACTCTCCCCTTTGGGGTTTCTGGCCTCTTCGGTCAGAGGATGTAACAGCTTTTCTGTGGTGAGTCCTAGAGTATGAGCTAGCCTTGGGTTACCTCTCAACTTCCCACATCTGTGTAGCTAACCCCTCTATCAACCCTCCCCTGTGGCTGGACAGTAGAAGGGGGTGGGCAGGAGAGAGACACAGACATCTGAGTGAGAAGTGGATTCAAGAAGGCCAACTTCCATCAGCTGTTGTTTTGAGGTCCTGAAGAGAACTCGGAAGCCACCTCCTGGATCAGCAGAGGGAGAGTGCTGTGATCGATTAGTAATGCCTGACGTGGGAGCAAGAGCTGCAGTAGTGATGTGTGTGCTGTGTGTCCTACCAACCCAGGACTAATCCCAGATAGCACTGAGCTGCAGGAAAAGGGAATCAGATGGTATCCTCTAAGCTTTGGTGGGAGGGAAGGAAAGTGTCATCAGAGCCATTTTGAATAGACAAGCAGAGTCCCTGTATTTTTCTCTCCTGTGGTGTGGCGCTGTGGGCAGTGGACAGAAGGAAGGCCAGCAAGGAAGCCACTGCCATGGACACGAGCAGTTGAGAAAAAGGGAAATGCAGAGCACGGGGAGGCGGGCAGAGGTTGGGGGGGCGGGGCAAGACTTGGAGGACAAATTCTTAGGACTTGACGGCTCCTAACTGTCAGGGTTGAAAAGGAAAGAGATTGGGGTGAATCCTGTAACCAGGATACTGGAAGGATGTAGGTGTCATAATGGGAATAAGAGACCCACAAGGAGAAGCAGGTTGGGGAAGAGGTCCTTATAAGACGTCCTTATTGTCTTGGAAGGAACCCTGAGCCCTAAATGCACTTTGACAACTGGGGGCTGGGGTAGGCTGGTGGGCACCGCACAGGCTCCAGTCCCCTCAGCTGGCCAGTAATGAGGCACCTCTAATTGGAAACGTGGCGGTGGCACCATCTGGCCTCCAGGAGTGAGTGACAGCAGGGGGAGGGGGCGGCAGCTGGTCAGGAAGGGGTGAGGGGTGCGCACATGCCACACAGGTGCCTCGGGTCTCTGCCTCGCGGCCAGTGGGAAAGCCACCCTGGGAGCCCCGTTCCTCCAGGGACACCACTCTGTCCTTGTCCCCTTACACCTGATCTCCCCAGGGCAAGTTTTCCCGATTGAGGTTTTTTTTCTCCTAATTTTAAAATTCACATCTGCTCATCGTAGAAAATTAGAAAACCACAGCGCACTGTTAAGAAGAAAAGAAAAACCCCTAGGACGCCACCTGCAGAGAGAGTTGCTGGTAAGGGTTGGTATATTCCCTTTAGACTTGTTTTTTGGTTTGTTTGTTTTTTGTTTTTTTTTCCTTTTCTGCTTTTCTTTTCTCAATATGTATGATGGGGAAACCCCTCTGGCCACCACCTTGGGTCTGCAGGAAACAGCATGTACCTTTGGGCTGTCACTCAGCTTAGTGTGGATTCTGGGCTGTTGAGGAGCCCTGAGTCACCTGTCACTTACGTTGGTCCACATAAGTGACCCCAGAGAGACACCAGGGCTGCACGAGCATATTTCTTGGATGTGGGAATCTCCGTGGATTTGGAAACTGGCACCTGTAGGAACATTCCTAAGAGGCCCCCAGATGTGACCACTGATGTCCCTTCCCTGGGAATTCTGGGTTCCCTGACCTCCTCCTATCCAGCCCAGTCCCAGAATCTCCCTATTGTTCGAGAGGAGCCCCTCCCAACCCCTGCTTCTCCTGGCCACATGCTCTACCCTGTTCCCTCCTGATGGCCTTGGAAGGGCCCTGAAATCCAGAGGCTAAATAAATCACTGGTAATCAAAAGCTAGTTCTTTCTTACCCGAGGGCAGAGGGGCTGAAGCAGAAATCCTCCCAGAAGATGAAGGAAGATCTTCGGACACAGAAAGAGAAAACAGAAAACACCATAAATAAGTCTTCATCATGAAGCAATCCTCATCAGTTGTGCCCCAACAAAAGCAGACACATGGACTTCTCCTATAAAATCAGATTTTAATACACATGCTTGATAGCTTCTTAGTTTTTCGCTCCGCATTACACTGTGGGTGTTTTCTCACATCATTTGAAAATGTGATTTTTGATGGCAGCTCCTAGGGTTAATTTAGTAAATGAACTGGAACCAGGGGGTTTTGTGGGTTAAAGATCCGTCATGGTCGCGTGCAGACTTGCATCAATCACCCATCTCCTTCGTTGCTCCTCCCCAGTCTCAGCCCTGCCCCCCCCCCAGCCACTCCCTCGCTCAAGAAGCTACTATGGTTCCCTGTTTTTATCACAGCAAGTCTAAACTCTGGCACCATGACCAGCAAGCCCCTTCTTTCTTATGCTCCCCATCCTTCTCTCTGCGACATCGGTGCCCCAAACACTCAACCCTGTCTCCTCTGCCTAGCAACTTCCTCCCCCTACCCCCAACCCTGCTTGTCTGTGGCCGTCAGCCCCCTGCATCCCCCAGACACCCCAGGGCTCTCTCTGCTGAGGTGTCTCTGGAGGAGGCAAAGTGCTGCCATCCTTGGGGAAATGATGAGTTCCTTGGGGGACGCGGCCCCATCATCTCCCTGAGCCTTGAGGCCAGGCCTCTCAGGGGGTGCGTGGGCTTGGGTCTGATGAGGGAATCCATGAAGATGGCGTCTCTCTCAGGACGGGTTGTGACTGCTGCTGGCCTCAGATGACCTGGCCCTGCCGAGGACTGTTTTGCTGTCCAGTGCCAGCCAGGAGCCTGGCCCAAGCACGCCCTGTGCTGGGGGTCCTGGGTTGTGAAGCTTGGCCTCAGGTTCTAACTTCTCACCTCAAAGGAGCCTCTGCCACAGTGTAGGGACTTCTGAGGAAAGGCCCCAGGCCTGGCTGCAGACCTGGGTGCGTCCCACCTCACCCCGCTGCCCCCACCCCATTCCCCTGATCCCCCAAGATGTGCCATCTTCCCAAAGAAGAAGGAAAAAGAGGTGAAGACACCCTCACCTCACGCTGAGCATGACCCCCAGTCCCCAAAGCTCACCAAATCTTTCACCAAAAGTGTTCTTTCTGCCCTGGCTCTGCTGGGGTTCAAGGTCAGCCCCGGAACCTTCCCAGAGTCTCAGTGTAGCTCTGAAAGCCAAAGTTAAAGCTACAGTGAATGTCTCAAAGCGGTTTTTCCGAAGCCTGCTTGAAATTGGATCCTGAGAGAATGATGTCTGACCCAACAGAAGAGCCCCGCAGAACCGGGAGGGGACGCGAGGTCCCGCAGCCCACGCACCAGCGCCCCCTGGTGAGAGCATGCTTGTCCTGCGCCCATGGACGGCGGGTGGCGGGTGCGCGTCAGCCGCGCGGGGGCGTGCGGTCCGGGTCCAGCGCCTCGGGGCTTCCCTGCCCCAGCCCTGAACTTCATCCCAGAGACTGCGAAGCCCTCCGCCCACTTCCAGCCGCTCGCCCATCCTCTGCACCTCACAGATAAGAAAATGAGGCCCCGCAGCGGCCCAGGTCACAGTCGATACCTCCAGAGAGAACCCTGCTGTCCCGTCGCTTGACCGTCACCCCAGCCTGAGGAAGAGAAGGGCTCTGAGAAGGGCATTGCCAGAGACATACAGCTGGAGAGGTTCAAAGCACCAGCGGTTGGACTGTGCAACTTCAAGGGTTCTGGGATTTAACTGAGCAGTCAAGGATGAAGCAGAGCCCGGGTGCCAAGTGAGAGAGTGGGGGAGCATTCAAGGCCGGCTTCCTGGAGGAGGGTGGCTGATCTGCGCTTGGCAGGATGGGAAGCACTGGGAGCTGGACAAGAAACCACGGGGAATATTCTAGCGGGGGGACCAAGAAGAGTGCCTGAGAAATAAATTTGTTTCTCTGGCTTTAGAAAAAGCAATGGTTCTTCAAAGAAGGTCCCAGGTCGAAGGTTTTCTTTTTAAATTTATAATAGGATATTAAATCTTAACCCATTCGGGTTGGGGTTCCCAAGACACCCTCCTCGGGTTAGATGATTCACTAGCAGAACTCAGCATACCCAGGCATAGTATTTTTTTATTTAACAGCAAAAAGGTCCAGAGCAAATCAACAAAGGGAGAAGGGGCATGGGGTGAATCCAGCGGAAAGCAGACAAGCTTCCTAGAGCCTCCCCCCGCGGGGAGTCCCCCAACACGTGCTTACTTCCCCCTGCAGCAAATTACGGCACCGACACCGTAGTTTGACATGCTGTCCACCAGGGGAGCTCTATAGAGCCTCAGTGCTGGAGATTTTTACTGGGTGCTGCTCATGGAGCCCCACCCCCACCCCCGCACACCCCCAAAGTCCAGCCTGCCTGGAAAGAGGAAAGCCGGTGTTCCGCATAAGCCACGTTGTTGTACAAACTGCCCAGGCACCGTGAGCCCCTTTCATCATTTTAAGGAGTGGTGGGAACCCCCAGACCACAGGTTTCTAACAATTGCTACTTACTCTCATACCATTCCGGACTATGTACCATCAGATACAGAGCAAACGCCTCACACTCGCTTTCCTAATTCCCCCCTCTGCTTTGTTGACTATTCCCTTTGGAACTCTTTGCTGCTTCCTCCTGCCTCCTTGACCCCTAAATGTTGGGGAGCCCCAGGCTCAGCCTCCCCACCCCCTCCCATCACTCTCTTCCATCCTAGGGGCTTTAAATACCATCCGTCACATGAGCAGATGATTCAAAGTTCCCATCAGCCCTCCCCACACCCCACATGGATGTCAAATGGGCATCGGAAACTTAACATGACTTTGTTACCACCCCCACATCTCTTCCCCCGCCCCCAGATCTCCATCTCCATTTGTGGAATCACCACCAACCCAGACAGCAAGCCATACGCTGGAGCTGTTCTGGACTAGCCCGTCTTCCCTCTCATCAAAGCCAATAACAGGACCTGTCACTGTTATCTCGACCTGTGTCCTTCCGTGACAGCTCGCGTCACCTCGGAGTCCCAGCCACTGCCTGGGGTCTAGACGGCCATCCTGACCTTTCTGGTCCATCTGTCTGTGCTCCTGTCCCCTGACGGACCATGGTCCATGCAACAGCATTGGGAGCTCTCCAAAATGTGCATCGCTGTGTCCCTCCTCTCTCTTGGGGCCCACACGAATGAGAACTATGCAGGGCAGGGACTTCCAGAAACTGCTATGCCAGCTTAGCTAAGGTGGCTGGATACAAATCCGTCACCCCACCCGAGAACCTGACACCCATGCATCGTCCTCCGTGAAGGTGCGTCAGAGCTGCAGGCGGGCACAGGTCCTATCTCCAGGGAACCCGTCTTCCCTGGGAAGAAGGACAAGTCAAGAGACTAGTAAAACACCACTGCACGCACACTTGGAAAGTGTGGGCGAGAGCCCATGGGTCCTGAGGAGGAGAACTTGTCTCTGGAAGAAGGGAAACATGAAATGGCCCCCAGGGAGGGACATCGGAGCTGGATGTGGAAGCACAGAGGGAAGCTGACCTCGTGACGGGCCAGAGTCCTGGGGGAGGGGACAGCAGAGGCAATGCTCAGGACCTACGCTTCTGGGCATTGGATGGATGGGTCGGATGATGTTCCCCTCGAAAGGGCAGAAGGGAGGTGGGTGAAGGGCAGGCTTTGGTGTGAGACTGGCCTGGGAGACTGCCCCAGGGGTGCGCCTTGACCTTGCCCAGCCTCACATTCCTATCTGGAAAATGGGGCTGTTGGAAGAATTGGGGAAAATAGATACACAAATACTGCTCTGTGCCCACCCTCCAAAGCAAGGCATGCCTCAAATTGATGCTGTCTTAGATTCTGAAAAATCCGAGAGGAAGCTGAGATTTCCTGCCCTCCCAGCAGGCACAGCCTCCCTTGAACTTGGAAATCGACTCGCAATACAGAGCGGGTGGGGCCCAAGGTCTGCGGGGACGCAAACAGGGCCTTCCTTCCGGGGTCTCCTCCGACCCCTATTCCAGTCCTGCCCGCAGTACCTCATTCCCCACGAGGACCCGCAGCCGGCTCCTGCCATCTGCCGTGATTTATAGAAAAGAGGCCGTGATTAATCAGCCAGTCAGCGCCCAGTGCAGCCACTTTCTTTCATTTACCTGCCCCCTGACCCCCAACACAGTCCCAGGCATCGCTGGGCAAGTGTATTAATCATGCACTTTAAAAATATTTAAAGGAGGAGCTGGGCCTGGAGCAGCGTCTCCTTTAATGGACTCGTTTTCAGCAGAGGGCGAGTATGCTAATTAGCAGATAAAACAAACTGGCTGTTTGAAATGCAGATGAGCTGCTGGAAACGCTTCTAGTCCCTTCCTTCCTCGCTGCCAGTTTGGAAGGCTAAATCTTCCTTCACCCAGCCACTTCCCGCCGTCGATTTCTAACCAAAGAAGATAGTGATGAATTCTAACGCGGAGAGGGCCTCGGGCTTGCTTCCTCCCTGCCTTTGCTCCTTGTGAGGAACAAGGAGGACAAACGTCTCCCATCCGCCTGTGTCTGGAGAAACCCAAGCCAGGAAAGGAGCCCCCCAGCCCCCACCCGGGCCCTCCTCTGCGTTCCCTCCGTCTTGGCCTGGATCTGGGTTTCCCGACTCCTCTCCTGCCTGCCCTCCTGCCCAGTTAAACTCTCTCCATTCTGCAAAAGCTCCCGGCACCCGCCTCCCAGGTGCAAATCTGAACACTTCCCTGCCTCCGGCCTTTCCCGTTGACCACAGTCACCCCTCCTGCCCACCACCAAGCTACCGAGACTCTGCCCCCAGTCCGGCCTCCCCTTGCCGGCTCCGCCCCATCCCGACCCTGGCGTGCCCCGCCCCCCTCTCGTGTTCCCGCCCACCCCCACTCCCACTCATCCTCAGGACTTAGGGCGAGCATCACCTCCTCAGCACTCTCAAACCCCAGCTGCTCAGAATCCGGCCTCCACCTCCCCAGGCACCGCTGAAGGATGCCTTATAAGAACAGGAGCGTGTGAAATACTATCTTCTGTCACCCACCCCCCACCCCAGTCTAAACTCTTCCCGCTCTGCCCAGTTGGCTGGCGTCACTCTCCCCCATCTCTTGTCAACCTGCGTCCTAGGTTGGAGTGTCCGGGAAGCAGACGCTGAGAGGACGGGAGGGCACAGAAGTTTATAGAGGGTTTGGTGGGGAGAGGGCTCTCACCTAGGAAAGGAGGGGAAGACACGGGGTAGACAGAGGAGCTCCAGACTGAGATGTAGAGCACCGCCCCCCAAGAACGGGTGCCCACCCAGCAGTGGGTGCTGGAACAAAGTATGCCTGGCACAGGAGACCTGCTCTGGGGGGCTAGGGCTAGGCCCTGACGATGCTCAGTCAGTCATTGCCGGGGCCACCCCAGAGCCGTGGGACTTCGGCTCAAAAGCTGACAGAGCCAACAGCTGCAGACTGTTGGGTGAACACGCTGCTCCCAGGTGGACAGCGGTCCTTTCCTGAAGGGGTCTTAGCCTTGGCTCCCCTGCGAACAGATCCGGAGACAACAGCCAGTGCAGGGAGCAGGGAAGAAAGCTGGAAGGTAGGGAGAGCCAATGCCAGAATTATCAATGATCCAGCTGTCAGTCAACCATCAAGTTGGCCACCCCACAGTGATCGGCGTTTCGGTCTGAGACCTCCTGAAGGGCATCGTGAGATGCATCTCGGAACCAATGCCTGGGGATGAAGGAGGCAGGACCCATCCAGTCATTTCTGGCCCCACTGGACAAGGGGGGCCCCACGGGTATTAACTTCCCCACGCCTCCAGGGGGTTCAGGCTCGGGTGCTGAGCAGTTTCGCCAACACCTCCTACCGCGCATGGACCAGAGGCAAGATGTCATCTGGCTATACCGGTGTAAAGGTGGCCAGAGCAGCATGGCCCTGGTCACCGCAGCTGACAGGGATGGGGGACAGCAGGTTGAATAGGGCTGGGGGCAGCAACAGTTTGTTCTGAGACCCTATTAAATGTGAGGGGCTTGTATAAACTTCCAAGAGAAGAAGTCCCATAAGGATGGATATTTACTCATCTCTAGTTCAAGGAGACGCCAACACTGGAGACATAAATTTGGGAGCCGTCAGTTCATGGACCACATGAAAAGCCACTGACGGCATGAGCAGACATGAAAAGCTCCCCAGAGGGGAGAAAAGAGATGCATCCAGATGGAGCCCTAAGAACTCCCACAAGTTGGGAGATGAGGAGGAGGACAAGCAAAGGAGACCAGGTGGTGCTGCCAGCAGGTAGGAGGGAAGTGGGGGAGGGGCAGACCCTGTGGTGGGGGTACAGAGGGAGAGTCTTAGATGGGCGGCCCGACAGTACAGCCATTTTGACAGCCGTGAACGTGGAGGATCTGGCCAGCCAGGTGACCTTTGGTAGTGGCAAGTCTGTTTTCCTCCCATCGCTCTTTTCTCAGTGTCCTGAGAAGCAAAGCCCTTAGCTGACAATCTGGAGAAGGTGGAGGCTGGTGGAGCTTTGAAGAGACTGTGAAGATAAGAAAGTCGTCAGAACAAGGTAAGTGGTGGATACCTTGGGGTTTTTCTTTCAACCATCCTGAGTGCGTGTGTGTGTGTGTGTGTGTGTGTGTGTGTGTCCCTATCAGGGTGTCTCACTCATGAGGGCTCCCACAGGGTGTGTGTGTGTCCAATGAAGAAGCCTGGGGTAGAAGGTTATCCCCAGGCTGGGGGTCAGGGTGCAGGTAGGGTAGCATAATGAGGCTGAGGGGTGCAGTTGTGTTCGGGAGAGAGAATCCAGGGAAACATCTGGACCCAGCTGTGCTGCTCACTGAGACGAGTCCCCTCTTTGCACCTCAGTTTCCTCACCTGTAAAAGGCACGTGCTGATAAAGATTAAATGCCAGACATACAGCTACTCAAATATGCAGGAATTATTTGCTTATTTAAACTTAATAACCTTTCTTATTCAGGGTAACTAGTGCAATTTCAATTACAGTTTGTTTCTGTTCCTAAAAAAATAAAAAAAATAATAAATAAATAAAAGGCACGTGCTGGGCTAAGGGGTCTGTTTCCATCTTTGCATGTCTAGGAGACCAAATGCTCAGTAATGCTGTCCTAGCTTTGATCGTAAACGGTGCTGAGAGAAGCTGTCCTGGAGCTATTCCCCGGAGCAGCTTGCAGAAAAGCCAGAATCCTTTGAGTTTCTGGGGAGTGTGGGAGGGCGGCAGGGTGTGACTGTGGCCGCCAAGCTGCAACTTACACAGACCGGCAAAAAGGCGCCGCCGAGTACCAAGGTGGTGGCTTTCTTGCCTCCTCACTGAAAAGTTCCCCCAGCTCCAGACAGCAGCACGCCCACTGGTTAACTGCTCATTCTCCCCAGAATGGGGGCACGGCCAGCCCTGGCTGGTGAGCCACTTGTCCAATTAATTCCAATATTGGAAAAGATGACTTCAGGCTGCACGCTGCATTTGTCCCCCTGCTGCTCACAAGTCCAGCGGGATGACCATCCTGGTGCTGTTGGGCGTCAGCGCAACACAGTGCCGGGTACCCAGAAAGTGTTCGGTGCCCAACCACACAACCACGGAAGGAGGGCAAGGGACCTGGGGGGTGATGCTGTGTAGCTCCCTGCTTTCTCTCCCTCTTTCTCCCTCTCTCTCCCCTTCCCTTCTCTGGTCTATGCAAGTACATCCCACCCTATCCCTCTGATAAATGGCCAGGGCCCTTGCGTGGAAGGAGGGGCATTTTCAGGCCATTGCGGGGAGCTGTGTGGAGTCTTGTTCTGCCTGACTCCTTTATTAATCACTGGGCTGGGAAGATAAACAGCTTGTTAATTAAATTTGCAGATGTTGCTAAATTGGGAGGTGTTCTGCTTGTTCAGTCCCAGGAAGATAGAATGGTCCTGCATTGGGTGTTGGAAAGGTCAGCTCCTGCTGGGGCCAGGAAATGGGCGGCTAAGCTGCATGGCTCATAGTAATAATAATGGCCAGCATTTGCTGACCACATATGTTGTGCCAGGCCCTGCAGGAGCCAAGAATTGGGGGTCTGGGTTCCATCTAGTCACATGCTGGATTTTTTCCTTCTCCCAGCCTCGATTTGCCCATCTCTGCAAGATGGGATCCCTCCTGACTGTGGCATTCATTCCTAGGTGCTGTGGCCCTCACTAAGTAGAGGGAGAGAAGTCATGTCGCAGGGCAGAGGGTGGTCAGCACCCACTAGTCTGGAGTCTCTCTGAGAGAGCTTCGGGTGGAAAGTGGCAGTCAGGGGACCTGGATCTTGGTGTGGGAAACTGGGGATCTGATAGGTTTGGGGAGGGTCGCAGACCGGGGATCTGTAGCTGGTGGTAGGGGTGTGGAGGTCTAGAGGTCTGTAGGGCTAGGAGATGGGGAGAGGTCTGGGTGGGGGGATCTGATAGTTCTCAGGAAACTGGAGTCTCTGGAGTCCAGAAGGGTCTAAAGACAGTGGGCACTTGGTAGGGGTTTGTAGAGTCTAGGGGTCTGAGGATCAGGGTTTGGGAATGCTGGAGGTGCTATGCGGTCTGGAAGATCTGGGTCTGAGGATTCAGAGGGTTGGAAGTGGTGGATCCCCGGGTTGTCAGAGGGCGAGAGTCTTAAAGTTCTGGGCTCTGGGGTCGTTTGAGATTTGGGAATCTACTGTTTGGGAAGTTGGAGGGTCTGAGGAGTCTAGAACTTAGGGACGTGGGATTCTGGGCTATGAGGATCTGAGGTGTCAGATAGTCCTGGGGGTCGTGGGAAGCCTGAGCTCTGGAAGAGCATGAAGTTCTGGGGGTCAGGCCTGAAGTCCCGCTGGAACAACTGAGAGCTGAACATGGCCCCATACCACCACCTAGTGCACATGCCTCCACATTACAGTCAGGAAGACGGTGGAGGGAACCAGAGCTTCTCCAGTCCGCCAGGAATCTCCTCCCGGCTCAAGGCCTGGAACCTCCCAGGAGTTCAGAGCACATCGGTGCAGGGAGGAAGCAAACGAGCAGATCTGTAGGTTTGCAAACGTGCAGTGTCATGCCCTCCTCTGTAGTGGGGAGTCTGGTTCACCACTGCGACCCCAGCACACAGAACAGCGCCCGGCACACCGGACGCGGGGGCACCTCTTACAGAGCCAGAAACTGAAACTCCAAAGGGGCTGTTGCACACCCAGGAGAACCTCAGGAAGTCTAGCTCTGCACGGTTCAGGGCAGCGCCCACTTGCCAGGTGTGGCTGCCGAGCCCTTGAGCTGTGGCTGGTCCAGAGAGGAGCTCCCAGTGTAAGACACACTGGATTCCAAGGGCCTAGCATAAACGATGAAAAAGATCTCATTAACAATGGTTGATGTTGCTCGCGTGTTGAAATGATTGTATTTTGGATATGCTCGGTTAAATGACATATGTTACCGAAGCTGGTTTTACCAGTTCCTTTCTACTTCTGGAACGGTCACTGCTAGAAAGTGGTATAATATTCATAGTGGGCATTCTTTTTGTCCCGGACAGGACTGGTTAGTGACTCACCAGTCACCAATCCATCAGACTCAGGGTCTCCGCAGGTGGGTGGGTCGGGGTGCAAATGGCTCCAGGGACTAGGTGTGAAGTGCCTCCTGAGGGGCCTGGCACTAACAGGTGAGCAATAAAAATCTACCTCTGCCTCAGTTTCTCTCCTTGTCTCCTCACCTGGGCCTCGAGGACAGGTAGAGAGATGGGTAACGGCAAGTCCCTCATGTGGGAATGTGTCTGACCTTCAGTGAGGGGACACGCCCTTCAGGTGAGGAGTGAGGCTGGGCGTCCAGGAGGGTGGGCCAGTAGGGGCGCAAGATGCCTCGAGGTCTCGGGACCTGGGTGGAGAGGTCTGTATTCAGGGCTAGTGACAATAGGGAGCTCGAGCCGCATCACAGAGGGGCCACATCCTTGGTGCTGGGAGGCCTCCACGCAACTGCAGTGTGGTTGGATCAGAGAGCGCTAGCTCCCACTGCTAGGTCCTCAGTTCGAGTCCCGGCTCCAGGCAGGGGTCGAAATGTCTGCTTGCATTGTGGCCTTGCCATTCTGCCCGATTAAGAACCACCCAGGATGTAATGCCCACTGCCCTGTTCCGGGCATTTGCATCCAGTTGAGTTCAGAGCCTGTGGCCGCGAGCGTGGCTCACATGAATGTGACAAGTGTTAGTTCAAGTACTACCTCCTGAATCCCTCTCCCATGTCCAGGACCTGGGCCCTTGCCCTCCAGGCACCGGGATGAAGGCAAACCTCGGTCTTATCTCCGGAATGCTCACGGGCCAGGGGAGCAGAAAGGGTCTGCAAGCAAGGGCCATCCCGCCGTGTGATCCAGGCTGAGATAGGGTCACACGTGGGGTGCACTTAAGAGAGTGAGGTGGGACTCGGGGCACCTGAGGGAGACATTCCCTCTTAGGAGAGGCAATACCAGAGCAAGAATGTGCCATCAGGGAGAGGCTGGGAGAAAACAGTGTGAGCAGAGACTCTCTTGGAATCACACAGACAGCAGAGCGGTGCTGGGAGTCTGACCAGCCTTGAGCGTGGGGTGGGGGAGGATGGGGAGATGTGTTCTTTCATTTTTTAAAAGATTTTATTTGTTTATTTGAGAAAGAGAGAGAGTGATCACAAGTGGGGGATGGGGAGCAGAAGGAGAGGGAGAAGCAGACTCCCCGCTGAGCAGGGACACCCCCCCCCACCGCCCCAATAGGGGACTCAATCCCCGATATGGGATCATGACCTGAGCCGAAAACAGACGCTTAACCAACTGAGCCACCCAGGCATCCCCTCACCGTTCCTTTAGAAAGAGTCCTGGTGGCTGGGCAGGACATGGCCGTGCCAGGGAGGCTGTGGCACTTGTCTGGGGAGAGATGACAAGGTCTGATAATAATAGTAATAACGCAAGCCATGCTGAGTGTTTACTGTGTGCAATGTATTAACTCACTTAATGCTTTCAACATCCCCATATTGTTGTATCAGAAGCACAGCGAGATTAAGTGACTTGTCCCAAGTCACCAGCTAGTGGACCAGGGTTCGGCCACAGTCGTAATCCCCGTCTCCTGAGGTGAAGAGGAAGGGACCCCGGGGGCCACTTGTGGTTGCCCTGTGGCCCTCCAGCATCCATGTCCTAGCCTTCTCTCCCCTTCGTCACGCCTGCCACCTCTAAGTTTCCTCCCAGGGGATCACATCCTCAGGCCTGTACTCAGAGGCATGCTTAGAAGGACCCACTCTCTGTGGGTGCCCAAAGCCCCCCTTCCCTGGTCCCCCTGGACTGACAGGGAAGGCTGTATTTCATAGAGCAGGGGGGCTGGCAGCCACCTCTCTGTCACGCAGGACAGCCTGGGGATGGCGGATGATTAAATTTCTATGGGTGTAAAGTGTAAAATGCAAGTTAATTTCCTCCAGGAAAGGAAATCCTTGACACTTCAGCCAGATGATGAGTAGGGCTCTAAATCCCAGCGAGGAGGGAGGCGGGGAGGGTGAGCTATGACCCGCGAGGCAGCCAGCATGGTGGGGGAGAGTTATTGCTGCCTCAGCACTTGGTCATGGCCCAAGACAGACTTTTCAAAAGGTGGGGCACGTAGGCAGGGCAGCAGACAAGAGATGCTGCTGTCAGAGACCCCCACGCCTCCCCCCTCCCTCTTTATTCCGGCTAACAACAGCTGTCGTCAGCAGGGCCTCTGTGAGATGGAGTGACTTATCCAGGGAGCTCTGGGGGCTCCAGATGACGGACAGGAAGCAACTGGATTTTCCAGTATGTGAGAAGCACAAGGGTCTAACAGCCCACTGGTTTTACATGAAAATATTTGGGGGGGGGCGGGGATCAATCTTAAGAAATTGTGAACGTGCCCATATTGCAAATGTTCTAAAAATTATTTTTCAGAAAAAAACATAATATCTTCTTCGTGCAGATGTGGCATATAAAATTCTTTTTTAAGAGCTTGTTTATTTATTTATTTATTTGAGAGAGAGAGAGAATGAGCGGTGGGGAAAGGCAGAGTGGGGAGAGAGAGAGAGGGAGGAGCAGACTACCTACTGAGCAGGAAGCCCTAGGGTTCGATCACAGGACCCTGAGATCGTGACCTGAGCTGAAGGCAGATGCTTAGTCGACTATACCCCGCTGTACAGAATTCTTAGGTAAGCAAGTATAGGTTTTTGATACTCATACAATTGTTCAGATCTTGTTCAGGTCTTGGAACAAGACCATGGGAAATGTTCATCTTTGCTGTTGCTAGGCCCTGCCACTAGAGAGCGCCTGTGTAGTGGTTTTTATCCTGCACCCAGGCCTTCAGTCAGCATGGGTGCCAGGATTTGGATTTGGAGGCTCAGAGAAGTGAAGTAGTTCGCCTAAAGTTGCTCAGCCAGTAAATGACAGAGCTGGGATTTGACCCTGTGTCTGTCTGACTCTGAGACTGGAGTTCTTCATTACCCAGGGCACTCTGCTCCCAGGGTGAAAGTCAGAGCAAAGATCTCTGGATCCCTGGTCTTTCTGTAATGCAGTCTTTTTACCATAATTTAATGCAACTCGGCATTTCGTCTCTCCGCGTGCCACCACCCCAATCCCAGAACCCAGCCAGGCCGCATCAGCAGGATCTCTGAGGAAAACAAAAGCCAAAGCAAGTTGTGGAGAACAAATGCAATTCCATTTTTTCTTCTTTTAGCAAACCCGCCAGAACTCTGCAGACAGCACCACTGGCCTGCGGGCAAGGGGTTCTCAGGCTGCACTGAGGGCTGCTCGGGGTGGACCCCTTGTCCTGCTCTAGTAGCACCAAAGGGCCTCTTGTCGGTGGGGTTGAGATGAGAGTGTGACACATTTGCCCCCCGCGAAATAAGGAAACGATGACAGGGTGGAGGGAATTATTTTTCAAGCCCCCTTCTTAGAATTCCTTGGTGGGTCGCCAGTTTCTGTTCTAAGCAGCCTCCACCCTCTGGCAGAGGGGCCTGAGGACTGAAGTGGGCACGGGGGATAGGCAGAGCTGGGGGAAGGCGCCACGTTCTGAGGGAGAACACAAGGATGAAGCCGGGAAAGGGTATAGATGGAAGGGAAGAAGGAGGAGCCAGGAGGGAGGAAAAGCTCCGTGTGGGAGAGATGACAGTGCTTCCTTAGGGACATGCCTTCTGGCTGGCGCTGTCCTCACCACCTCCCCCAAAACTTGGGATGGATTATCCCCATTTTACAGATAAGAGGACTGAGACTCAGGAGGACGAGTCTCCAGGTCACACAGCTGGCAGACGACTGAAGTGGGGTTCACACCCAGGTCGGGGTGAGTCCCCAGTCGGTGCATGATGCCCCCGCGGCTTCTGTCACCCCGGGGCTCCCACAGGCATTCCTCTCTCCTGGGTGCTGCTGGCAGCCATGCTGGCTTCCTTGCTGGGTCTGGCTGGTTGTTTCTCTGATGGGCACTGTCCTCCCCAGAGAAATGGGAGGAACAGTGTGCCTGCTCCAGGGGGCGGGGCTTGTAGAGATGAGATGGTCCGAGCAGCGGGTCCCCCATATATGGGGACACTTGTCACACACGCAGTTCCGGCCCCTCCGCCGGAGGTTCGGACTCAGAGGCTGGGGCAGGCCTGGGAACAGGAGTTTCAGGATCTCCGGGGTGGGTCTGGGATAGAAGGGAAGTGTGGTGCAGGAAGGGCTGGTCTGGTCCTCCGTACTGGTCCCCTCCCATAGGAGGCTTCCTGCCATGTGCTGCTCTCCTCCCGGCCAAAGGAAGGATATACCTAAAGCTGACACTGGGTCTCCCATTTCAAACCTCTGTCTCCCCCACTCCATCATCAGATCATCTGAAATGCCTCCTGCCAGGGTAGGAGCTGCAGGGCTGGAGCTGGCCGCCCAGGCCTCCCCGGCTCTAATCAGTCTGTTTTGAGGCTGGGGACCTGGGACAGAAGGCTTGAGTGAGAGCTCTCCACGGTGCTGAGGGGTTCAGTGAAGCTTGGCCATTAAGATCAGGGCTGAATCACGACTTTCAGGGACCCCAGTCAATTTAAGTAACAAAAACTGGGGCGCCTGGGTGGCTCAGTCGGTTAAGCATCTGATTCTTGAATTTAGCTCAGGTCATGATGTCAGGGTCATGAGATCGAGCCCAGGATCAGGTTCCACACTCAGTGAGGAGCCTGCTTGAGATTCTCTCTCTGCCTCTGGTCCTCTCTTCACTCAGGCTTTCTCTTTCTCCCTCAGAGAGAGAGAAAGAAAGGAAGAAAAAGCAAACAACTATTGCATTTTTTAAAATATAAAATTTTTCCTCAGTTTTTTTTTTAAGATTTTACTTATTTATTTGAGAGAGAGAGCACAAGCAGGAGGAGCAGGAGAGGGAGAAGCAGGCTCCCTGCTGAGCAGGGAGCCCAATATGGGACTCGATCCCAGGACTCTGGGTTCATGACCTGAGCCAAAGGCAGATGCTTAACCGACTGAGTCACCCAGCCACAAGGGCAATCACTGTATTATTTTTTAAAAGATTTTATTTATTTATTTGACAAAGAGAAAGCAAGGACCCTGGGACCATGACCTAAAGCAGATGCCCAAGGACTGAGTCATCCAGGTGCCCCCAACCCTTTTATTTTAAGACTGCATTGGTGGTATAAATGCAAATAGAATCCAGGCTGGATTCATTAGTATATATTCATTATCCTTACATTTTTTTCCTCATTTAAAATACATTAAACTTAAAACATTTTCAGGGGTCCCTAGAAGTGCCTAGGCCTGTGTACACAGTGGAGATGTCAGCCATCTGGGGCCCAAGTGGCAACAGGCAGGGACCCGAGGTGGCATGACAAGTCTGTGCTGGGGCCTTGGACACCTGGCTGGGGCCATAGCCTGGTAGTGTGGCAGGTACAGCCTGGATGCGTTTCTTACCCTCCCTGAGGCTCTGACTTTGTGGAACAGGGTTCATTAAAGCCACTAGATAGGTTAGGGTGGAGGTGACAAGAGGGGTTGAGTCACAGGTGGGCTCTGTGACTCCTAGAACCCTTCCCTGCAGGACCTGGCAAGCTTGGGTGAGTGAGGTGGCTCCGGACAGGGGGACAGCCACATACCAGGGACCTGTCAGCTGTCCCCCAGCCGGGAGCTGGCAGTGCTGTGCCCTCTGTAGATGTTCGGCCAGCTGTTGGCTCCTCCTGGCCACCCCTCAGCGGCCCGCAGAGGCTCCCTGGAATCTGCCCAGCTCCGGGCCAGATTTCAGGCCGCCGTAGCTTCATCCATCATGCCGCTCTGGGACACGGGCTCTCGGGGCTGCTCAGGCCAGAGGCCCTGGGTCAGGCTCATGCAGGAGGGAGGCTGAGACCCGCCCCAAGCCCACGTGCTGCCTCCACAGGGATGGCGTCTGGTCCAAGCAGACCAGGCTCGGGGATCCGTTTACACGGGGGTTCTTTGCGCCCAGATCAGGGGAGTCATCTGCCCCTCGCCAGGAGCCCGGAGCCTGGGCAGCACCGCACTGACGGTCCCACTGAGAAGGAGAAACTGGGAAGAGGGTCCTGCCAGAGGCTGCAGTCTGGAGTGAGGAGGAGGAGCAGCTGCGGGGGCGACAGGAGCCGGTCTGGCTGGGCGGGGCTCGGGCTCGGGCGGGCGTGGCTCCGGCTCGGGCGGGGCGGGGCTCGGGCTCCGACTGGGCGGGGCTCGGGGTAGTGAATCTTCAGGGAGGGGCTCCGCCGGCCTGAGTGGAGGTGGTGCGTGGGACGTGGGACGGGTGAGGCAGGGTCACGGGCCTCAGCCGGGTTACGTGGGGGGAAAGCTGAGGCCAGAATAAACCAGCTGATTAGACACCAAGGATGAAACAGAATTTATTGGCTCAAACAGCCAATAAACGGATAATAATAATAATAGTTACTGTTTATGCATCACGCACTATGTGCCAGGTATGTATCAGGCCCTTGGCACATTTTCTCTCATTTGGTTCTGATAATAACAACTCGATGAGCAGGAGGCTCGTTAATGTGCCCAACCTCAGACAACTTGCAAATGGCAGAGGAAGGGTTCCAGCGAGGCTGCTGGGACCCCTGTCCCTAACCACTACCCCACATGGCCTCTGGATCTCCAGAGGCAGAGGGAAGGAAGCAGGGAGAGAGGAAGGGGCCGGGAGAGCAGGGAGACGGGACAGAAGAGAGGAAGGGAAGAACAGGTGAGAGAGTAGCAGTGGCTTTGGGAAAAGGCGGTGGCCCATCACCAGACGCTGTCGTAGAATCCAGGGGTGACCGAGAGAAGCGGCGGGTGTCTGCGACCCCAAGGAACACCACCTCAGTCATCCCTGATCGGCCTCCAGCTCAAGGCTGAGGGATCCCGGGGACGCGGGAGGACAAGGCTCCCACCAAGATCCTGCTCATCTCCCAGGGGCGACGGCACAGAGGGAGGGAGACAGACCAGACCTGGCCCTGGACTCTCCTGGCTGCCCTCCACTCCCTTCTCCAGCGCCACCAATGCCGGCATGAGAATGAAGGTGGACCCGTACTGAACACCACACACAAAAAATTAACCCCAAATGGGTCAAAGACCTAAAACCAAAAAACTGTGGGAAAAAAAGGTACGGTGAAAACTTCAGGACATTGCTCTTGGTGATGATGACCTCTTGGAGATGACACCAAAGGCACAGGCCACACAAGAAAAAACTAGACAAAGTGGAATTCATGAGAAATTTAAAATTGTATGCATCAAAAGACAAGAGCAACAGAATGAAAAGATGACCCGCAGAATGGGAGAATATATTTGTGAGTCAAGTATCTAATAAGGGATTAATGTCCTAAGGATAAAGAGAATTCCCAAACTCAGCAACAACAGCAAATAATTTAAAAGTGGGCAAAAGAATTGAACAGAGATTTCTCTAAAGAAAACGTAGGAATGGCCAACGTACCCATGGAGGGATGCTCAGCCTCACTCACCATCAGGGAAATGCAAATCCAAACCACCATGAGATGTCACCTCACACCTGCTAGGATGGCTACCAGCAAAAATAAAACAGAGAATCATAAGTATTGGTGAGAATGTGGGGAAATTGGATCTCTCATGCACCGTCGGTGGGAATGCAAACTGGTGCAGCCGCTGTGGAAAACAGTTTAGAGGGTCCTCAAATAATTAAAGGGAGAACTACCAGATGACCCGGCAATCCCACTTCAGGTATGTATCCAAAGGCATGGAACGCAGAGACTCAAAGAGACATCCACACCCCCGTGTTCACAGCAGCATTATTCACAGGAGCCAAAAGTTGGAAGCAGCCCAACCGTCCACCGACGGATGAGTGCATAAAGGAAATGTGGTGTAGACACACAATGACGTATCATTCATCCTTAAAAAGAAAGGAAATTCTGACACCTGCCACAACGTGGCTGAACCTTGAGGACATTATGCCATGTGAAATGAGCCAGTTGCCACAACAACTCAAATACTGTATGCTTGCACTTGGAGGAGGTACTTAGAGTGGTCAAAGTCACAGAGACAGATGTAAAATGCTGGTTGTTGGGGCCTGGGAGAGGAAGAGTGGGAGTTATTATGTAATGGGGCAGAGTGTTACAGTTTTACAAGATAAAGAGCTCTGGAGGTGGATGGTGGAGATGGTTGCACAACATTATAAATGTATTTAATACTTAAGAATGGTTAGGGTGGGAGGGGCTTGGGGGTGCGAGCCTTTAAGTGTCTGACTCTTGATTTTGGTTCGGGTTATGATCTCAGGATGTGAGTTTGAGCCCCAGGTCTGGTTCCACACTGGGCGTGGGGCCTGCTTAAGATTCTCTCTCTCTCTCTCCCTCTGCACCCTCCCCCAACCCACTTTCACCCTCACTCTCTAAAAAAAAAAATGGGGCACCTGGGTGGCTCAGTTGGTTAAGCATCTACCTTCAGCTCAGGTCATGATCCTGGAGTCCTGGGATCGAGTCCCACATCGGGCTCCCTGCTCTGCGAGGAGTCTGCTTCTCCCTCTGCCCCTTCTCCTAGCTCATATGCTCTCTCTCTCTCTCAAAAATAAATAAGTAAAATCTTTTAAAAAATGGTTAAGATGGTCAGTTTTATGTAGTGTATATTCTTCCACAATTTAAAAAGATTGGAGGAAAAAAATCAAGTCACGATGTCTAAGAACTCTGAGGGCGATAAGGGGACAGACCACTTCCCACTCAATACTGAGCGGTGGCGAGAGAGTAGAGGAGTGTAAGCCCAGACAAGTAAATGCATAGCAGGAGAGGAATCCCACCTAGAGGATCGCCAGGGAACAGAGTAAAGGAGAAATCAGATAAATAGTCCTTCATATTAAAGAAATTAAAGACAATATGGTTTCTTTTTTTATAAAATATTTTTGGTATTCTTTTTTTTTAAGATTTTATTTATTTATTTGACAGAGAGATCACAAGCAGGCAGAGAGGCAGGCAGAGAGAGAGGGGGAAGCACGCTCTCCCCTGAGCAGAGAGCCCGATGCGGGGCTCAATCCCAGGACCTTGAGATCATGACCTGAGCTGAAGGCAGAGGCTTAACCCACTGAGCCACCAGGTGCCCCAACAATATGGTTTCTTAAGAGAAAAAAAAAAGGCTTCAAGTAGATATGAAAGAGATTGGAGCAGAGATACAAAGTTACATCAGTCAGCAGGAAGGAGAACTAGAGTAGCTCAGGAAAGAAACAAGAGAAAAATAAATTATTAAAGAGATAAAAGCAGGGAAGCCTGGGTGGCTCAGTCAGTTAAGCATCTGACTTTGGCTCAAGTCATGATCGTGTGTCTTGGGATGGAGCCCCGCATCGAGCCCGGTGTCCTGCTTCAACCTCTGCCTCTGTCCCTCCCCTGCTTGTGCTATCTCCCCCCCAAATAAATAAACAAACAAACAAATAAATAAATAAAATCTTTTAAGAAGAGAGAGATAAAAGCCACACACACAGAAAAACCACATTAGGAGCTGAAAACAGCGGAGCACGCACGATAAAGCAGAAAAGAAGTGAAATTGAAGTGATTGTGGAGAAGGTAATAAATATAAAGGGATGATTCTTCCGAAAAAGAAAGCAATAAAGGAATTTAAAAGTCCGATAAAATGTTAATAGAGGAAAACCTTCCTGCAATGCAGCTAGATTGAAATGTACATAGCAAAAACATGTTTATCGGCCTGCCTGGGTGGCTCAGTCGGTTAAGCGTCTGCCTTTGGTTCAGGTCATGATCGCGGCATCCCGGGATGGAGCCCGGCATCAAGGCTCCCTGCTCAGCGAGGAGCCTGCTTCTCCCTCTACCGTTCCCCCTGCTTGTGCTCTCTCCCTCTCTCTGTCAAATAAATAAATAAAATCTTTTTTAAAAAGCTATACTGTTACGTCCCAGTAAATATATAATATATAATTATATGTAATACACTATATATACATCCCATATAATACAAATTATGTCCCAAGATACGTCCCGCTGAGTTTGCTGAGCATGAAGAACTGCCCCTAAATGTGTTCAGGCGAAGCGACTTGTCCCTGTCCCTTCAGGCACGGGTGGCGGCGGGGTGGGGGACCGGGGCACGCCAACCTCACGCTCCCCAGAGCAGTGTTCAGGGCCTAACGTCCTAAAAGGTAAAACATGACCAAGAACTTAATGCTCAGACCAGCTGTGTTCCAGATACAAAGGACCAGGCAGATTCCTGCAGACATTCTAGAACCCGGAGAATATGGCACCTGGGAGGCCCGAGAAAATCTACTTGATTGAAAGTTCTGCCATCCAAGAGATGGATCAAAATGAATTCCAGAACAGAGAGGCTTTAGCAGACATGCAGTTCTGTGTAGTAAATAATTGAACTTTGCTCTGAAAGAGGGGATCGGCAAGCCGGGGTCTCCCGCCTGATAGGAGTGTCCTTGTCGCCCAGGAGTCTCGGGGCACGCTGGACATCTAACAGTGCAACTTCCAGTGGAGAAAGGCCACAGCTGATGGTCACAGGGCGGGGTCTGGCCACGCCAGGATGCCAGCAGTGTGATGGGGGAAATGGGCGGAAATGGCCTTTGGAGCACGCTGGCTGGACAGGACCCTGACAGAGGCCACACAGGCGATCAGTCACTCTTATGTAAGGGAGCCCCAGTAAAAACTGAACCCTGAGGCTGGAGAACTGCCCTGGTTGTCAGCAGTCCGTGCATTGTCCCATGTCACTGCTGGGGAGGCAAGGCATCCTGACCCCACAGGGAGAGGACAACAGAAGTCCCACCCGTGATGCCTCCCGACTCTGCCCGTGAGTTGCTCTTTACCTTGGCTGATGCTCATCTCTACCCATGCATACAACACGAGCCTAATAGTTTTCCATGAGTTCGGAGTCTTTCTGGCAAATTACCAAGACCGAGGATGGCTTGGGGGAACGCTCCCCCCCCAAACTTGTCCCTGGTGTGAGAAGGGAGGCTGGTCCCCTGTGTGGACTGTGATCCCTCATCACAGTTGTTACAATTGTGTGACTCTGAGAGTAGCCAGCATTTATCCACTTCCATACAAAATTAGGACTTGCATTTGGGGCCAATAGTCCAATGCACATACCTAGACATGATGACGGACATAAGAGAAAGGTGATTTTAAGTGCCTACCTGAATGTGTGAGAAAGCCTGGGAACCCCAAGGACCCAAAGCAAAGAAGAGGTGGCTGAAAGCAGAACAGCCAGGGATCACCGAAGCTGCGGAAATTCCTGAAACCCACAGTCACTGGCTCTCGCCGCCATTCAGCAGAGAGAAGTCCAGGCCCAGGGTCCCTGGGGACCAGATACAGTGTCAGCGTGGAAACTTCTGGGAAAAGCTAGAATCCCTGAAGAGCTATGCCCTCAGTGAAAGGCGGGGTGGAAAAGAAAATGGTCTGTCCTGCTCCCCGCTTTCTGTAAAGGAGACAGAAGGAGGGGGAAGGAGGAGGAGAGGAAGGAGGAGAGATTTTGGCTCTCCCCTGCCCCCTGAAAATTTAGACACAGAACCCCATCCCCACTGGATTTTGGATCTGAGTTTACACCCCACAAAGAATATCTAAGCTGAGAATTATCTTAGTGTGTTTCCAAGACTGCAGCCATCCAGAGAGGCTGCTGGTGGAAATGAGCACAGGACTCTGCAGAGGAGTTACCCCAACGCCAGCCTCTTGGGGTTCCCCAGACCAAGATTGGCCGAATAGGAACGCCCAATGAAAAGGGGCCAAACCGAAGAAATGATCGGTTGGGAGCAAGTGTCCGCAGGAACAGCACCTGACGGGATCACCCCAATCAGGCACATCGCAACGTGGAATGACCGGGAACAGAATAAAAAGCCGTAGGTTTGAAATGGTTTCAGAAACCAAAGGAGGACATCGAAAACACAATCCGGGAACACAAAATGACCGAGAGTGCCCAGATTTCACAACCAAAGACAACATCTCAGAATGAAAATAGAATTATCCAATTTTTACAAGTCAGACATGGTTTAAACATCAGATGGGACACATCTGGAAAAGAATGAGTGAATTAGGGGAGCAAGGGTGGAAGGAATTACCCGTAATGCAGCTCAGAGAGAGAAAGAGATGGGAAGTATGTCAGAATTCTCCTAGGACCCCCGCTGGGATCAGAGCTGGGTCCCGTGGAAGGGCAGTGTGGACGGAGAAGCTGGGGGAGTCAGGCAGTGCTCCCTCTGCCCCACGGAAGCCCTCTCCTTCTGCCTTTGAGAGGGAGTAGGCGATAACTGGGAGGAAGGGAGACTGGTCTCTGTGATCTGAAGCTCCTACTTCCCCTTCAAATCCTTGGCATGTCTCTCATCCAGGAACTTCCCTAAACCTAAGCCTTTTTGGAAGAGTTTCTGTTTCCAGTCTGTTCCATATGGACAAATCACTTCCCCCTTCTTGGGCTTGTCGGTACAATAACCAGGTCTCTAAGAGCACTGCCAACTCCAATATTCTATTATTTTATGGCATTGCAAGATAATAGACCCCGGATGTGCTCTGCTGACTTGACCTCTGTACTCAGAGCAAGTCAGAGACCAAGGGATGCTTAGAAAGAGCTCTGCCGACTTCTTTCTATCCAATATGCCACCACAGAGTCTGAAATTCCACCGTTAGAGAATCATTTCTTTGGAGATAAACATTGCCACACTTAGATTCTAATAAAAAATTTTGTCCTCCAATAGCTTGGGGAAGAGATAGAGGATAAAGCCAGAATCAGTCATAACGTCTCAGTGTGAGTTATTTTAGCAGATTTTTTTTCAACAAAACCATATCATCTGAGGTGGACTGGATGGTGGGAAGAAAGAGGGAAATGCGGTCCGGTCAGCTACACTTCGGGAGGATGAGCGGCCTGGTCCAGTCCTGTGGCGCAGGAGAAACCAGGTTGGAAGGGAGTGTGTTACAACCTCTCTGGACCTGGCCTTGCCAATCCTTTCCTCCTGTCCCCGCCCCCGCCCCCGCCCCACCTCTGGCTCCCAACAACCCATCCTGGCCAGCAGGTGGCAGTACAGGGTTGAAATTGAACATCTCTGGGGGATTTCCTAGGTTTGGGTTCAGCTGGCTTCTTTTTAGGGTGACCTCGGTGTTCCTTTTGGAGAGTGGGAGCACAGGCACTAGGCCGCCAGATGTGGGCTATGCAGCGTATGCCTTTGTAACTGACCTTCAGCTCCTGGGAGGTGGACCCAGTAGAGGGCCAGGGTGCCAGATTGCGGCATCCTGCAGGAGGGGGGACATAGCTGGTGTCCTGCCTGACTTGGGGGAGGGTCATTTTGAGATGAAAGGCGACCTTAGGGGCATACATGTTCTCTAGCCTTCTTGGGGCTGCCCCCGGTGAGTCAGGGGCTGGAGGGCGTTACACGGGGACGGACAGCTCCAGATGCGGGGGCACCGAGGCTTAGGGGGACGGAAGGGGAGGCAAGGCAGTGGGGAGCATCGTGAGGCAGGTGTAGCCCCAGGATCTCAGCTTACCGGGCGGAAGGGTGTGGGAGGGACTGCTTGCCCCGGGGGAACCAGGCTGAGGCTGGCTCACTCTCTAAGCCTCGTTTCTGAGCTCTGCCGAATGGTCGTGATCTCTGTGCAGACAGTCCTCTCTCCATCCTCGCTGGGTGGCATGCGAACGCCTCGGGCCGCCTCTGCATCCCATACCCCTGGCTCCGGAGCTATACCCTTGTCTCCATCTGCCCCACATAGCTCCCTTGATCGAGGGAGGAAAGTGAGGCACTCGGAGCAAGTGCATCTTTCAGAGGACACCTTCCCTTCTTCCCCAGGAAGCCCGCAGAGGCACAAGCCTGAGGCCAGCACCCAGGGCCAGCTGACTGGTTGGACTCCAGCAAAGGGCGTACTGGGCACGCTTTCCCTGACGGCACTAGAAATCCCCTCCCCTTGCCCTGCCTTGAGGAATTATGCCCGGGACCTCCTGCAGCGTCTTCCAAACACGGCTCCTCACAGGGACCCCGGGCACTTGTTAAACAGTCATATTCCAGGGCCTTCCTGGACGGGCTGAGGGGGCCACGCTGGAGGAGGGGTGGGCTTCAGTGTGTCTAGCAGACCCCAGAGCCAGGAGATGAGACAGAGACAGAGCCCACAGCCTCGGGGAGGCTTTCGGGCCCCATAATTTAACGCGAGGGAATCTACCAGGAAAAAGGAAGGTGGGTGTCGGTGAACAACTAACCAGACTCAGTCCTATGCCTCCTTGCACCTCCAGACATTCTCACTCTTCCCCTCGGATGCCCTCCCTGCCTTTTCCCGTGGCCCGGGAGGGAACGGAAGCTTGCCCCCTTCAGGGACGGCTGCTAAGCCCTGTGGTCAGGTTGCTTGCCCAGAGCCCTTTCTCTGACCCAAAGGGTGATTGTGGTAGGCAGAACGGCCCCCAAAGACATCCATGCCCTGATCCCCAGGACCTGGAATATGTCACTTTCCACGGCCACAGGGACTCTGCAGATGCGATTGAACTGGGGGGGGGGCGGTCTCAAGATGGAGGTGATCTTGGATTATCCTGGAGGCCCAAAGTCACCACAAAGGCACTGACGAGTGGGGAGGAGGGTGTCAGAGTCAGGAAGAGGGACAGGAACAGTGACAGAGAGGAGTCATGCTGTAGCTATCGTAGTCAACTAACATCATGATCTAATCGGGAGAGTGGCTCTCAGCACCGCGCCTGCTCAGACCTAGCTGAGAGCAGCACTTAGAAGCCCCAGGTTTCCTGTCCATGTGACATCCAGCAAGTCCCCATTCTCTCCGAGTCCCCCTTGCCCCATCTGTACAATGGGGGTGACGGTTGCCCCAACAGGACACCCTACATGCAGGAGTCGGGGAGGCCGCCTCGGAGAACGCCTTTTGCTTCCAACCCCGTTTTGTCCACGTGCCACCTAAGTTCCCTGGGCTCTCTAGACACAGAGTGTGAAAAGACAGACCTCCCCAGGATCCCAGACCCCATTCCTATCCTCGGTGCTGAGGCCCATGGGGGCACTTTGGGGGAACGGTCTTTTGATTTCCTAACCCGGCAGTCTGTGTGTGGAGTTGTCCGTTCTGTCCCCCAAATCCTGGGGGCTCCAGCTTTGCTCTGAAGGAAGTGTTATCCATAGCATCGCAATGGTGGTTTCCAGTATTAGCTGCAACAGTGAGGCAGGCAATGTTCTGCGACTCGTTTGAATTGCTTCCTGGTTTCAGGGCCAGTTTCACCTCCAAGAAGCCTCTCATTGGAGGGGGAGGGCGAGTGTGTTCCAAGAGGCTTTCCTGGATGGGGAGAGTGCTGGGGTGTTCAGCAAGGCTTGGCCCTCCTGCTCTAGGGCAGCCTCAAGAGGGAAGGATATGGGCAGAGGGGCCAGCTGGGAGAGGGGCTGGCACCCGGGACAGCTCTGTGGGGGACCTGGGGGCCTGGCCCGGGGTGACTGATGTCCCACCACTGTCCCTCAGAAGATCCGCCCCTTCCTCTGGTGTGCCTGTCGTTTCTAAGACACACCCTTCCTAACCAAATCAACAGAACAGAAGCGTTGATAAAAGCCCCGGTTTGAAATCAGGCTGATCAGGTTCAAACTCAATCTGTGTCATTTACCCGTGAGATCAGGCAAGGGACTTAGAGCCTGGGTCCTCATTACGGTTTCTTGTAAATGCATGCAAATCCCTGTTTCCTTTGCCAAGAGGAACTGGAAATTTAGACCCACCCTTTCTGAAAGGGCTTCTGATCTCAGAGGGAGGTGCATGCAGGGTAGCTGGGACCACTCTCGGAGGGCACCCTACCCAGGCGGCACTGGGGACAGCATCACTGTACGCTCAGGGCGCTCAACAGTGAGCAGAGGCTCCTTTGAACTTCTCCTGGGAGCTTTCCGCCTGGCTCCTGGCGCCCTCTGCTGGCCGTGTTAGGAAAGAGGCTGATGCTGCTGGGTTTAGGATCAAGGCTTGATGGGTGCATTGCCCAGCAATCCTTACTGTGGACAGAACCCTGAGGTGACCTGTAGGGATGAGAAATAGGGATCTACCCTCTACTGGTACCCGCAGTGTTCCATCCCGCAGAGCAGGAGTCCTGGCTCCTCAGATTCCCCTGCCTTCTCTATCCGTCATCTCCCGCAGCATCTTAACCAGGCTTCCAGAAATGCACCTACTGGGGAGAGGATATGTAGCAGAGGATGGGGGCCTGCTCCTCTTTTGCTCCAATCTCAGTGTCCCGTAATCAGTCAGCTTAGCCTCTGGGGCCCAGTGTGACCAGGGCGGCTCCTGCTCAGAGGGAAGTGATTTGAAAATCAAATTGGTAGGGCCAGAACACTCCATTCCTGAGTTGAGCAGTTTCCAACGAGGGCATGCAAATGGGCTGTCTGCAGCATAATGGCCATTGGAGGGATGATGCCGGGCACTGCCGGGTGAGATGGAATGGGCCTTGGCAGGAGCACTGACCTGACATTTCCTAGCTGCTGTGAGAAGTGACGATGACCAGGCCGCCTCTGCTAGACCAGAACAGAGCAAGCACTTATGGAGCGCTGACTGTACTGAGTACCTTCCTGTACTCTCATGTCACTTACTCTTGCTGATCAGACTGTGACAGTGGTATCTATCATTCTCTTTTACAGATGAGTAAGTGAGGCTCAGAGAGGTTCAGGTAGTTGTCCAGGGCCACGCCACTCTGGTCCGAGTCCAGGATGTCGGCCCCCCCACAGTGTCCCACTGTCCTGCCTGCTTCTGCCTGTCCTAGCCATCCTGCCACATCTCACTTCTAACCCTCCCAGATGTCCCTCTCTCCTCCTTGGCCCTAATCTCGCTGGTTCTCAAAGTCACCCCTGAGTCCCTAGTTCCCACCCAGCAAACCTCCCTGATGGACGAGCGTGGCTGAGACCCCTCCTAGCACTCCATCTACTCAGATTCAGCTCACTCTGCAGCCTTGCCCCTGCTAACTGTGCCCTCACTTCCCCCCGAGCCCCACCTGAGAGATGCATCGATACAGGGCTTGTGGGATGGTCACTCCGCCCCAGAACACATATTGTAGGTGCTCAGCAGACACTGTCACCTTCTCCTGGGGAGGTGGAGGAGGAGGACAGCCTGCTGTGATGAGAACCTCTCGCTCCCCTACCTGATCTTGAACTTGCACGTTCGCATGGGCTCCTGAGTAACCGTGATGGGCCCTATGCCCCCACGTCAGGCATCCCTAAGGGATGCAAGGTTGATGCTTACCTCCAGGAGCTCCCACAGAGCAGCCTATTCTCACGGAGAGACGCTGCAGACTCCAGGCGCGGGCTTTATCAGAGTTTCTCTGGCCCGAGCAGCCCTGCAGTACTTTGGGTCCATGGCAAGTGAGGCCCTTTCAAGTCTGTGCTTGGAGAGTCACATGGCAAACTGGGGAGAAGCTCGTTTTTCTAAAAATTTACAGCACAGACTTTTTCCTTCTTTTTGCTCACACCTCCCGGGGCACAGATCTGTCCCCTTGGGAGTGCTCTCCCCCAGGCCTCAGCCAGCCCTCAGGCATTAATCAGGGATTATTATCTCAGAACGAAGCTGTTCACCTCTGCTCTATTTGCCGATCCAGGAAAAGGTGGGGCCACCTGTCACGAGGAGGGGAGGGGAGCGCTAAAGCCAGTAATGTCGCTGTGCATTTGGGAGCATACCAGGCCGCAGGGTCCATAGCGTCAGCAGGTGCATGAGTGTGTGGGCATCCAGGGGTGGGGGAGCGCTTGGACCAGGGTGCAGCTGGACTTGGCGTGGGGCTGTTGGTCAGGAGCACCAGCCTGGGTTTTGTCAAAGCAGAAGAGAAACAGCTCTAGGACGCACTAAGAACTAGGGCACCAGCAGTCTGCTTCCCCGGGGCTCTGGTTTATCTAGGTTCTGCTGAGTTCATTCCATATCTTTGGCAATGCGGAGCATTGGGGTAGGATGTCTTGCTGACTCTGGGCCTCCAGACACAGAGGTGGACATGTGGTGTGTTGGAGATGGAATCAGCCCCAGGAACCAGCAGAGAAGATCAGAACGAAGTCCAGGAGGCTGGCCTTGGCCCTGCTGGTCACTGTGGTTGCCCTTGGCCGTGACCTTTGTTTTCTTTCTGCATCTCTGCTTCCCAGACTGGCAAGTTTGATCCCATGGTCTTCAAGGTTTATGCCAGCTATAAATTTCGATGATTTAAGGAATCACTGAGAAGCAGATAGAAGGTGATAAGATTTACCCCGGGGTGTCAACCCATGAGATGGGGATTAAAAATCTGGTATCTTCCATGGAGACATCCCAAATCCTGTGCTCTACAGAAAGCCAAATATTAATACCCACCAACCAGAGGTTTTTCCATATCTTATCATGGAAGCTAGGATAGATGCCGTACCCAGAAGCAAGTGAACAGTTTGTGAGTGGACCAGATTTGTTGGGTCTCTGAAGGTGGTCAGAGCCCGAGCATCCCCGCAAGGTTGGTGGGTGAGGAGCAGGGCTGGGGAATGAGGGCAAGGTCTTCAGGGTCAGGGAAGAGTGGCCTGGGGCTTGAAGACTGAGAATAATCACATCTCCAACCATTCCAGGAAAATGTAGCATGATGGAGTCTTCTATTTTTAATGAAAACAAAAAACAAAAATGTGTTATGTAGGTAGCTTTAACCAAGGTACAAATGGAACAGCTGGGCCACCTTCAAAGCCCTTGATGTGTTTGAGGCTATTCCATCATGTCAAGTATTGGCATGTTGTGTTGACAGTCTCTCTGTGACAACTTCTCCTACCAACCCTGGCCCCCAGGAGCCTGTCTGTGGCAAAACGCACTCACACACACCCCAAAAAAATGCAGGAAGCCCTGAATTACTCCAGTTGAATGTTCTAAATCACTGTGGTCTCCTTTTTACTTAAATTACTCAAATAATTAAATTAGCTATGGGAAATTTATTAAGTCCATGCCAAGTGAAAGACACAGAAAATTGTCCATGGGGACTGATAACATTTGCAAAAGAGTATCTTGAAACAACACTTTGTCAGTAATTAGGGATGAGCAGCAACGAGCCCATTGATCAAGATTCGGAATACATTCTTTGCATTCTTTGATGCAAGAAGGAGATGGCCTCTTTCCTCTTTCCTTTCGATCTTCTTTTTCCAAAAGTAATTGTAAGATAAAGTCATACCAGCAGCTTCGGGAGTACCTTTATCATTCAGCGTGTCCACGTGCGTGTGCACGTGGCGACATGAGTGGATGTGTGCATGTGTTTAAACTTCACCCTGATTCTAAGTCATGGCCCATTAATAATGTCTGACTGCAAAACCAAGAAGCCACTAAATATTATGCTATTTATAAGTAATCTGTTGCCCAAGGCATCGGGGTACTTAATGAAGCCTTGAATTAATGTGTAACTTAAGAAATAGATCATTCTACAAATATAGGCTACCAGAAGCACAACTGGAGCAGTTCTATTTACTTCACTACTTGGATGGGTGCAAGAGAAAGCATATAAATAAAATGTATTGAGCCAGGCATTGTGCAAATGGCTTTGCGTGCACCATCTTGTTGGGTTTAAAGAGACACTACCGGGGCGCCTGGGTGGCTCAGTGGGTTAAAGCCTCTGCCTTCAGCTCAGGTCATGATCTCATGGTCCTGGGATCGAGCCCCGTGTCGGGGTCCCTGCTTGGCAGGGAGCCTGCTTCCTCTTCTCTCTCTCTCTCTCTGCCTGCCTCTCCACCTACTTGTGATCTCTCTCTCCCTGTGTCAAATAAATAAAAAAATAAAATCTTTTTTTTAAAAAAAAAAGAGAGACACTACCACTATTCCCATTTTACAGATAAAGACACTGAGGCTTCAAAAGGTTTATGTAACCAGTCCATGGTCACACAGTGGGATTTAAATCTGAGTGCCTATAACTCTTAAAACAACTGGGTAAAGCATTCCTGAGGTAGTGAGGAGGCAAGGAGCCAGTGTGTATCCTAGGATGTCAGTTGATTTGCCTAAATGCAAGGATGGAATTTGTTTGCTTCAGGGGCTGATATTAATAGGTTAGAGAATGCAGTGTTACAGGTGGAACTGGGGAGAACCTTGCAGGTATCAAAGGCCTTAGGAGATGGGGGGAGGCACCAAGTACCCAGCAAGCTGCCACTGATGACTGAAGTTTCTTTCTTTCTTTCTTCCTTCCTTCTTTTCCTTCCTTCTTTTCTTTCTTTCTTTCTTTCTTTCTTTCTTTCTTTCTTTCTTTCTTTCTTTTAAAGATTTATTCATTTATTTGTTTTGGAGAGAGAGCTCAGTGGGGAGATGGAGAAGGAGAGAGAGTCTTAAGCAGACTCCACGTTCAGTGTGGAGCCTGGCAAGGGGCCCGATCTCACTACCTTGAGATCATAACCTGAGCCGAAACCAAGAGTCAAATGCTTAACTGACTGAACCACCCAGGCGCCCCTGATGACCGAGCTTTCAAAAACCTTGAGGCTTGGTAGCTGGGGTGACCTATTCACTGACCAGCTGTGATGTGAGGAAAGCCCAGTTCAGGAAATTCTTGGGGAATGTGTGTTTCTAGAGGCTGTCCAAGCCAGACATGTAAAACTGTCTTGGATCTTTATTCAGGGAGATCTTCCCAGGTTCAGCAGACCTGAGAACAGGGTCCCATGGTGAGGCTGACCGCTGTGCTGACCCGCTGTGCAGGGAGAGCTGAGCTCCACCCTGCAGTCGCTCCCATAGCCTGGATGGCACAGAGAGAAGCTCTGCTCTGTGAGCCTCAGTTGTTTCCTGGTCACACATGCAGCCCAAGATTGAGTTCTGCCCAACTGCCTCCCTTAAGTGCCCAGCTCAAGGTCTCAAAAGTGGACGTGTGCCAAGAGGATGTCCAGGAGGCCACACCAGGGTTGTAGGTGGGTAATGGACTGTCAGGGACAAGCTCGTGGGTGGGTGGGCGAGAGGCTGGCTTACTGTTCAGGATGCTCTGGTCTCTGTGCCTTATTCTGCGGCAGATCCTAGACTCATCCAGGAGAGCTGGCATGGAGCTTAGAGACACAGCCCTCCACTAGGAGACTTGGGCCCACAGTCATATCTATCCACTGGCTCATGCCCCTGGCTGGTGAGAGAGCAGATTAAATGTCAGTTTTCTTAATTCCTGGCATGTGATCCTTCTTCCCCCATTCAATGCATTTAGCCAAGCCCCTGCCTGCGGTCAGCACCATCCTTTTATTTTGTGACGTTGAAAGCTAAAGTCAAGCATCCCCCAAAACAGAGGAGTTCCCATCAGCAGAGGACTCTGAAAAGACCCTTGTTTATTTAGGACCAGGCTGAAGACTGACTTCTGGATCCTAGAACACCTGTAGCCTCAAGTCTGGAGTTAGGGAGGACACTCAGGTGAAAGGGGCTGGCTTTCCAGATGGGGGTGCCCACCCAGTGCCTCTCAACGGCACACAGCTCTTCCTGGCCTGGCCAGAGCTCTGGCGAGGGCTCTGGCGAGGGCTCTGGCGAGGGCTCTGGCGAGGGCTCTGGTGAGGGATCTGGGAACTGTCCAACTAACAGTTTGCTGAACTCTAGGAGCAGCCGCCCCACAACAGTGAGCCGGGCCAGAGGATGGCCTGAAGCCAGTGAGTCCGACACAGGGCTGAAGAGGGAATGGGAGAAGGGGGCACCCAGCTAGGGGCCTTGGAAGGGAGAGGCTCTCCATTGCTACATCTGACCTGTAAGCATTTGCATTCCTGCAGGTTGGTTAATTTAAAATAAGCCCAAGGGCCTATAGAGGCCCACAGTGGACTGGGAACCTCTTGCTACAGACAGACTCCAGGTTTCGGACTAAAGTAATGTAAAAGGGATAGATTGCTTAAGCACCTTCTCTTATAGACATGAACTTGAAGGCTCTGGAAGGGACAGTGATGAACTCATGGTCACAAAACTAGTTACAGGGGCCTGATCTTGTCCTTACCGTAGCCCATTCTCTTCAGACAGTAGATAGTATATATTTAGACCCAGATATTTTTACTACCAACTTCTAGGGGAGAGTCTTTCTGTATCACTATCTGATCTTAATAATGCCATTATTTCATATGTACCAACACCTGTTTTAAGTGTTTCACATTTATTTTCTAATGTTTTTAATGCTCTCAAAAGTCCTACGAGGCGGAAATTACCATCATCCCCATTCCCAGAGGATGGAACAGAGGCACAGGTAGGTGAAGAGATGTCTCTCCAGTTAGCAGTGGGAGGGTGGGATCCAGGTGAGACCATCTGACTCTGGAGCCACCACCAGCCACGACGTTGTGTGGCCTCTTCAAAATTCTGCTTGAAGCTCCATGGCGTGCCCTTGTGTTTTCATATTTGCAGAAAGTAAAAAGAACGAAGAAAGAATTTGGGGAAGGGATGTCAGTGGAAGGTCTCAAGTCTTCACCTGGAAAGTTTCTCTTCGAATCTTCTCAGTAAGAGAGTCATTGGAGGAGAGATATTTTCCATTGCTCATGGAACGAGTAGCAAGCTCAGTACACCCACAAACTTTGGGACCTCTCTTGGCTGCCAGGATCTCCTGTCCCTTACTCCCACAGCGAGGGTTTGCCAAGTGTGACTCCACTGCCTGCCCTCCCAAGATGATGCTTCCAAGTTAGCAGAGGCTTTCAGGAAAGTGGAGAGGATCCTCTGCTTATGGATGAAAATTGGCCATAACGGATGAAAATTGGCCATATATTAATAGTTGTCACAGTGTGGACACCTGGGTGGCTCAGTTGGTGAAGCGTGTACCTTGGGCAGGGTCCTGAGATCGAGCCCCACATCAGCCTCCCTGCTCAGCAGGGTGTCTGCTTCTCCCTCTGCCGCCACTGCCCACTCTGCTTGTGGTCTCTCTCTCTGACAAATAAATAAATAAAATCTTTAAAAATGTGGCAGTGGAGTGATGGCTATATCAGGTTCATTACTATTCTCTCTACTGTTTTCAATATTTTAAATTTTCCATAATAAAAACTTTTCTTAAAATATAATAAAACATGCCTTGTCCTCAGGAAAATGCCGAGGAGTCAGTTAGAGCTTGGGAATAGGAACGTCTGCACGATGGGCGACTGGGAAAGCTGAATCACGTAGTGCCAGCTAGGATGCTTTCTGATGCAGGGTAACTAGAGTCCTCTTACCTTAGGTCCACTCGAGGAACCACTGCACTCCATTTCCCCCCAACACATGCTGCCGGATGCCCACTGCATACAGAATATAGGTAGCTAATTAGCTACCCTCTTGGGATCAGCAAGCTGTGGCCTGAAGACCGAATTTGGCCTGCCACCTGTTTTTGTAAGCAAAGTTTTCCTGAAACACAGCCATGTTCATTCGTGTACATATTGTCTACAGCTGCTTGTCACCACAGTGCCAGAGTTAAGAAATTGTTATAGAGACCATATGGCCCACAAAAGACAAAAATATTTGCTGTGTGACCCTTACAGAGAAAGTAACCTGGTCTATTCTAGAACATCATGTACTTCTGCCCTTATCAGCTGACTTGTATGCTTGCCAATCACTTGTATCTGGCTCCAAACTTGTTTGTGCTAGTTTTATTTATTATTGTAAATGTATGATTTAATGAAATAGTGTATAGATCGATGAGCTCAAACTGAGTCAGCCAGAAGCCCCTATATCAATGAAATAAGAGTGTGGAAAGAAAGTGTTATTACTATAAAAATTAGACAAAATGCCTTGGGAAGACATAATAAATGCAAGTCACTAAAAATAATCACCACTACATCAAATATGGGCAAGGGAGTCCTACAAAGCTGGGTTAGGCGCATTTCACAAATCTAGAATAATTTTGCATTCAAAGAGCTTTGCAAACACCTTTAAAGGTCACTCCAAGGATACTGGAACTGGAAATTGTAGGCAATATTCTATCAATGTGGTTTATGTGTGAAAGACGATCTATACTGAAGAAAGGCCTTAAGCCCTACACCAAAATATTGGAAAATAAAGGTATGTCTGTGTTTTGAAAGTAAAATAAAAAGTTTAAGGAATACACACTTGCATGTGGTTTTTGAAATATGTTTTATGGATCTCTACTTGAACCAATGTTTTCAAAATGGTCCAATTACTATTCCAAATAGCATCACATTCAACAGTTTATCCTATAACAGAAAACCCATCCTCAGATTGCTTTAAAAGAAGAGGCCTTCCTTCATGGCATTTTGGCAGTTCCACCACCCCATTGTTTCCCTTTCCAGCCTGGAGTTGTCTGCCCCTGAGGAAGCAGAGTGGGGAGGGTGTTCCCTAGTCTCCAAGGAACTAGGACAGAGGTGGCAGGTTGTGGAGGTGGCTGGAGTGGACAGAAGATTAGTTACACTGAGCAAATAGTTAAAGGCTTGAGCAAATATGTAAATATATTGAGGATACGGGAGCAGGAGTCAATTTCTCACTATCTGAGTTAGAAACGTGGGAACAGAGAAGAAAGGAAAGAACACTGAGGGGTTGGAGTGGAACTGGAAGTATCAGATGAACTTCCAGGCTTTTAAATACATTCCAGATGTAGAAATAGTCATAGCTATGTGCGCATGGGCATATTGATGTCTGCATGTGTTCACCAAGGGAACTGAGAACAGGGATTCTTGGGTAGCAGTGAGCACACCCAGCATATAACCTTCAGAATGCAAATGCAACCTATAGACTCCAATAGGAATTCTTGACACCATGTTGATACAAGTCAATAAATGCATACGTGAATAAATTGGGGTGGGGAGGGCGCCTGGGTGGCTCAGTGGGTTAAAGCCTCTGCTTTCGGCTCAGGTCATGATCTCAGCGTCCTGGGATCGAGGCCCGCATCGGGCTCTCTGCTCAGCAGGGAGCCTGCTTCCTCCTCTCCTTGTCTCTCTGCCTGCCTCTCTGCCTACTTGTAATCTCTCTGTGTGTGTCAAATAAATAAATAAAATCTTTAAAAAATAAAAAATAAAAAAAAATTGGGGTGGGGAGCAATGGAGAAAATGAAAGTGATGGAAGTAGAAGTGCCTACAGAAATAATCACCACCTGGCAACCATCATAGGATGTGGAGCAATAGGAACTCTCATTCATTGCCGGTGGGAAAACAAAATGGCGCAGCTACTTTGGAAAACAGTTTGGTGGTTTCTTACAAAACTAAACATACTCTTGCCATGGGATCTGGCAATCACATTCTCTGGTTTTACTCGAGTGAGTTGAAAAGTTCAGTCCACACAGAAATCTGCATATGGATACTCATTGGAGCCTTATCCATACTTGCCAAAGTTTGGAAGGAAGCAAGATGTCTCTCGGGACATGACTGGGTAAATAAACTGTGGTGCATCCAGACAATGGGATATTATGCAAAGCTAAAAAGAAATGAACTATCAAAAACCATGGAGGAAACTTAAATGCATATTTCTAAGTGAAAGAGGCTGAACTGAAAAGTCTACATGGAATATGACTTCAAGGGAGGCTATAACATTCTGGAAAGGCAAAACAGTGGGGACAGTAAAAAGATCAATGGTTAACAGGAGTTAAGGGTGGGGGATGAATGGGGAGGAATGAATAAGTAGAGAATTCTGAAGGCAGTGAAAATACTCTGTGTGAAAATATAATGGTGGACATATGTCCTAATGTAAAAACATTTATCCAAACCCAGAGAATGTGCAACACCAGGAGTAAACCTAATGTAAACTGTGGACTTTGGGTGATAATGAAGTGTCAGTGTAGGATAACTGATTGTAACAAATGTACCATGCAGGTGATATTGGGGGACACTGTGCATTTGGGAATTGGGTACAGATTAGCTGTACGTTCCACTCAGTTTTGCTGTGAACCTAAAACTCTTCTAAAAAATAAAATCTAATTTTTATGTATATGTAACACTAAAAACAATTGAAAAGATAGTCAAAGATCTTTCAAATAGTCAGTGGCCTCACAAGACAGCAGAACCAGGTTAAGTTCTACCAAACTTTCAAGGAAGATCTAATCCCTGTGTCATATAAACTGTTAATTTAACAAGGACCCAGATCTTCCTGCCTCTTTTATATCCCAACACGCATGTATCTGAAATTAAACATTAGTATAGCAAATTCTCTACTGAATTAAAAGGGAAAAAATGCATCACAACCAATAGAACGTTTCCCAGAAATGCAAGGAATGTGCAAGGTTGATATAAATGAAATCCCAAAACCAGATTGAAGAACCTAAAAGACCTGATTAAGTGGAGAGACTTCAATGTTGTAGGATCGGAAGACTCAATTGGGTAAAAATACTGTTTCTTCCCAAATCAACCTATACATTTATAAATATAATTCTGGTCAAAACACCAACAGGACTTCTAGTGGGGTTTGACACATATTCTTTTAAAGTTCCTCTGAATTGGAAATGCATGAGGATGGGGTGCCTGGTTGGCTCAGTTGGAGGAGCATACGACTCTTGATCATGAGTTTGAGCCCCGCATTGGGTATAGAGATTACTTAAATAAATAAAACTTAAAAATGCACAAGGATTACAAAGTCAATTTGGAAAAAGAATAATAATCAGGAGGTATGTGAACCACCATTTATCAAAGCATATTAAAGTTAAGTAAGTAAAACACTGGGGTGTTGGTGCAGGAACAGTCAAGTCATTCAATAAAACAGAGTAGAACACAGAAATAAACCTGATTATTAAAATATTCATTCATCCAACAAATGTTTAATGAATAGTCATTATGTATCAGCGCTGCTCTTGAGGCAGGTGGTGCAAGAATTAACAAAACAGATAATATCTGTGCCTTCTCACTGGGTTACATGAACAATGAATGAATGAATGAATGGCAGACGGAGATGGGTGCAGTTGGAACCAGGATGGCAGCAGTGGAGGTGACCAGAAGTGGTCAGATCCTGGATGTATTTTGAAGGTAGAGCCAGCAGGATTTGCTCATTGGTGTTGATGTACAGTCTATGAGAGAGAGAGGAATCAAGAATGAGACCAAGGTTTGTGGATCAGATACCAGAAGAGCAGAGTGTCCATCCGCTGAGATGGGGGATGTTTGGGAGGAATGGGAGGGAGCTCATGAGTTTTCTTCTAGTCCCTTGATGGAGATGCTCAACAATCATCCAAGAAGCTATGTCCAATAGGTAGTTGGGTAAGTGGATATAGAATTAGGTGAAAGTCTCAGGTTACAGTTATTAATGTGGGTGTCAGTCAGCATATAAATAGTATTGAAACCCAGAGGATGGAGGACCATGGAGAGTGTAGACAGAAATGAGAAGGACAGAGCCCTGGGCTGACCCATTGCAAGCAGGTGAAAGATGAGGGGTAATGAGTGAAAGACATGGGGAAGAAGCAGCCAGTGCAGTGAGAGGAAAACCAGGAGGGTGAGGTGTCCTGGGAGGAAGGGAAGTATCTCAAGAAGGAGGGAGAATCCATGACCGTGGGATTTAGCCTAGCATTTGTGATCTACACAAACATGCCTGGGAGTGGCCCACAGCACTGTCAGGTAGTGGGAGAGAGTGGAAGACTACGGGTGAGGGATTAGCTTTATACAGGACATCCTATTTCTTTTACTATACAAAAAAAGAAAGAGAGAGAGCTCTGGAGAAAAAATGATTAAAATTGTATTTATTGGGATGCCTGAGTGGCTCAGCTGGTGAAGCATTTGCCTTCAGCTCAGGCTATGATCCCAGGGTCCTGGGATGGAGTCCCCACATCAGGGTCCCTCTCAGCAGGGAGCCTGCTTCTCACTCTGCCTCTCTCTCTCTCTCAAATAAATAAATAAAATCTTTAAAAATTAAATAAGGCTTATTTACTTACTATAGATTTTGGTATTGGATTCATGAGTGTCTGTTATATTTTTACCTTTTAAAAAAATCCTTAAAGTGTCACAAATAAAAAAGTAGATCCACTTATAAGTAAATATGTAAAATATATATACATAAAGTATTTTTAGAATGATGTCCAAGACCCTAGTTAATGGTTGTCACTGATAGGCCAGCATGCATTATTATGACTTTCATGGACCAAGGAAAAATAATAAAAAATATGTTTTATAATGCCTTGGTGTAAAGATAAATATGGTCCAGGCTGGACTCATTATTATATGTTCATTATTATTATTTTGTTTTCTTCTGACTGTAAAAGAAATCACAATTAAAATAGTCCCAGGGGCACCTGGGTGGCTCAGTCAGTTAAGCATCTGCCTTCAGCTCAGGTCATGATCCCGGGGTCCTGGGATCAAGCCTCACATCCCTGCTGAGCAGAGAGCCTGCTTCTCCCTCACTGATTATTGTCTCTGCTGCTCCCCCTGCTTGCGCTCTCTCTCTCTCTCTCTCTCTCAAATGAATAAATAAAAAAATCTTTAAAAAAATAAAATCAGGCACTTTTTATCTCTTTTCTAAAAGGAGGCAAAACCTACACATAAATAAGTAAAGGATCACTAGCATGATAGAAGTTCAGGCAAGGGTAGAAGGAGACAATTCACAGCCGACTTCGTACAAATGGGTAGAAGCCATGAAAAGATGTTCAACTGTGTCATAATCAGGGAAAGGCAAATCATACCCAAAAAAGTTTTTCAGTGGCAAAAAGAAAAAATACTGATGCTTTCCAGTGTTGACATGAGCATGGGGACAAGAGACCTTCTCACAAAGTGATGGGAGTGGTCACTGATCTTCCAGGAGAGCAATTTATTGGTGTTTATCCACACATCCAACGCAAAGACTCCAAGCATGTTGATTCCAAGATATGTAACATATAGAAATACTCTCAAGTATGACAAAAGAAGCATGCATCAGTAGGTGCATTGCAGCATTGTTTAACTGAAAAATTAGAAACCACCTAAATGTCCCTAAACAGGAGACCTAATAAATTACATAGACATCCTGCAAAAAATGTTAGTCAATAAAATAATAAGTTCAATATGCAACAGGCAGAAAGTCTACTATATTATGTAAAAGCCAGTTGCAGGGTAGTAAGTATGAACCTTGTAGATGTGTGTGTGGGGGGAGGGGGGCTGGATAGAAGCCAATGGAAGGATCCACACTTAGCTCAGAACAGTGCTTATCTCTGGAAGGGGAATTGATGGGAAAGTAAAGGGTGACGAAAAAGGATTTTTACTCTATATTTTGTATACATTCATAGGGCTTAATTTTTTTTTACAAAGAAAACTTGCTTATATAATACTTATATAATCTTTTAAACATTTGAAACAATCAGCAAGTGGTTGCTGGGTGAGGCTGGAGATCGCTCTTGCTGATCAAGCCGGGGGCTTGAGGGTCTGGGAGAAGCCAGATCTGAGGGATCTGGGGCCCAGAGGCAGGGTGGGAGAGTTTAAGGTCTCTCTTTCTCTCTCTCTCCCTCTGTCTGTGTGTGTGTCTCTCTCTCACAGAGAAATTGGGGGGTGGGGGGTGAAATGAATGCAGGTCTTAACACAAAGTGAGAAGGACAAGTTCTTTTAACCAACTGGAAAGACAAGAGCCTCCCCAGGTTGCATGGGGGTGATCAAGGTCAGGGGCTGGATACAAACACCTGTTTAGGGGCCAGGAAGAGAGGTCAACCCCCCAAATCATCCTCCCCTCCGTGGCCAGGCCCAGAGGTGGAGGGGGTAGAGGCTCTGTCAAGCCTCTGAGGAAACGCTTCCTCCCTCCCTCTCCTTGTGACCCCGGAACATCTCTGAGCTTCTCGAAGGCAGGACCAGGGAGAGCTTTCTCAATCTTGCATCACTGGTACCTAGCACAGAGTTTGCTCCGTGTAAAGATGAGAACCAGGAAAGGGGCCACAGGCCAGGGTACAAATGGAATCCACTAACGTGTCTCCTGGTCTGGACGTGCAGGTGGTGGGGTGGGGCAGAGCTTGGCCTCAATCTCACATCCTGTGAAATGAAACAGTAACTTCTTGACTCTCTGCACTATTGGAGGCCATGGTGGCATAGGCAATCAGAGTCATCTTTAGACTTACCTCCCAACGTGTGGGCAACACGTTTCTGACAGCGCATTTGTCTTCATTGTCATGCTGATAATGACCATGAGTTGCAATTCTAGGCTAGAGGAGACTAGATATCAAATAGATATAGCTAGCTAAGGATGAAAGATACACGGGGCGGGGGAGACATCTTTACAGAAGAAATTCTACGTGCATTTAAAAAGGGATTGAATATGAAGGCAAATTTTATTTTAAAGATTTTATTTATTTATTTGAGAGAGAGAGAGAGAGAGAGAGCGCGCGCGCACAAGGGGGGCGGGGCAAGGCAGAAGGAAAGGGAGAAGCAGGCTCCCCACTGAGCAGGGAGCTTGATGTGGGCCTCGATCCCAGGACCCTGAGATCAGGACCTGAGTCAAAGGCAGATGCCTAACCGAATGAGCCACCCAGGCACCCCCAAAGGCAAATTTTGATGGCCGCAACAGGGATAGAGGTTTCGTTTAGGAGGGTCAAAGGTCATTTGGGGTGCCACAAGTGAATTCAATCTGAATCAAGTCAGTGACCTTTTGTTGAACTGCTGCGAGGTGCTCAGGACCCTGAGGACGACCAGAGGAGGGAACCTCCCCAACCGGACATGACCAAGAATGACTGAGAATGTGAGGTTTCCCCTTGCCCAGTTCTTGTGAGTTGTAACATTACCCGAATGGGGCCAGTTTCTAGGTTAAAGGGAAGTGGGTGGTGGGGCCATCTCGTTTCATTGTTATTAAATTGTTTATTACAGTCACACCTGTAGGTCGCTAAGAAGGCATCGTCTCAGCCCCCATCTCTCTGCCAGTTCTCCCCAGGACAGCCCGTTTCCAGCTTTACTTCTTTGAGTGGGTCCCTCCTACGTGCGGTTCCCTCCATTTGCGCCCCACCTCCCCAGGCCCCATCTCCACCTTCTACCCTGGTCTTTGCTCCAGGAGGCTCACCAGGCTGACCTCTGGGGTCTGAGCCACAGTTCCCAAGCCCTCTGGCTCCAGCGGGGCCTGGCCAATTGGGGGCCCCATAGCACTATGGAGGGGGAGAACAGAGAGGTGGGTGATCGCTACCTTGGCTCCTCCCTGCCAGGCCTGGGTTGAGATGGGGGCCGCCTTACTATAGGGCCCCAGGGCCTCGCAGTGGTGCTGGTGCCTCCCGCCTTTGCTGTCCCCTTGCACCTCTGCCCACAGACCTGTCACAGCCTCTTTGCGGCTAACCCTTGGGAGGGCTCCTGGGTTTTGGCCGATCCCTGGCTGACCCACCTCCACACCTCTGCACAATCTCCGGCTAGACTTAGTATGACTTGACACTGCTCCTTGTTCCCAACCCAGCCCCACTGCCCACCCCCTCATGGCCTCATGTGAGGCTTCAAACTCCCACTTCTCCTGGAGACCTCAGAAGGCAGCCGTTTAAGAGGCCAATTCTACCTGGACCTTTTACCAGTCGGTGCTGTGGAAAAAGACAGATCCGAATTTGAATCCTGTGTGACTTTGGGCAAGTCCCTTAACCTCTCTGAGTCTTGGTTTTCTCCTTTGTAAAATGCAAATACTAACGCCGCCTTCTTGGATTGTCATGAAGATTAAATGGATTGGCAGCCAGCCTGGCAATGGCAGGCGACAGAACTAGAGCACTGGGGAGTCTGGCATCTCAGTGACCCCTCCTGACCGCCCTGGGGAAGGGGAGCCGCTATGCTCCTCATTTTACAAAGAAAATGCGTCCAGAGCACATGCACAGAGCAGAGAGGACCCCTGCTGGACTAGAAGTCAGGTCTCTCAACACCAGGGCCAGGGACCTTTCAGAAACAGCAAAGACCTCTCTCAGAGCCTTTATGATGCTTTCAACATTTGCAGGTGAAATGACAGGGTGTCTGGGGTTGACTTTAAAATACTCCAAACAACACAGTTGGTGCAAAGAGGAAGGGATGAAATAAGCATATGTTGGTAAATGCTGAAGCTGGTGGCAGGCATGTGGGTTCCTTATGTGATTCTTTCCACCTGCGGATGCACTTGAACCTGTCCATAACGAAACATGGGAACCCTTTCTGATCATCTTTAACGACTGATGAAAACATGATTAAAAAAAATCCGTGAAAAAAGCAAAATACAGAATTTCGTGTGTGTGTGTGTGTGTGTGTGTGTGCGCGCGCACACGTGTGCATGCATGCACGTGTCTACCCACACAGGTGTGGAAAGATCTGGAACGAATGATACTGTTAATTCAACAAAGTTTGTCCTTGGGTGATGGACTGATCATTTTTGTTTCCTTCTCTTACGTCCCAGTATTTTCCAAGGTTTCTAAAGTGAGCGTGTATTACTTGTGCAATCAGAAAAGGGGTCAATAATAAAATGTTTCAAGTGTAATTTTGCTAAACCATGCAGCTGGGGCAGGAGATGCTGGGAGCATGGAGCCGGGAGGGGACAGGGAAGCTGGGGGTCCTGGCAGCTGCTCGGGGGAGCCTGGCCCAGGCAGGATGGGGATGGAGAGAAGGATGGGTGTGTCTCTTCCCACGGAGAGGAGAGGCAACCAGACAGGTATCATGGCACCTCTAGGTCTCTCTGGTTCCTCTCCCACTGGTGGGTGCCAGTCCCAGGAAGCCCAGCCCACGTGAGCCCAGCCACCCCACATGACCTCGGCCCGGCCCTGCCCGGCTCCCTTGGCCCTCTCTCAAAGGCTGGGTGCCAGGGGAGGTGAGCCAGGTGTCAGAGGCACAGCCTGTGTCTGGGGGAGGGTGGAGAGAGGCACGTCGTCCAGCTTCTCTGGGCTGGGATCTGATTTCACCACCTGACCCCACCACAGAGGGCTCCAGGGCGGGAGAGTGGGGCAGGCCGTGCCAACTAGGCCTGGCCAGGGCAGCACCACACCCTTGCCCAGGCTGGGCAGGCAGACACAGCTACCGCCTCGTTGCTGAGACCCGTCATGTGCGAGGTACATCCCACTTGAGGAGTAGGGATTTCCATGCCCAATTTACAGACAATGGAGTAGAGGCTATGGGAGTCACCTCCTTGGTAAAAATCCTGCAATGCTTCCTCATTGTCCTCAGGCTGGGTCCAAGCCCCTTCCCTCAGGCCCTGACACCACCCACATCCCATGTTTGGGCCATACTGAAGTATTCACAGCCTCTCCACTCACTGTGCACCCTGTTGTTTCTAGCTCTGTGCATGCCTCCTGGTCTGGGCTGTTAGGGTTCCATGTGCTGTCCCTCCTCACACCTTGCACAAGGCCTGCCCTAGAGAAGATGCTCTTCAAAGTATTGTTGGTGAATTAGTAACAGATTCCTAGAATGCATTAGCCTGCGTCCTCTCCAGATCCCTATACCTTGATAGATGTCTTCTCAACCTTCTGCCCCCAGTGATCTTGTCTTCTTTTGAACTTTAATAGAAACTGTTGAAAAACTGCTTATTTGAACTTTGTCCTATACTACCTGACATTCTTTACTTCTTTGTTCATTCTTTAATATTTGCTTTTATCCTCCTACATCCCTTAAGTGTTGGGTATCACCTACAGTAATTTTTAAAAATAAATCTTGAAACTTTGGCACATCAAAGGACACTAATCAAGAAAGCAAAAAGACAACCCAAAGAATAGGAAGAGATATTTGCCAATCATATTTCTTATAGGTTCTACTATCTGGCATACATAAATAACTCTTAAAATTCAATAGTAAAAAGGCAATAAAAATAAAAAATGGGCAAAGAGTTTGAACAGACATTCCTCCAAAAAGGATATACCTAACAACCACCAAGTACTTAAAAATATGTTCAACATCGTTAGTTATTAGGAAATGCAACTCAAAATGATGAGATACCACTTCACACCCACTAGGATGACTTTAATCAGAAAAGTGGATAATAGCAAGTGTTGGGAAGGATGTGGGGAAATTGGAGGGTGCCTGGGTGGCTCAGTTGGTTAAGCATCTGACTCTTGATTTCAGCTCAGATCATGAGTTCATGGGTCGTGGGATCGAGCCCCTCCTTGGGCTCTGCACTCAGTGCAGAGTCTGCTTGTCCCTCTCTTTCTGCTCCACAACCCCCTCCCCATGCTCACACTCTCTCTTAAAGTAACTAAATCAATACAATTTTTTTAAAAAAATGTAATTTCTGGGTGCAGGGGATCAAAAGATATAAATTTCCAGTTACAAAATAAATAAGTCATGGGGATATAATGTAGAGCATGGTGACTATAACTAATAATATTGCAATGCAGATTTAGAAGTAGCCAGAAGAGTAGATCCTGAAACTTCTCATCTTGAGAAAAAAACATTGTAACTATGTTTGGTGATAGATGGTAACTAGTCTTATTGTGGTGATCATTTTGCAATATTTACAAATATTGAATCATTACATTGTATACCCAAAGCTAATATAATGTTATGTCAACTATACTTTAAAAAAACCTGGAGTTTCTGTGTGCCAAAAAACCACTGTAACCAAAGTTTAATAAATTACATAAAAAATTTGGGGCACCTTGGTGGCTCAGTAAGTTAAGCGTGTGCCTTTGGCTCAGGTCATGATCTCAGAATCCTGGGACTGAAACCACATCAGGCTCCCTGCTCAGCAGGGAGTCTGCTTCTCCCTCTGCCTGCTGCTCCCCCTGCTTGTATTCCCTCTCTCTCTCTCTCTCTCTCTCTCTCTCTCTCTCTCTCTCTCTCTCTCTCTGTGTCAAATAAATAAATAAATAAATAAAATCTTTAAAATTTTTTTTAAAAACTAGGGGTAAGGGGCACCTGGGTGGCTCAGTCAGTTAAACACCTGACTCTTGATTTTGGGCTCAAGTCATGATCTCAGCGTCCTGGGATTGAGTCCCGGGTGGGGCTCCACACTGAGCATGGAGCGCACTTGGGATCCTCTCTCTCCCTCTCCTTCTGCCCCTCACCCCTCAACTCATGCATGCTCTCTCTAAATAAGAAAATAAGCAAATAAATAGAAATTTTAAAAAAGACTAGGGGGAATTAGTTCATGTATAGCATTAGTATACAGAATATGTGAAGAGCTCCTATAAATCCACAACAATAACAGAAGACCACCAACCCAATAAAAAATGAGCAATGACTATGAACCACAATGAGCAAAATAGGAAAACATCTGACAAGAGACTCATCCTCACTAACGACCAGGAAAGGGAAAACGAACACTGCAACGCAGTATTATATCTCTGGTATGAGATGGCAGAAATTAGGAAGTGTGAGGACCTCAAGCAGGAAGATGTGGAAATGGGCATTCTCATGCCCTGTGTGGGGGGCACGTAAACAGAACCACCGTAGGAGGCGATTTGGCAAGATGATGTTCAGATTTTAAATCTCAAATACCATGACCTAACTATGCCACTTCCTGATACTTACCTATAAGAAACCTTTTTTCACATGTGCAGAGAGGCATAGACCCTTGCTTAGGACAGTTTATAACAGCAAAAGCAGGGCACACAATCTGAATGTCACAGGTAGGGGACTGGCCTAATAAATTGTGATAAAACCATGCAATGAAAGAACGCACTGCATTAAAAGCACTGAGGCAGCGCCTCTCACTTGACAGGGGCGGGGCTCTGAGACATTCCTTTAGATAAAAAGCAAGTCATGTAGTGACGCTTCTGTGACTACACCACTTGTGAAAATGGGCTGCTAACCAAGACCTCGATGCACTTTCTCAGATGTGGACACGTGTCAAGTTAGTGGTTGCCCACAGGTAGGAGTGGGATTAGGACGATGACCAGAGAGGAACCAAGAGGTGATTTTCCCCTCTTTACCATTTCATGTTTTTTTTTTCAAGTAGAATGTATTTATATGCTATTTGTATAAGAAAAGTATAAATGAGAGTATGAAGACAGGGCTGGGGGTGGGAATAAGAAATGGGAACACAAAAACCCAGGTTATAATGATCTATAAAATTATCATTGTTGAAATTGTTCTTTTGTTCTGAGCTTCCTGGGGGCCCAGGGGAAAATGGAGATGTGATCCGACATATCCCTGACTATCAGAAAGGAGAAGATGACCGGGCATGGTTAGGAATTTGCTCATATGGTAGACTTTAGCTTTCTCACTCAAATAACACTGAGTACCATAAGTTTAGCCTTTTGTTACTTGCTGTGCCTGTGGGGGGCTCAGTACCCATTGGCATTCCATGCATGTTGGTCAAGGATTATGACCTCACTCAACGCTGGTGAGTGAGGGATACTTCTAGGGGATACCATAAGGCCTGGGGGCTGAAGCAGAACTCCAAATTTCTGGGACCTGCTGTTGGCTACATCATTCAGATCCTGACCCCAGAAGAATAACTCAGACCCCCTGGTCCAAGCCAAACCCTTCTATCCCTTCCATCCTCTCAATGGTAATTTAGAGAAATCTCACATAAGCTGTTTAAACAGAGCTTGGGGTCATGTTTGTATTCCCATATCAATGGTACAAAGCTCAGAGAGGTGAAGCAACTTCCCCTATGTTGCACAGTTGGCTGACACCAGAGTAAAAATTTTAAACCTAGTGTCTTGACTCTTTCTACTGCCCAACCCAAACCCATATTCCAGATTCGACTATAAACTAAGCATATGAATTGTCAGCAAAGTCCGAAGACATCCTATGTTCAAGTGTGTCTTTTTCCCTTCACACTCTTCACACGGCAGGCAAAACACTCATTCCAGATGGAGATTTTCAGATTGAGAGTGGAATTGACTTTCAGAAATACCCGAAAACATCCCATACTAATCTGGTAAATGGCCTGGACAATCACTCATTGCTTGCTATTCATTTTGACCCTGCTTTCATTGCAAATGGATCTGAGGTGATTTTCAAAAGGTGTGCAAACAAGAAAATATGAAGGAAGTAAATGACGAAAGGGGCAAATGAAAGTTTAAGCTGAAACAGGGCACAGGCAGTCACAGAAGTCACGCACCATAGTCCAGATGTGGGCTACAAAGAGAATCCCGAGCTTCCTAGTGGTCGAAGCAAAGAGGGGGAAAATGGTCAGCTTCAAGGTGCTCAGATTCCACAAGATATAAGTTGATTGTCCAAAAGCACAGGCTTCCCTGACCTGGAGATCTGAAGGCAATTTCTCTTACAGTTCCAAATACAGTGGGTCTCAGTGGCTGAAGGGCCACCGTCCCGACAATATCCCCACCATATGGGGTTTCTGAGGCTCCTGTTGAAACAACGTCCTCAAAGCCTTCAGTCAGCATCACACCAAAATATAATTCAGTCAACTCACCTACTGAGGGCAGGGGTCAGTTCTGGGCAAAGGCAGGTTTGTCAGGAACAAGGTGTGATGCTAAAGAAACTAGCTCACGGACAGATGCAGACAGACAGACATTTGTTCTCAAAGACAACCCAGGCACGTTGCCGACGGTGCTGACAGACACCGCTGGAGGCAGTATTGTCTTACCCATGGAGGAGGGGCAGTGTGTGCTTGGAGGAGACGGTTCTATTGTGTTTCTTAAAACAAAAAGGAAAAAAAGGACTTAGTTTATGGTGCCATGTCTTGTGTCTGAAGGAGTGCCTCTCACGGTTGCTGTCCCCTGAGGAACCATAGGCTGTGTTCATCACACAGCCTGAAACTATGAAAACCCCAGGTCTGCAAGGCCAGCAGACCCAGGCATGAACCCTCGCCCCGCAACTTTGTGGCTTGGCCAAGTGACATTGCCACTGTGAACCCCAGTCTCCTCCTCTGTAGAAGGTAGACTGGGAGCAAAAATTCCTGCTCTGCGGGTGGGCTGGAGGGCCTAGAGATAAAGCTGTGGCATGCTGGGTCATCATGGGCCCTGAACGATGTTACATCTTTCCATCATGGAAGAACAGGAGATGGCCATGTGGGTCTGCGGGGATCCTGGCCTGTGTCCCTGGCCTGGATACAGGACCCTGTCCCTGAACCAGATCGTAAACTCAGTCTCCAGTATTCTCTGGGTCCTCTCGGGCTTCCCCACCAGAAACCAGCTCCTTTGGACTTGCAGGTTTCTTAGTGGTCAGGGGCCTGCCTGCCCAGACCCACAGGCCTAGGAAGGAATTTTAATTAAAGAGCATTAACGTTTTTCTCCCACTTCTTGAGGACTTGCTTTGAGAGTTGGGAAGAATGTTTTCTCTAATAAGAAAGTAGAAAGTCGGGCTCCCGAATGAACAGAGCCCCCTCGCTTGGAGGGGTCCCTGTTCCCTCCAATGCTAAGCTTGCACACACATACCCGGCCAGCCCTTTCACCCTACTTCCAAACAGAAGACATTAGAGCCATTGGCTTGGGTTCCCCAAGAGCTGTCTGTTCCCTCGATGCATCTGGGAGCTAGAGTTGGAAAATCCCAGTGCCTAGGTCTATCTGTAGGGCTGTGGCTATGTAGCCACACTTTTGTTCAACCTTTGATATTCCTGTTTATAGCTGACCTGCTGGCTAATACTCAGGGTCCTTCCTAGAGGTCTGCACTACCCTTGCCCCCATTTTACAGATGAGGAACATGAGGCATTCCCGCAGCCCAGGACTCAAGCCCAGGCAGATCCCTGGGCTGCCCTGGGCACTCACACTGGTGTCGAGTCCTGGGGGGCGCACTTAATGTGGGCATGAGTGGTTCACGGCCATTGAGAGTTGGAGCTGGACTCAAGCCCCACTCTGTCCCATCCCAGAACTCAGGCCTCTGTCCCTCCTGCCTGCTGCTATGGAAAGCTGCACTTCCTAGTGTGATGGTCGCTATCTTATGTGGCTCTTTACATTTAAGTTAAGTTAAATCAATTCTAGTTAATTAGTTAATTAATTATGTTACATCGAATTAAAATTTCAGTTCTTCAGCTGTACCAGCTACATTGCCAGAGCTCTGTAGCTACATCTGGCTGGCCCACTGGACAGTGGAGACACAAAACTTTGCCATCCTTGGAGAAAGCTCTGTTGGGTAGCGCTAGCTAGAGCGTTAGGTCTTTCCACTTGCCAGAGGAGGTCGATGAGCTCAGTGACCAAGCTACTGGGGGTCGGGGGAAGGGAACATGCCTCCAGATGCCTCCACGGGTCGGGCTGTTGAACCCTAGGCACATCTGGGCCTCCCAAGGTGGCTACCTTCCTGCCCTGAATCAGGCTCACCCCCGAAGCCTGTGCTTGCCCTCCTGCCCCCGGAGAGGTCGGAGGTAAGCAACCGGTTCCAGCCATCCAAGGTCAACAGTTTCCAGTCAAGCAGGTCTGGGCTGGGCCTCCTGTTTACAGAGCTCAGCGGCCTCTGCCGCCCATGATGAGCTGGGCCTCCACCCTGCAGAGGCCCTAGACACCCCAGCCCACCACCTCAACTCCATCTGCCCATCCAGGACCCTCCTCCCTCTTCCTGGCCAGAGACAGGCAGCTGGTAACAAGGACAGTGGCCCTCCCCACCCCACCCAGAGAGCATCCACGTTTGTCTGCGTGACAGTGGGGCAGAGGCCTCTGCTTCTGTAACGGTCTCCACCTCCTGTGTGCACACGTGAGCACGCGTGTTTGGGTGTGCGTGCGTGCATGTGCACCTCTGTGTCTCTGTGTAGGTCTGTGCTCGTGTGCATGCGTCTGTGCCTGCTGGCCCATGCATTCGCACGTGTGTGCAGGTGTGAGCGGGTGTGCGTCCTGTGTGTGTGTGTGTGTGTGTGTGTGTGTGTGTGTCTGTGCCTGTACTGTCCTGGGCTGAGGGGGTGGGGGCCAAGGACCCTCCCCGTCCGCCCCAACTTACACTGGTGGCAGGGCAAGCATCTGCATTTCCTGTCTAGCCCAGCTAGCAAGAGCTAGTTCTAGGTCTTTACAGACTTCACGGAAAAACCTCCAGCAAGTGAAAGAGGATAATCCTGAACTCAGGTCCTGCTTGGCCACTTAGGAAGGCTTGGTTTTCTGTCCTATAAAATGAGGACAGGAAAGGTGCCGACCTCCCAGCACCACGATTCGGTATAAAGCTCTCGGCATGGTGCCCGGCACACGGCACGTGCTCAGTAACTCTTAGCTATGTTGCCTCCTAAGATAAGAACCACAGCAGAAGACCTGCCATCATAAAACGCCTACTGTGAATTGGAGCTCTGCTGAGCACTGTACGCACCTCACCTCCTTGGATGAGCCCAGCACCGTGAGAGGTGACACATCGTTACTCCCATTGGGCCAAGAAGGAGCAGGTGCCCAAGGAACCCAGAGAGGTGCCCCCTCCCCCGCAGCATGGCCTCTCCCACTTCCCTGGAAGCATCAGAGGCCAAGCGGGAAGGGAGAGCCCTGAGAGAGAAGAAACATGACAGGGGACCGCCAGGGACACAGACCGGAGGACAGGGTACTCAGGTGGGAGCACCATGGAGCGCCTACTGTGTACCAGGCTCCCTGGCCTCCTCGAAGGGATGGAGGAAAGGGTAAGATCCCTAGAGCCTGGCCCAGGAAGGTCACTGCTGAGTGGAGAAGACAGTGGGAGCCGGCCAGGACTCTCAGCTGTAGGGAGAGGCGTCTCTGTGCAGACGGCGGAGGCTGAGATCAAGGGCACCTGCCCAGCCCGCCGTGGAAGAGGGAGGAGGAGCAGGAAGACCAGGACCGGGCAAAAGGAGTACATTTCTATGACTCGAGGGCCCCCACTGCCCACCTCTCTGCCACCCAGGACCCAAAGCCCACCGCTTGAGACTCGTCCATGCCTTGAGGGTGGGGAATTCTGTCTCCGACGGCACTTGTCTCTCTACCAGGTCAGAGCCACCCACAAGGGGCAAGGCCCTGGGGAGAGGTGACCCGTTCTGTGAGCAGAGAAATGGATCCTGAGAGGGCAGCGCGCAGCACGGGTATGTTTGATGAAACGCGGGAGGGACAATGGGGGGCCCTGCCTGAGCGGGGGTCTGACCCCAGAGTGGGACCCCGGTGCCATGGGCCACGATGCCCCGCCACACAGTTCCCTCTCTGGACGCACTGAGGACGCCAGCAGGGGAGCCTGGCAGGCCTACAGGTGAGCACAATGACTTCATTTTCAGATTATTATTATTTAAACACGGAAAAATGAAGAGAGACAAAAGAAGTTTGTTTTGGCAACTTGACTTTCAGCTTCAGGACAGCCGTGGCCCAGGGTTTTCCCCCCAGCATTTTGCTCCCTGGGTCTCGGGGCTTCGCTGTGTGCGCAGGGGGAGGGGTGCAAGGAGGGGGCAGGGGCAGGTAAGATTGGGTGCAGGGGAGGGTGAAGTCACATGGCCACTTGTTTTGCCTACAAGACACCAAATAACTAGGGTGGCCGATTTGTTAGCTGGTAGACCGAAATATTGCTTTGGGTTTTTTTCCTTCCTTTTGTTTGCGGTAACTCCCAGTCTAAAAACACCCCTTCGAGCCCGGGCTCTGCTGTCCCTGCATGGCGTGATCTTAAGCAACGAGTGTCCCTCTCTGAGCCTCATTGCCTAGCACCTGTACAGCGAGGGCTGGGTTCCATGCCTTCAGCCTGTCACTGCGGGATCTTGGGGTCCGGCACCACCCCAGGCTCAGCCCACCTCCACATCCTAAGCAGGTGGTGCTCTCCCGGGAAGACACCTTCTCTCCCACCTCCTTACCCTCCATGAACACATTTCCCAAGGCTTATCACCAGCCCTCCCTTCCTCGGACAGCTGGCCTGGACCCTTCTGGCCGTTCTCCATCCCGACAAGTCTATCACTTGGGGCCACATTCTGCAAAGAGCAGAGGGGAAGATTTGAACTCTGTCCCGTCCTCACCTGCAGTCAGCTCTCAGGCGAGTCACTCACCCTCTCTTGGCATCTGTCGCTTCAGCTGAGGACTGGGGCAATTGTCATCTCCATAAAGGGGCTGGCCGTGAATCTCCAGGCTGGTCTGGTCCAGCCCTGGTACACCACCAGCGTGTCAAGGTCAGCTCCCAGGAGCATCTTCGCCCCCCTGCCCGCCCTTGCCATGATGGCCTTGTTCCGTCGCACACTCAGGGGGCACTCCCAGGACAGCAACTATGTCTCTTCATGGCCCTGGATCAATAAGAATTCTTCTTTCATTTTTTTAATTAAGTTTATTTATTTATTTTTTTAATAATCCTACACCCAGCGTGGAGCTTGAATTCACGACCCCAAGATCAAGAGTTGCGCCCTCTCCCAACTGAGCCAGCCGGGTGCCCTCAATGAGAATTCTTGAGAAGGCCCAGTACTTTCTCCAAAGGCTGCAAGAGCACTGGGGCCAGGGCATGGGTGAGACAAGCCAAGGGCCCCAGGCACAGCAATTAGGGAGTCACACACCCCAGGTTCATGCAAGCACAAGGTGGGCTTCACTTGTCCCACTTGAGTCCCTGCCCTGCATCTGAGATCAGAAAATGGAGATGCAGCCATCAGTCCTGGTTGATGAACAACTCTGGTTCTTGTCCCTGGAGGAGTGGGGGTTCCCCAGGGAAATTGGGGGTGGACATGCCAGAGCTCCCTTTCTCCCTCTGCTCATGCGTCCAGGAGCTAGACTGGCAGACCTTTGAGGGCAGGCCCTGTGTAGTCTCGTTTTCCTCCAAAACTGCATACAGTAGGCAGACTCAATAAACAGAGGCTGAGCCAATGCATGGATGAATACACAGGTGACTATTTTGATATCCAGCCATCCATCCATCCGCCTGCAGCGCATGGCAGCCGGACCTGACCATGTGTAGAGTGTTGTGCTGGGAACCCACAGAGAGAGAAGGCAACCCCTCCCAGCCCTCTAGATCCTGCACAGCAAGTGTGAGTGTGAGTGTGTGTGTGTGTGTGTGTGTGTGTGTGTGTGTGTGTGTGTGTTGACTTCCCTTCTCCACTGCCCTGCAGAAAGGTGACCCGACAGCCAGGGGCCTTGCTCTTGGCCAGCCCAGCAGACGTCATCAGGGAACGGGCAAAGTCACATCTCACACAATGGAATCTCTCCATAAATCAGGAGTCCCCCGACAGTGGGGCCTGGACGGAGCCGGTTCTTTATCTGTCCTGAGCATCTGGGAGGAAGGCGTTTGTGTGACTGAACAGGCTTAAGCTTCCCGGGACTAGAGGTCCGTGGTAGGGAATCCTGGCTGGTCCCCGTGGACTGGGGAGAGCTGTGTTGGCCTTATCCTGTCCTGACCCCCGGCCAGACTTCATCCCTGGGAATTCAGCCTCAGCAAAGATACGCGGAGGCTGCCCGAGGGACAGAGGCCCACTTCGGCCTGCAGTTGGGCTGCATGTCCGCCTTTGGAATCCCCTGTGGTGATGAAGCTGATGACTAGCATGGTCAGCACAAAACTGTGTGATAGTAACAAATCAAGCACCAGCTACATTAACTGAGTGCTTACTATGCACTGGGCACTGGGCTGGGTTCCGCCTATATCTGATCTCATTGGGTCCAAGCATATCTGTACAAGACAGGTACTATTCTCACTCCCGTTTTGCAGATGAAGATACTGAGGTTCAGAGTGGAACTCCCCCTCTCCAAGTCTCCGTTTCCTCACCTGGAAAGAGAAACTACAATACCTTTCCAGATGGGTAGTGCAAGAGTCTGGGAGGATCACACGGCAGTTTTAAATGCATTTAGCTCAGCATCCACTGCCACAAAGCCAAAGTCAAGGGGTCATACGCAATGAGTGCCTAATCTGTGCCAGGAAGCTGGCAGCCCTAACTTGTACCCTATGAGATAGGTATGACTACCATCACCTGGTCCAGAGGAGGGATCTAAGACACTGAGTAGTGTCCCTTACACCTGCCAGGATTCAGACCTGCAGTAAATTCTGTGGCTATGTTGCTATTTACTGTTAGAATTACAGGGGGGCGATGGGGCATGTGGCATTGAGAAAACAGGTAGCTCTGTGTTCAAACCCAACCCTACCACTGACTACTGGCGAGATTGTGAGCAGGGATGGGGGAAACCTCTCTGAACTTCAGTATCCTCATCTGTCAAGTGGGGCTCAGAGTGGCCCCCAGGAGGGCTGTGAGGACTGAGTGAAACAGTGGGGTGGGGTGCCCAACAAAGGCTCCGTAACACTGGCACACTGAATCTGTCAGCACGCATTCCCAGGTGTGGAGCAGAAACCAATTAGGGGGCTTAACCTAATGGGGTTTATGTTTTCTCATATGGCAAGAGGTCCAGAGGGGGGCAATCCAGGGCCTACAGTGCCCCATGCACCACCGGGATTCACTTTTCCTCTCTGCCATCCTTAGTGTGCAGCCTTCTCCCTCCAGCTGGCAAGATGGCTGCTCCACCTCTGGGCATGGCAGCTGCTCCAGACAGGGCAAGTGGGGGCAGGTGGAGAAATTAATGAGTGTGTATACCAGCCGGCCAGGTCCCTTGGGTCTGGGACACAGGATTTTACCCAGATGCCCCACCAGGACACCTTCGCTCACCACTGGCCAGACCTAAGTCACGTGATCACTCCTAGCTGCAAGGGTGTCTGGGAAGGGGAGGATGCCCCAAACGGAAGCCAGGTCTGATGGAGAGGAGGAGGGAGAACAGGCACGGGGACACCACCTGTCCTGACCACCCAGATACCCAACCAGTGCATCCCCTCTCCACTCCGGGGGGCTCTCTCTCCTTCACTAACTGAACACTCACACCTACAGATCAGATTCTCCTCTGGCAGGAGCCTAGTGGTCATTATGAACATCTGGACTTGGCCATCTTGGTTGGCCTTGATCTTCAGTCAGAAAATACCTGCTTTCCCAGAATCCAAACATGTGGAAAATCCAAGTTGCCAGAACACACTTCCTTTCACAGGACATTCCAACTGTTAGAATTTTGTTTGATTTTTCAGAAATGCCAAGGACATGCCCCCAGGTGCTCAAATCCTGGATGTTCCTGACACTGGGGTCCTGACACTGGGGTCCACAGTGAAATCTTGCAGATCTGAGGACTTAAAAAGCTCAAGGAGCTTTCTGGATAACCACGAAATCTTACTATTAGGGTCATCATAGCGATAAGACTAGGACTTTGCACCCAGGCTTCTTGGCTCTTCCCAAAGCCTTTTCAAAGTCACCATCTTGAGACCTGGGAGTCTGAGAGGTGCAGGGCTTCAGAGGACCAGGCTAGACTCGGGGCATTTCATCCAAGCCCAAGAGGTTCGTTTCAAAGAAACTGAGGCTCAGAGAGGTGAACCCATTTTTCCACAGCTCTTTTGTTAGAGAATGTCAGAGTCAGGATGCAAACCCAGGTCGACAACAAAACGCTGCTCTTCCCTCTCTTCGAAAAAGCTCCTGAGTGTCTGGATCAACCTTCCCATTAGACACATGGGGAAACTGAGGCCCACAGGTGGGAGGTGACTTGACCAGACAGACTTGTTTGTCTTCTGCCTGGATTGTACTTCTCCCAGACTTTCAAACGCTCACTTCTCCACTTTCTGGTATTCGTCCCTGAAATGGCTGCCCTCTCCAAGTCAGTCCCTGCTTATTTTTCTCCTAGCACCTATAACTAAAATGTTTATACTATATACTCATGTGTTTATATGTTCATCATTTTCTCTCACACTAAGACATGAGCTCCACCAGGAGCTCCATTTTCCACTTTATCCCCAGGGCCAAGAACAGTGCCTGGCCCGTAGGAGACCCTCAAAAACTATTTGTCAAGGGAAAGAATGAAATTTTATCCACCCAATGAACATCCTGTGCCTTTACCAGAGTAATTGGTGGCAAACACAGAGATGTCCACAGTTCATTAAGTTCCCCTGTACTGGTGATTAGTTTTAAAAGCTGCGAGAAATTACACAGAATATTTAGCTGCAAATATATAGGTGTAATTCAACTGTCTTGATGCAGATTATTTCTATCATTTTAAATTAGATTTCTGTACTTCAGACATTTTTTTGAGAACTGTCGTGATAGAATGGGTACCTTACGCTCTTCTCTCCACATCAGGAGTGACTTTGCCAAAGTCATTGGAGACGTTCTTGGTTATCTCAGCTGTGGTAGGAGTACTACTGGCAGCTAGTAGGTAGAGACCTGAGACGATGCCAAACATCCCTACAATGCACAGGACAGCCCCACAACAAAGAATGATCTGGCCCCAAATGTCAATAGTACAGCAGTTAAGAAACCCTGTTCTACACAAACTTATGACAGTCTTACTGAATCTTTGGTGAAAAAAGTCAGACTCAGACATATTCATGAATAAATGCATGAAGATTTATTTGGCCTTGTCTCTGTGCCAAGAATTATGCTAGGTATTAGGGAAGATGCTAAAAAATAAAAATAAAATACAATCACATCTAAGCCTTACCCTTGAGAAGTTCATCAACTCCCTATCTGACCCAAGATCTGAACTCAGACCTTCCTGCTTCTGCAATACCTCTCTGTCTAGGTGAGGAAGGGATATGTTGCTTTTTTGGATAAGGAAGCCCCAATGTTTTCCTTTAAAATGCTTTCTACATGCATTATTTATAAGCTTTCTCCCACATCCATCATCATGTCTCCACCATCTTGAAAAATGGCGGACACAATGGTAATACCTCAGTGTAGCTATAGTGCCTGGTATCATTAGTTCCAATTTTCTACACCTCCCGTGTCCCTTCTCTTTGCCATTTGACTTGCAGTTGCTCCGACCACAAAGAGGATATGTTCCTCCACCCTGCTGATGGTGGATTTTGCCAACTGCTTTGGCCAATGGTGTGTTAACATATAGGATGCAAGCAGCGATTTTTAATGTGTCTGTGAAATTGAGCTTGTACTCTAGCACTTCTGACATTGCCCTGAAGGGCTGGTCCAAAAACAATGGGAGACATGGAGAAGACCTAAATCCAACTGTCAGCTTAGAGCCAAGTGCTGCCAACCTAACAACCTGGGGCAAAGCAGTAGCCAAGCTCAGCTTGGGTCAGCTAAAGCTAGTCAACTAGAACTGTGGCCATGAGAGCAAATGCTTGTTGTTGTAAGCCACTAAGTTTTGCGTTTTTGTTTTTGTTTCTGTTTTTGGCTGACACAAGACAGAAGTCAGATTTTCTTGCAGAAGTCTAGGGATAGGCAGTATGGAGCTAATATGATAGCTTCATGATGCCATCCGGGACCCACATTCCTGTGTTTCTGTCTTCAACGCTTGTTTATATTCTTAAGATAACTTCACGGTCCGAAAAGGCTGCTGGAGATACAACCATCACGTCTGCATTCCAGACAGGAGGAAAAGAAAAAGATCGTGCTTTATTTCTGCGAAGGAAGACTTTCCAGAAGCCCCACGTGACATTTAGGCTTTCATCTCATTAAGCCAGAACTTATTCTATGTCTACAACTATCTGCTAGGGAGACGGGGAAATGTGGTCTTCATCTAAAAAAGGGGTATGATAACACCATCCTTCATGCTTTTTGGGGGGACAAGAAGTCAGGTATTATTCTAGTAATAATAGTGGCTTAACATTGGAAAAGCTAAGCACTTGTCATTCATTTTTTTTAAAAGATTTTACTTATTTATTCGACAGAGAGAGAGAGAGAGAGATCATGAGTAGGCAGAGAGACAGGGAGTGAGGGAAGCAGGCTCCTTTCTGCTGAGCAGAAAGCCCAATGTGGGCTTGATCTCAGGACCCTGAGATCATGACTTGAGCAGAAGGCAGAGGCTTAACCCACTGAGCCACCCAGGCGCCCCCAGCACTTGTCATTCATTATAATACTTAAGTCTTTCAACAACTTCACTTTCATTCTATTTTTTACTGTTGGAAAGCTGAAAATTAGAGAGTAAGAAAATAATTTAGGGCACCTGGGTGGCTCAGTGGGTTAAAGCCTCGGCTTTCGGCTCAGGTCATGATCTCAGGGTCCTGGGATCGAGGCCCGCATCGGGCTCCCTGCTCAGCGGGGAGCCTGCTTCCCCCTCTCTCTCTCTGCCTGCCTCTCTGCCTCCTTGTGATCTCTCTCCCTCTGTGAAATAAATAAATAAAATCTTTAAAAAAAAATTAAAAAAAAAGAAAATAATTTAGTTCAGGGCGCCTGGGTGGCTCAGTGGGTTAAAGCCTCTGCTTTCTGCTCAGGTCATGATCTCAGCATCCTGGGATCGAGGCCCGCATCGGGCTCTCTGCTCAGCAGGGAGCCTGCTTCCTCCTCTCCCTGTCTCTAACTGCCTCTCTGCCTGCCTCTCTGCCTACTTGTGATCTCTCTCTCTGTGTCAAATAAATAAATAAAATCTTAAAAAAAAAAAGAAAAAGAAAAAAAGAAAATAATTTAGTTCAAATGTGAACTCAGGTGGTTCAACTCCGGAACCGTGTTGCCTGCCTGCATTTCCATACTGCCTGCAAAAACTGGGAGCTGCTGATTGACAGGTAAAAAATAACTTTACAGTACACACCTATGAGAATGTCTAAAAACATAAAATAAAATAAAACAACCAAATGCTGGCAAAGATGAAGAGAAACGAGGACTCTCCCACACCACTGGCAGGAATGCAAAATGGCACACCCACCATGGACAATAATTCGGCAGTTTCTTGAAAAGTTAGACATGCATACATTTACTACATGACCCAGTGGTCATACTCATTACCCTAGAGACATGAAAACTATGTTTGCCCCAAAACCTGGATTCTATTCACAATCACCAGATCTTGGAAACAACCAGATGTCCTTCAACAGGTGAATGACCAGCTGTGGTACAGCTACATAATGGAATGAACACTATTCAGCAGTGTTATTCTGGCAAGTGCAGAAACACCATGAATCTGGAGTGCCTTATTCTAGAAAGATAAAAGAAGCCAGACTCAAAAGGTTATGTACTGGATGACTTCATTTATATAGAAAAGGTGAAGTTATAGGGTCAGCAATCAGATGGGTGGTTAGGACTACGTTGGGGAAGGGTTTGACTACACAGAGGCACGAGAAAACTTTTTGGGGTGACAAAAAGATTCTATATCTCGACTGTGGCAAGGATGGTAACACGAAACCACGCATAAAAATGGGGTAAATTTTATTTAATTATGCCTCAATTAAAAAATAAAAACTTCACATATATGGTCTCATTCAAATACCCCAGAGACCTCGTGAGTCAGTAACTGTGTTGTTTTAATTCGAGAGGTAAGGAAACAGATGGTCGGAGGGATTGAGGCTAGGATTGCTCAGCTGGCTGTGGGGTCAGGTGCTCAGGCTCCCAATATGGAGCTCTCTGGGTCTCAGTAAGTGGCAGCAGCCATTGTCATCAGGCACTGTACCAAGGCCGGTGGAAGGTGCCCAGATCTACAGGGCAGACCCCAGCCTCTGGCGAGCACCTGCCAGACCCTGCCTTCGCCCAAGCTGTCTGACCTGCCAGTTCAGACATGGTCCAGAATATGGACCTACGGTCCCACTTAGAGCCCAGTGCTGCCACTCCTGAGACCCGCCGGCCACAGCTGTCCTCTGTGGTTGGTGAGAGGTGATTGCCCAGTGGAGTGTCTGTCCTCTGAACACTAGGACAAGGTTTATTTTCTGCAACATTCCTAAGCCCAGGGCAGGACAGATTCTTTAAACGTTCTATGTAGTGGCAACAAGGGACCTGCATAAACAGAGCGAATTCCACATTCCTCCACTCCTGAGAGGAGGGTCCCCCACGTCAGGCTCAGACGGCAGAATGAAATGGAAACAGGAAGGGCTCCAGGTCAGAAAGCAAACACGGGTCGTATGAAATGTCACCAGCAAAAACTTTTGGGAGTGGCTATCAATGTACAAAAATGCTTTAAAAAACAAGATGACAAGGCCTCAAGTCCTAGGCGTGCTCAGGGATGGTGCATGGCATAGGTTTGGGAACCATGGACCTGAAGCCTCTCAGCTCTGCCCTCACCCACCCTGAGCTGGGCATGTGCACTGGCCTTTGGTGCAGCTCCGAAGAGCGTGTGAGATGACACATGCGAGGTAACCCGCAAAGACCCATTTATTGAACAGGCATTTAAGGGGGGCCTACCACGTGCCAGGTGCTTGTCTAGGGGTGTCACTGAGTTAGTGAAAAACACACACAGGAGTTTACATTGTAATGGGAAAACAAGTCAATAGAAGCAATCAATCAGATAAAGGTCAAGTGCACTCGGACGCTGGGAAGGGCAGTGGGGAAGATGGTGTTCTTAGACAAGGTGGCCCGGGAAGGCTTTCCAGAGATGAGGCTGTAGCAGAACACGAATGCAGCAGAGGAATCCGGCATGTAGCCGTGTGTGCAAGCATATTCCAGACCGGAAGAACAGGAGGTGCGGAGGCTGGGGTGTGCTTGGCATGCTTCAGAATCTGCGCAGGGAACGGTGAAGCCGGAGCTGAGAGCTGGGAGAGATGAAATCAGAGACTGTCATGGTCCTTATAGGTCATGGGAGGGTTTTGGATTTGATGCCAAGAGAGCTGGGAAGACGATGAGGGTTCTGGCTGCTGGCGGCGGGGAGATGGGGCGCTGAGCAGAGCTTCTGATGTCAGCACTACTGACACGCTGGGCCAGATGACTCTTTGGGGGGGGGCTCCCCTGTGCATTCTATGATGTTTAGAAGCATCCCAGGCCTCTACCCACCAGATGCCAGAAGCAACGTTTTCCTCCAGTTGGGATAACCAAAAATGTCTGCAGACATTGCCCGGTGTCCCTGGGTGGGCAGAGCCCCTGGCTGAGAAGCCCTGCAACGAAGGGGGACAGGGGAAGCGGAGTGCAGAGAGGAGAATCTCATTGTCCAGGCAGGAGATGGGCATGCTTGCACAAGGCTGGGAGCTGGGCATGTAGTAACAAGTAGTCGATGTTTAGGGATTTGATGCCAGGCTGGAGGGCACCGTTCAGCACCTTCATCTAACTTTCTAAGTTATGTCTAAATATAACCTAAGGGACTAAGAATTGGGGGTATCTTGCAATTTTGCAGAAGAGGAGTTGTGTGTTTGTATGTGCATTAAAAAGTTTTAAAGGAGGAGTGCCTGGCTGGCTCAGTCAGTTAAGAGCCCGACTCTTGATTTCGGCTCAGGTCATGATCTCAAGGTCATGATCTCAAGGTCGTGAGATCAGCCTCAGTGTTGGGCTCCCCACTCAGTGGGGAGTCCGCTTCTCCTCTCTCCCTCTGCCCCTCTCTCTGCTGGTGTACACTCTCCCTCTCTCTCAAATAAATGGGCGCCTGGGTGGCTCAGTGGGTTAAAGCTGCTGCCTTCGGCTCAGGTCATGATCCCAGGGTCCTGGGATCGAGGCCCGCATCGGGCTCTCTGCTCGGCAGGGAGCCTGCTTCCTTCTCTCTCCTCTCTCTCTGCCTGCCTCTCTGCCTACTTGTAATCTCTCTCTCTGTGTCAAATAAATAAATAAAATCTTTAAAAAAAAATAAAAATCAAATAAATAAATAAATCTTTTTTTTTTTTTAAGTTTAAGAGGAAACTCAACAAACTATTACCAATGTTGTCTTTGGAGGGAGGACCAGATGAAAGGGAGATCAGGTACGACCTTCAGCTCTATTTAAATTTTTACTTCATATATAGGTCTTCCTCTTACGATAGGGTTATGCCCCGATAAACTCTTCCTAAGGTGAAAATATCTAAGTCGAAAATGCCTTTAATCCACCTTACCTACTAACCCCCATAGCTCAGCCTTGCCTACCTCATATGTGCTAAGAACACTTACGCAAGCCCACAGTCAGGCAAAGACATCTAACACAAAGCCTGCTTATATTACAGGATAGACTATCTCATGTAATTTATTGACTACTGTACCGGAAGTGAAAACCAGAATGGTTGTCTGGGTAAAATAATTGTAAGTGTATCAGTTTGGGTAGCTGCCTAGCATCCAGAGAAAGCGTCAAAGTGCATGTAGCCAGCCCAAGATAAGATCAAAATTCAAATTTCTAGGTAAAGTTTCTGAACAAGTATCGCTTTTGCACCGTTGTAAAAGTCAAGAAAATCGTAAGTCAAACCATTGTAAGCTGGGGACCATCTGTGTGTACACACACATATATATGCTAAGTAAAAATCATTTCTAAAAGATATATTATTTGACTCCACTTATAGAGCATTTTCAAGATGGCAAAATGACAGTGACGGAGGGCAGAGTAAGGGTTGCCAGGAGTGAGGGAGGGGGTTAGAGGAGGGGAAGCAGACAGTGAGGGCTGTGCAGGTGGAATAGTTCTGGATTTTGATGTTGGGGGTCCCACAAACTTACACTTGTAGTAAAATTGTGTATACAGTCACACACGTGCACTCACAGTATGTAAAAATTGTGCAATCAGACAGATTGGTGAAGTTACAACCCACGTCGATTTCCTGGCTTTGCGCACATGCGACAGTTGTTGAGATGTTACCATTAGGGGAAATCGGGTAAAGGGTCCACAGATGTCTCTGTGCTAGTTTTGCAATTTCTTATGCATCTATGATTATTTCAAAATGAAAACAGGGATACCTTGGTGGCCCAGTTGGTTAAACAACTGCCTTCGGCTCAGGTCATGATCCCAGGATCCTGGGATCGAGTCCTGCATTGGGCTCCTTGCTCAGTGGGAAACCTGCTTCTCCCTCTGCCTCTACCTGCCACTCTGCCTGCTTGTGCTCGCTCGCTCTCTGACAAATAAATAAATAAAATCTTTTAAAAAAATAAAAACAATTTTTTTAAGGGCAATGGTCTTTTAATGGTCTTTTAAGACAAAGGTCTTGTCGATTGAAGTGAGATTCCAGAGGCCAGAGCCTTACAGCAAAGCCTCATCCAGGGGTGCCTGCATGGCTCAGTCATTGAGCATCTGCCTTCCGGTCAGGTCATAATCCCGGGGTCCTGGGATCGAGCCCCACATCGGGCTCCCTGCTCAGCGGGAAGCCTGCTTCTCCCTCTCCCACTCCCCCTGCTGTGTTCCCTCTCTTGTTGTGTCTCTCTGTCACAAATGAATAAAATCTTAAAAAAAAAAAAAGCCTTACCCAGGGGCTGGTCAGTCCTTGAGAAGAGCTCACGTGAGTTCAGGGACGGAGTGACATGCACTCGTCCTCAGTAAACACAGCTGGAATGGGAGACAAGGTGAGGGGTGTGGAGAGAATCAGATGAAATGAAAGATGTGGGTCTGAAATATATATGTAAACTGCTACATGCGTTTCTGCTTCAGTAGAAATAGAGTTTTGGTGCTGGGTACTCAGTCCTGGTCTGAACAGCATCGGCGAATAGCAGTGGGATACAGAGCGTTGATAAAGGAAGATGATGATCAGTATGTCCCCATTGGGACCAAGTGCCGTGCAGCTGTGGTGGGCATGGGAGCAGGTAGATCTCCCAGATGATGAACAAAGACTGGCAGACGTCAGGGCACCATGCGTGGGGCCCTTCATGGCTGGACCAAGGCCTCTGCACTCAGCTCTTTCTCCTGCTCAGGAACTAACATGCAGTAAGGTCGTGATGAGTCATAGAAGGGCGGGATCTGGCAGTTGGGATGATCCTGGCCAAGCCCTCGGGGTTGCGCTAATGGTACCCTCTCCCAAGGTGGCGTTGCATGCCCTGGCCACCCTTTGGGTGCCGAGAGGTCTCGAGCTCCTCTGCCAGGGAAGAGACGAGAAGGCATTGTCAGCCGCACCCCTTCCCCCCCCCCAGCTCACAGCCCCCTGCAGGGGAAGGCAGCTTTGAGCAGTCAGCCACACCAAGCCATGGTCAAGTCATTAAGAGCTGACCTGTGGCTTCTCTGAGTTTCCTGACCTCCACAGAGAATGCATTTGGAGTCATCTTAAGGGAAGTACGTGTGCCTGGGACGTGGAGGGGCAGCTGCCATAGCCACCATTCCAGGATAGCCTCGCCCAAGTGTGCCTCGCCTCCTGTGCCCGTTGTCACTGGGACCAGCTCCATCCGGGTTCCACCGCTTCTCCCCTGCATGTTCCCCAGGGCCTGCGTGCACAGTGGGCTACCTCAGGAACAGTGGGGCCCCCAGCAGCTCCATATGCCCCTGTTTCCACCGGCATTTATGGCACTGACCCTGTGCCAGGCTGTGTCCGAGTCAGACACCGAGGCTGTCACTGGAGCCTCATGCCATTCCCAGGAAGCAGGCACCAGTGTTTGTCCGTTGCACACATGAGGACACCTCGTGACCTGCACATCTTCCCGCAACCGGAAGAGAAGGCCAGGATTCTAGCACAAGCTTGGCAGATTCCAGCGTCCGTCCCTGCTTTAGCCAGCCCCACCCCCTGCCCCACACCATGATTCCGAGGGGGACTGTGGTAGCACCAGAGCTCTGAGGAATCAGACCTCCAGACCACGGTAATAAACCCCCGCAGCTGGCAATGATTCCCAGGTCCCCACACTCATAGAGAATGAAGCCCTTCCTATCCCTCCAGTTCAGGCTCAATCCCACCTCCTCCAGGAAGCCTTCTGTGACTTTTCTAGCTCAGGGGACCTCATCCTTCTCTCAAGGCTTCCAGAACACCCACTTCTCTGGCCCCTCCAGCTAATGCCTTATCCTCCCTCATCAGAGAGGCTGGATGGGGTGAGGATGAGGTCTGCTCCCCCAGGGCCAGACTGTCTGACTTCAAATGGGAGCATATTTAAGATATCTAAGCACAGAGTTTGGCAGGGGTGGGGGGGATGATTCAATAAACACCAGGCATTAAGCATCATCCCAAATAAATAAACAAACATATAGACATATATTCATAAAATTTCTTCAACCATAAATATATATGTTTATATGGGTCCATATACATGTATAATACATAGTATTAATAGAGTACTATATATTAACAAAAAAGCAGGCATTACCTCTGAGAATAACTTTATGTGGGATCACGTGTAACTTCTTCATACTACTCTGTATTTTCTAAATTAGTAAACCAATTAGTAAATGTTACTTTGATGTTGGGAGAGGGGAGGGAAATGAAGCAAAGAAGCATTAGCAAAGCAAAGCAATGCAGTGGTTGAAGCAAACAAGGGCCCCCGTAAGAAACGCAGGCACGGGGTGCCTGGGTGGCCCAGTCATTAAGCATCTGCCTTCAGTTCAGGCCATGATTCCAGGGCCCTAGGATTGGGCCCCACGTCAGGCTCTTTGCTCAGTGGGAAGCCTACTTCTCCCTCTCCCACTCCTCCTGCTTGTGTTCCCTTTCTCACTATCTCTCTCTCTCTCTCTCTCTCTGTCAAACAAATAAATAAAATAGAAAAAAAAAAGAAGAAGAAGAGAAACGCAAGCACGTTCATGGAGCACCCCCACGTGCTCTCGCTCCTGGGAGGTGGTGCCAGGGACCCAGAAAGGAATAGGACCTGGCCCCTACCCAGGAAGCCTGGGTGCAGGGAAATGCCCGGCCTGACCAGTTTCCGAGTAACTATTCCTGGAAGCCCACAGAGCACAAGGTGTTCTGAGAGCCCCAAGAGGTGCAAAGGTTTCTAAAATGCAGCCCTTGCCCTGAACCCATTTGCAATTGAATAATACCATAAGACTGCTTCTGCCAACCCTCCAGAGAGCCCTGCACGCCAACCAGGGAACAGGAACCTGTCAGCCACTCTGTCTGCAGCTCCCCGGCCTCATAGCAGCCCTTGGTTCTCAGTGCTTAAAACTTTCCTAGGTTGCCGATTAGCCAGACACAGTGCTGAGCACTTGAGCCTTCGGAAACAGCGTTTCCCCCCTTTTACCAATGGTCCCATTGAGGCTGAGAGAGTTCGCGGGGATAGGGCTGACACTGAAAAGCACGTAGCTGTTGCCTGACCAGTCCAACGATGGCTTCAGCCAAAAGGATAGAGGCCCCACGTTCTGACCAGCTCACACCAGCCCAGCCCTCAGAAAATACTGGAGAGGGAGCCCCATCCTTTGCCCCTTCGCCTTCTCTTTCCAGAAATGTGTTTTTCCTCCTGGGAATGGAGTCTTGCTACTCCCTGCTCCTGCCTGGTTCTTAATCTTTCTTTAAAAGGATTCTTGAGTTAATTAACAGCCCTGATGTAGCTCTGCCAGGAAAGCAACACAAGGAGTGTGTGTGTGTGTGTGTGTGTGTGTAGACCAGAGAGAAAAGGAACAAAGTGTAAGTGGTTCTAAGTCCCTTTAGAGTCCAACATAAGACTCTAGAAAGTCCCTCTGGAACAAGGAGAACAGGATCACATTTGTTTTCTTGGTCCTCAAAAATAGTAAGTGGAAGGAGAGACCGAGGAGACAATTTTGCCCTTACCATTGACCTTACCTCCTTCCCATTGCTCAAGAACCATCCACAGCTCCCTATTACCTGGTTATGAAAGATAAGTAAGCCAGACATCTGTTTTTCCTACCTACTCACCCCAGGTCTTCCTCCCAGCTTCCCTGAGAGAGCCCCTCTGCAGGTGCTGACCCACGCCCACACAGCCCGTGTGTTATCTCCGTGTTCTGGGAATTCTCAACAATGCCAGCAGTGAAATATTCCTCCCAATTTGGGCAGATCGGACCCAGCACCCTGTCCCCTTGATATTCGCCGTTGCCTGTCACAGAGCTTTTATTCAAGCAGACTCCCTGCCAAGCCCACTGGCTTGAGCTTTTCCCCCACCACTCCGAATCTTTAGAGTTGTCTTTCCCAAACTGTGGTCCACAGACAACCTGCACCAGAATCCCATGGAAGGGCCAAGGGGAATGAAATGCAAATTCCTGGGCCCTAGCCTAGACCTATTACAGCAGGCTCTCTGGAAGTGAGCCTAAGAAAAAAGGAAGATGCTAAATGTGTATGTATATTTGCTTATTTGTAGGAAAAAAATGAAAAGAAAAAGCATACTTTTAGAAATCATTGTCCATAGTGGAGGGAGGAAGGGAGGGAATAAGGTGAAAGAGACATGAGAAGTCAGCCTTTGAACACCCCTTGTCTTCAGGTTTGAGTATGAAACCATCAAAAATGCATTTTCAAGGGGCACCCGGGTGCCTCAGTGGGTTAAGCATCTGACTTCGGCTCAGGTCATGATCTCAGGGTCCTGGGATCGAGCCCAGAGTCAGGATTCACACTGAGTGGGAGTTCTGCTTGACCCTCTACTTCTGCCCCTCCCCACACTTATGCACTCTCTCTCTCTCTCTCTCAAATAAATAAAATCTTCTTTTAAAGATTTTATTTATTTGTCAGAGAGAGAGAGAGTGCATAAGCAGGAGGAGTGGCAGGCAGAGGAAGAAGCAGGCTCCCTGCTGAGCAAGGAGCCCGGCTCGAGACTCAGATGATATTAAAGCTTAGTAATTTAACACACATTCTTAGTGGGATATAATCAAAAAGCAAAAAGAAATACCCCTCCAAAATCTTAAGTCATTTTTGGTAATCATAATAATACTATTCTGAACCTGTTATGTGTATGATCAAGGGTAAATCAAATGAGTGACTATACTGGAGTTCTTGAAGCTGAGATTTTCAGCATGGTTAAAAGAAATCACAGAGTAGGGCCAATGAAGTATTAAGACTTTCGCTGAATCTGAATTGGAAATATCAGTATGAACTTAAGATGTGTCTGTCCATTAAAAAGGTCTGGAAATGTGAATAGTCCGGTATGTGGAAAGCCCCCTGAGATCCAGACTGTGGTGTCTAAATACCACTTCCCACTAAAAGGAACCAGGATTCCTTATAGAAATGGACAATTCTGAGTCAAGGGATGTACAATGAGCTTGGAACATCCTTTCGTATAGATAAAGTAGGCTACCGAAAATTAACAGAGTATATCAAAAGGACTCAGGAGCCCATTCCAGTAACTTCCCTTGGCCAAAGATGGTGTAAGTGGAGCATAAAGAAAGATAGTACCTACCATGAATTGAAAGAAATCAAATATGTTAAAATCAATGGGATCATAATAATATTAAGCACACACACACACACACACACACACACACACACACATGCACACAAACTCGGTGGTTATTTCTGGAAGAAGCTGGGGAACCAAATCATGATAACTGATGCATCAAGAGGGAGCATCAGGTATTTATCCTGCTTTTACAATCAGGAGCTCAAAGTCACCACACAGATGACAAGGGGGATCTTCTCTTTATAGAAGCAGTCCAGCTAAAAATTAAAGAAGGAATGATGGAATTTGAACATCACTCCTTCACAAGTCAATGAATTCGTAGATCTAGGCAATGAATATCATTAGCTACCAACATGACAAGATAACCAGACATCCTGTGGCTTGCAATAGAAGAACCCAGCACTGATGAAGCAGCTGTGCCAAAAATCCTAGTCAACCCAAAGGTCTCACTATCAATTTCAAGCAAATAAGGGAGACAGAGGAATACAGTACATGATACATGAGGTTGGAAATAGAATGAACACAGTGTATAGTATCAGCCATCTGATTTCTTCAACAAAATAGTCTAAGAAATAAAAGATAAAAGAAGAACTTATGAATCAAGAGAGACTTAAGTGAAAGATCAATCTTAATATAGGGCCTCTAATTGGATCCCAATGCAAAGAGCACACTTAAAAATTTTATATGACAGGGGCACCTGGGTGGCTCAGTGGGTTAAGCATCTGCCTTTGGCTCAGGTCGTGATTTCAGCCCATCGGGCTCGGTGGGGAGCCTGCTTCCCCCTCTCCCTCTGTTTAGCTCTCTGCCTGCTTGTGATCTCTCTCTCTCTCTCTGTCAAATAAATAAATCTTTAAAAAAATATTTTAGGGTGCCTGGGTGGCTCAGTGGGTTAAAGCCTCTGCTTTCGGCTCAGGTCATGATCTCAGGGTCCTGGGATCGAGGCCCGCATCGGGCTCCTCTCTCTGCCTGCCTCTCAGCCTACTTGTGATTTCTCTCCCTCTGTGAAATAAATAAATAAAATCTTTAAAAAAAATTAAAAAATTAAAAAATTAAAAAATATTTTATGTGACAATCAGGGAAATGCAAACACAGGCTGGAATTTTTATTGTATTGAAAAATTGTTTTTAGTCTTTTTAAGGTGATAATTGCATTGTGTTTATTATTTTTTTCAAGAGCCCATTTTAATGGGTACCTGCTAAACTATTTACAGATGAAGCAGTATGATGTGTAATGTTTGCTTTCAAAATACAGAAAAAGGTTTTTCAAACCTACAGAAAACTACAGAGAATGTAAATATATGTTCCACCTTCAACAATTAAAAACAGAGAGGAAGACAAACCATAAGAGACTCTTAACTATAGGGAACAAACTGAGGGTTGCTGGAGGGGAGGGGGGTGGAGGGATGGGGTAACTGGGTGTTGGGCATTAAGGAGGACACTTGATGGAATGAGCACTGGGTGTTATATGCAACTGATGAATCACTAAATTCTACCTCTGAAACTAACAATACACTATATGTTAATTAAATTAATTTAAATTAAAAAATTTTAAATATTCTTTTTTTTAATTTTTTTTTATTTTTATTCTTTGCCCCAGGGGTACAGGTCTGTGAATCAGCAGGTTTACATCTTTCACAGCATTCACCAAAGCACAAACCCTCCCCAATGTCCATAACCCATCCACCCTATCCCTACCCTCCCACCCCCCATAAATACATTCTTTTTTTTATACCCTTACCCCTTCAGACTAGTTAGTCCCAGATGATTATTTGCATGTTTTCCTACCATTCATAGCCTATAACGAATCCCTTTAGCAAGCTGCTCAGTTAATGACTGAGCTCTGAGCCTGGCCCAGGGGTCCCGGATTATGATCAGAGGCCAGCAGGTAGGGGGCGGGGCAGAGTGAGGCATGTTGTTTTCAGGGGTCTTGTCTTCAGGACGGGGCTTCCTTAGCCAGCCTCTCTGACCAAGAATGGGGCAGAATACACACCACCCTCATTCCCCACCCCTCCAGGCCCCAGAGACTGCATGAGCCTGGGTGGCATGGCCCTAGCATAGAGGAATGATGCAGCTTGAGCCCGCTTTTACTGAACCCCCTTCCTTCTCTCTGCCCGGACCCCAAGCAGGGCTTGAGTACTTAAGTATCCTGAAGTATTTTACGCTAGTGTAGCAAAACCAAGGAGTCAACAGTCTTATTAATTTGTTGGGAATCCAGAACCACTGCATACAGGACCAAAGCATCTCTGTTAGGTAGATGCTATTATTAGCTCCTTTTCACAGATGGAAAACTTGAGCTTCTTTAAGAAGTGACGGCACCCCATGGACAAGAGGCAGGGCTAGTTTGAGACCTCCAGTTCTGGCTCCCAGAGAGGTATGCCCATGGTTTTCAAACTAGGTCCTATGGATCCCTAGGGGTTCCAGATAGGACAGAGTGGAGAAGACAGGCAGTGTGGGCGAGTTCTGGGCTCCCGCCCTGCATCAGCCACCAAACGCCTGCTTGTTCTGCTTCTCAGATTTCTTCTGAGGCAAGGCCTTCTTCCTAAATATCTTGAGACAACCTCTCATCTGACCTAGCCCCCTAAGTGACTCGAGGAGGGGACACCCTGCCCACAGTACCAGAGCTCTTGTCCTGCCTGGGTCTTCCTTCAGGGCCCCTCCCAAAAGTCCCAAGGCCTGGAAATGCTCCCCATTGGGTTGATATTTGCTGAGCTCCCCAGCCACCTGCAGAATGCCAGTGCACAGTGACCTAGCGGAGAAAAGGTAGATCTGTGTCCAAACACCGACATAGATCAGATCTGGGATGAAGCAGGTGGCTCTCTCTGCCCTGTGCAGTGGCCAGCAGCCAGGCTGGAAAACAATTTCTCTGCCTGAGGAAGGCAGCTTGGGTCTTCTTTCTGCCACCTGGGTCTTCTTTCTCCATAAATTTCTGGCACTAAGCCCCATGCCCAGTGCACGCCAGGAGCCCTACAACTATTTGCCGAATCGCTCTGAGAAGCCCCCACATTTCCTAGTGAACCCTGTGTGTGCTAAGCCTGGGCTAGGGGCTTTGACGTACATCGGTCATGTGAACTGCAGACAAAGAGTGTTAGATGGTCATTATCCTGGCCCCTTTCTTTTTTCTTTTTTTTTTTTTTAAGATTTTATTTATTTATTTACAGAGAGAGAGGGAACACAAGCAGGGGGAGTGGGAGAGGGAGAAGCAGGCTTCCTGCTCGATCCCTGGACCCTGAGATCATGACCTGAGCCGAAGGCAGACGCTTAATGACTGAGCCACCCAGGCGCCCCCCTCTTCTGGTCCCTTTCAAATCAGGATTCTATCATCATGAAATGTTAGGAGGGTATTTGCTGCTCACAAGGCAGGCCCCGGCTGTACGCAGTCACAAATTCATTAGGCATGACCAGGAGTGGACAAGGACGGAAAACTTCATAAATACAAGCTCTGGTTCAGTTTGCCAGGAAATCACACTTTTAGCAGACAGGTGCTGGGGGAAGTTTCCCCTGCTGGGCTGTGCCCTCAGCACGTGAGTGCCCACATCTGTGCAAAGCTTTGGTGTGAACAATTTGCAGTCATTGAGGCCACATTTGGATTCTTCTGAGAGATTAATTCAAGACAGTGAGTGTTGCTGAGGGCCTACCACGTACGAGTTTCTGTGGAGGACAGCTGTCCGTTCCAGACAGTACAGTAAGCAAACATCAAAGCAGGAAGCCAAAGCATGAAAGAAGCTGGTTCCAAAGAGCAATAGATACAACGCAGAGATAAAGCAGGGTGATAGGCTGGAGAACACTCTGATGGGGTGCCTTTAGAGGGGGTGGTAGCGGGGGGTCTCTGAGGAGGTGGCAAGTGACCAGAGAATAAAATGACACAGAGTGATCAAGTGCACCCAGCTGGGAAGACAGCAGCCCGGGCAGAGGAAGAGCAAGAGCAAGAGCAAAGGCCCTGGGGTAGAGGCAAGCTTGGCACGTGCAAGCGGCAAGAGGTTGCGCACGTGCACAACCAGGGTGCCGCAGTGGGTGAGGGAGAGAGTGGGAAGAGATGTGCTCAGAAGGCAGCCCGGGTCGTGAAGGTCTCCCACTGCGGGACAGCCGGGTCACGTTCTCAGCGCAGTTGGAGGCCACTGAAGCAGAGGAGGGCCAAGGTCTGCTGGACACTTTAGATCTGCTCCCCTTGGGGCTAGTGAGCACCTGACACGTGGCTGGGCCACAGGGAGATACACTGCAAGTGTAAAATGCACACTAGATTTCAAACGCTGAGGGCACAAAGAATGAAAGTGTCTCATGACGTATTTTTCTACTGATTACATGTGTAATTAGCAACTCTTTGGATATATTAGGTTAAAGAAAATATACTACCGATATTCTTTACACATTTTCTTTATCTTTTTGAGTGCCTCTCGGAAACCTTAAATGGCATGCATAGCTCGCGTTCCATGTGTCTTTGCCTTCGTGGGCGCAGTGGAGAACCCCTGGAATGATGTGGGCCTGAGGGAGGGCTGGAGTCTGGGGTGCCGACTCCCCGTCTGAATCACTACCTCTCCTGCATGCACCCTTGCCTTTTCTTCCTTTATTGGCCCCTGATCACCTCAAATGGTCTATCCTGCAATTATGGTTCATTCATTGATCTTATTTATCATTTTTCTCCCTCCTAGAATGTGAGACCCACCAGGGTGGGGATTTTCACCTGCTTTGCTCGCTACGGAATCCCCAATGCTCAGAACGGCACTGACAGCAGGTACTCCGCAAACACACATTGAATGGATGAAAAGAAAGGTCTAGAAATTTCAACCCGGGGCACCTGGGTGGCTCAGTGGTTAAAAGCCTCTGCCTTCGGCTCAGGTCACGATCTCAGGGTCCTGGGATCGAGGCCCGCATCAGGCTCCCTGCTCATCGGGGAGCCTGCTTCCCCCTCTCTCTCTGCCTCTCTGCCTACTTGTGATCTCTCTCTCTCTGTCAAACAAATAAATAAAATCTAAAAACAAAACAAAACAAAAACAACAACCAAAAAAAAGAAGAAGAAGAAGAAGTTAAGTGGAGGGTGAAACTGAAGTTCGAAAAAGAAAGTCTTGTTCTTTTTCCCGGTGTCCCCAGCCCAGGGCCTGACCCCTCCACAGAGCCCCATGGGGGGGTTCTAGGTCCCTGCTTTTCAAGCTTTTTAAGCAGGGATGGTGAGAGCTCAGAGAGGGGCAAGGGCTTAACTGGGGCCACATGGTGAGGAAAGATGCCCGCAGGGGCCGCAGGCACAGACCCGAGTCTGCTTTTCCCCTCCTCTCCTGGACATCAGAAGCCCAGGCTCTGCACCAGCACTGATGGCTGGCTGAGTGACCGAGTGCCGAACACTACCTTCCCTGCATGTTGTCCTCCTGTGGAAAGTGAGAAGGTGGCACCAGCTCCTTGCCCAGGTCCCTCAAGTCCTGTCGCAAAAGCAATCAGCCTGTGTCGGCTACCCTAGCGCGAGGACAACCCGGCCTGGGGTCAGTCCGATCAGTGCTGGCTTGCTACCTAGGAGCTAGACGACCTCTCTGTGCCTCAGTCTCCTGGCCTGCTAAAAGGGCACTAAGACCAATTCTGTAGGATCGTCGTGGTGGTTCAATACAATATTGTACGTGTGAGGTAGCTAGCACGGGCCTCACCCAGCAACAACATTGACCTCAACCCTGATCACTATTCTTAATGTCTCTATTCTTACTCTTGCAGGTGGCAAGGGGAGCAGGGTCAAAGGGCAGAAACGGAACACTCCTGTATACATTTTCCCCTCCAAATCCACTTAGATATGGGGTCCCCCCCCCCCCCCCAGCCTCTCCCCGGCTGGCTGGGTCCCCAGTCATTTTTTCCGACGCTAGCGTCTGAGATCTGGCTCTGGGAATCTTGTTTGTGAGCACAATGTCACCCTTTGTTGTTCAGGTCAAACCTGCCTGTTTGGTGAGGGGACAGAGGGCGGGGTGGGATGGGGGTGCGGAGAGGGAGATGTGGGAAGCGGAAAGTGACAGAAGAGAGGCTCCAGCGAGAGGGAGAAAGTCAAGGGGGGGAGGAGAGCTGAGAGGCAGAAGAGAGCAGGGTGGGCAGCGGAGAGGCTGCCGGGCTGGTGGAAGACAGAAGGAAGAGAACAAAGACAGGGAGGCGGGGAGATGGGCCCTGGGCAGACCCGGAGCTGGAGGGAGGGGTGAGAGCAGCAAGTCGGGGCGGGGCCTGCTTCCCGCCAGGCCAGTTCGGTGCAGCCGGGCCCCACGGGCCCCTCTGCTCTATCGGGGCTGTCAATCTACGGCCTGCTGAGCTGAGGGAAATGAGCCTTGGACACGTTATTCTGGGTAGGAACAAACACCCTTTCGGGCAGCCTGCTCTCTGAGGGTGGCCTGGGTGGGGTGGGGGGTGGCAGCCTCACGGGGGCTCTGCCAAACCAGGCTCGCCTCTGTGGGTAGGGCTGGGTCCCCAGCCAGGGCTAGGGCCCTGGGGAGCCTCTGTGGCCGGAGACATGGAGGCTCGGGCCCGGGTGGGGCGAAGCAGGTGTCCAGGCGTCCAATCAACACTGGGTGGCAGGTTCCATGGGGGCAGGCAGGAGGAGGCTGGAGGATGAGGGGACCGCCCCTCGTTCCCCCACCAGGTCCCGGCTGTGGCCCACTGTCCTGACTCTAGGATACCTCCCTCTTCCTTCTTATATGCAAATGGTAGGACCAGGGCTATGTCTGTACGGAATCACGAAAGAAAACGAAACAAAGAAAACATGAAAGAAAATATGTTGGCTCCAAAATAAATGTGGGCACTTCTCTCTTGAGCAGCACCGAAGGTACCGAGGAACAGCCTCAACACCCCATTCTCTCTGCTCCACTTTCCTTCCGCAAGTTGTCTGTGAATTTCTCCAAGGTTTGCCCTCTCGAGGGCATCTCTGGTCCCAAACGCCCGTCCCACTGTTCTGTTTTGGGACCAGCACCCATCTCCCACTCTGTGACACGCCTGAGGACCCCGAGTGCAGGCTCAGCCTGCCCCCAAATCAAAGGGGAGCAGCTGTCACACAGAGAGACTCTGTAGGTGGGAGCAGGGCCAAAGGACCCAGGGAGGAAGCTCCTTCTCGGGGCTTAGCGCCGTTCTTCCAGGCCCTTCTCCACCAGGAGAACATCCCTGCTGCTCCAGCCCACACTGGCCTCTCCTGGCTCCCCCCAGGTCCCTCCTGACTCTCCCCTGTCCGGCTCAGAAGGAGGTGTCAGCCCCCCTGAGCCCCTCTCCTCACAGCCCCCTCCCAGGCCCTGCTCTGGTCCCAGCCCCGCGGGAAATACCTCCCTTTAACCCCGCGCACCCCTCTTGAAAAGAGACTGGGGTTTTAATAGCAAAAACCTCCTTCCACAGAGAATCCCCACTATGGCTGGGTCCACAGGCCTGACTCCGTGTAACAGGGCAGGTCTCTCAGAGACGATAAGCTCTGGAAGCAAGAGCCCACCTGCTCACCTGCAGATTCTGTGAGCCAGGGTTTTGCACACCTGTCCATAGTGTGAAGACATTCCCGGCCTGCCTGCAGCCAGTGCAGCCCCAAACCTACACCCCGGGGCCTTGAGCCAGAACAGAGTCTTTCCTTCATCTGTGATCTTCAGCGGCTCCCCAGTGGTCTTGGAAGGGAGCCCTGGAGTCTGGCCGGACTTCTTCACTTCGCTGAATGTGCCCTGATCTCACAGCTCCTGACGCTTTTGTAAAGGTAGCTCCCTTTCCCGGGAGCAGCCTTTCCCCATCTCCTTCACCGGCTTCCTCCCGTGTACATAGGCGCTACCTCCCTGACAACACTCCCAGCCCAGCATCCTCCCAAATCCCTCCCACTCCCCCCAAACGGCTCCGGGTGCTAAATGCAGTGACCCCAAGCCTGGACCTGCGAGTCCAGAATCTCACAGGGCCATAACTTCATTTCTAAAAATCAAGAAGTGGGAACCAAACATATTGTCTGTGATTCTTTTCCCCACCTCTTTATTTTCTCCATGTTTCCCCTTACATCTTGGGAGCCTACATGGGGTCGGAAATGCCTGGGTGGAATCTGGTTCTGACTCTTCCCAGAAGGAAGTTTCAGGCAAATTCTTTAGCAGGGTCTCAGTCTCCTCACCTGTGAAACGAGGAGAAGCCATTCCCACAGGTGCCGTGAGGTGCATCTGGCATTGTGCTGGGCGCTTACAAGGTGCTTGTTCAATGGGGCCCTAATCATCTATCTTGACTTTGATATAATAATAACAATATAACAGCTTTGGCCTGCAGCCGTCTTACGTAAACAAAACACAATGGGAGGCACTGGAATTTGCCAGTTGGAAAGAACCACCTGTTCTCTGTGTCATGAGGGAAGGAGAGACCCAGGGGAAGGAGAAAGGCAGGGAGAAGGAGTCTGGTTTCTTGAGTTCCACACAGGCAAAGGATGCCACGAAAGCGGCCGCTGGGACTCAGGGACCAGACAGAAGGTTCTGGTGCAAGCTGTTTTCCAACATCAGAATGACACAGCAGGAGCTGACAGCAGCCCATCCAAGTCCCTGCCCTGAGAGGCCTCCCTGAGAGCTTTTCCCTGAAAGATGGGGGTGTACAGCGTCCTAGAAAGTAAAGACAGGCAGGCGGTGGTGAGAGCAGGTGGGAGAGGAGAGCTTGGCCTTGGCATGAGGTCTGGGGGCAGTGTCAGAACATGGGGACTCTCTCCAGGAAGCAGGAGGAGCCTCTTTGGGTTAACAGCAGGGGGTGGGACTCCCTTGCATGTTCATTTTAGAAAGAACACTTTTGGGCGCCTGGGTGGCTCAGTCGGTTACGTGTCCAACTCTTGATTTCAGCTCAGATCATGATCTCAGGGTTGTGAGATCAAGCCCTATGCCAGGCTCCTTGCTGGGGCATGGAATCTGCTTAAGATTCTTTCTCTCTCTCTCTCTCTCTATCCTTCCCTGCCGCTTAGGCACACTCTTTCTTTCCCTCTCTAAAAGAAAGAGAGAAAGAGAGAGAGAGGGAGGGAGAGAGGGAGGGAGGAAGGAAGGAAGGGAGGGAGGGAGGGAGGGAGGAAGGAAGGAAGGAAGGAAGGAAGGAAGGAAGGAAGGAAGGAAGGAAGGAAAAGAAAGAACACTTTGACCACCAAGCATGAAGGAAAATTCGAGAAGGTCAGGTGCATTCGACAGACACCTAGGTACCCCTCATGCAGGTACACCAGTGCTGGAAACACAAAGATGAATAGTCCCCAGGGCATCTTCTGCTCCTTAAATACAGCGTTAACACTTCCATCTGCACTTGACCCCCAGTGCCACGGCATTCTCTCTTCTCAGCTTGATGCACCTGCCCATGCCCACAGCCTGCTGGGGAAGACAGACCCGTCCACAGCTGTTGTACAGTAGAATGGATGTTCTGAAGTCATGCACCAGGGGATGTGTGTGCCAAGGAGCACGTCCAAGGAAAGCATCACCGACCCAACCAAAACAGGGTCCATCGAAAGGAAACGGGTAAGGGAGAAATATCTTGTGAGTCTCTATTATGCTGGGAATCCACAGTAAAATCCCTGCCTTGAAAGACTTGCTAGTCTACTTGTAAATATATGTATAACTATTTATCTATAAGTATATATAATATATAAGTAAGTATATACAAGTGTATAATTGTTTACTTATAATCATATATAAAACGCTTTTATAAATTAAATATATTAAATATATATCATTTTTAAGTTGTATGATTCCATTTATATAAAATTCTAAGAAATTCAAACAGAAAGCAGATTATTAGTTGCCCAGGGACAGGGATGGGCAGGGAAAGGGCATTTGAGAGATGATAAAAGGGCACAAGAACACGACTTGGGGAGGTACGTTTATTTTCCCAATGGTGGTGATGATTCCATGGGTGTCTGCGTATGTCAAAATTTATCAAATTGCGAACTCTAAATATGTGCAGTTTAGTGCATGTCAATTATTCCCTCAGTACAGCTATTAATCAGGAAAGCCATCACTACGGGACAGGGACACATGGGGATCTTCCGGGATACAGAGACATTCTAGTCCTTGATATGAATGGAGGTTGCACAGAAGTTCTTTTCAATTATGACTCACTAAGCTGAAGATGATACGTTTTATATTTTTTCCACCTTTTCTGTGGTTATTTTTCATGTTTTTTGCAGCTTTATTAGATAAAATTCATGTACGATGTAATTCACTCATTAAAAGTGCACATTTCACTGCTGCTCTCCCTGCTTCTGTCCCCCCACCCCCTCTGTCAAATGAATAAGTAAAATCTTTAAAAAAATAAAGTGTACTTTTCAGTGACTTTTAGTATACTCACAGGTGTGTGCATCTATCAACAGCCAATTCTAGAGTGTTTTCATCATCTCAAAAAGAAAATTCATACTCTTTTTTTTAAGATTTTATTTATTTATTTGCCAGAGAGACAGAGGACACGTGAGTGGGGGTGAGGGGCAGAAGGAGAAGCAGACTCCCCGCAGAGCATGGAGCCTGATGTGAGACTCGATCCCAGGACTCTGGGATCATGAACTGAGCTAAAGGCAGATGCCCAACCAACTGGGCCACCCAGGTGTCCCTACACCTCATACTCTAGCAATCAACCTCCATTTCCCCATCCCTACCCCACTCCTAGCCCTAAGCAACCTCTGTTCTTCTATTTTCTCTTTCTCTGTTCTGGATATTTTATATGACTGGAATTGTGTAGTGTGTGGTATTTAGGGACTGGCATCTTTCACTTAACACAATGTTTTTATGCTTCATTCATTGGAGCATGAATCAGCACTTTGTTCCTCTTTATGGCTAATCAATATTCCATTGTATGGATATATAACATTTCGTTTATCTGTTCATCAGTTGATGGGCATTTGGGTTGTTTCCACTTTTGGCTATTGTGATCAGTCCTGCTGTAAACATTCATGTGCACGTTTTTTTCTTTTTTGTAAAAGATTTTATTTATTTGTTTGAGAGAGAGCACGCAAGCAAGGGAGAAGCAGGAGGACAATCAGACTCTAAGCTGAGCACAGAGCCCAACATAGGGCTCAATCCCAGGACCCTGAGATTATGACCTGAGCTGAAATCAAAAGTCGGACGTTCAACTGACTGAGCCACCTAGGCGCCCCACAAGTTTTTTCCTTTTTTATGCAGATATGTTCTCATTTCTCTTGGGTATATACCTAGAAGTGAAATTGCAGGGTTGTATGGTAATTCTATGTTTAATTATTTGAGGGACTACCAGAGTGGAGGCACCATTTTACATTCCCACCAGAAACAGAATAGGGCTTTAATTTTTCCATATCCTTGTCAACACTTGTTATTATCCAACCATTTAATCCTAGCTACCCTAGTGGTTGTGAGATGGTATTTCATTGTGGCTTGGATTTGCATTTCCCTGATGACTAATGATGTTGAGCATTTTTTCATGTGCTTATTGGCCATTTCTAAATCTTCTTTGGACAAATGTCTATTTATATCCTTTGTCCATTTTTAAAATTGGGTTTTGTCTTTTTATTACTGAGTTGTAAGAGTTCTTTATTCTAGATACAAGTCCCTTATCAGATATATGCTTTATAACTATTTTCTCTGATTTTGTAAGTTGTCTTTTCACTTTTTTGGTGGTGCCTTTTACATTTTGACGAAGTCCAGTTCATTTACATTTTTCTTCATTGCTCATGGTTTTGGTGTCATAGTCAGAATCCTTTGCCAAATCCAAATTTATTAAACTTTACTAAAGTTTATTCAAATTTACTCTTTTGCTTTCTTCTAAGTGTCTTTATAGTTTCAGGTCTTACATTTAGGTCTTTCATCCATTTCCAGTTAATTTTCATATATATGGTGTGAGGTTGGGGCCCAGCTTCTTTCTTTTGCATGTGGTTATCATTTATCTCAGCATCACTTGTTAAAAATACTATTCTTCCCTCATTCAGTGGTCTTGGCTGTAGATGTGTGGCTTTATCTCTGGACTGTCAAATCTATTCTGCCAATATCCAGTCTTGTGCCAGCACCACCACATCTTGATTACCATTGCTTTGTTCTTCAGTTTTGAAATAAAGAAGGGTTTATTTTTGCCTTGTTATTCTTCTTCAAGATTATTTGGGCTATTCTGAGTGACTTTCCATATGAATTTTAGGATCAGGTTATCAATTTCTACAAACAAAGTCAGCTGAGACTCTGGTGGGGACTGTGCTGAATCCTTAGATCATTGGGCATGTGTTGCCATCTAACAATGCTCAGTCTTTTAGTCTCTGAATTGGGGTTGTTTTCCAATTATTTAGATATTCTTTCATTTCCTTCAATAATGTTTTTGTAGTTTTCAGTGTGAGTTTTGTCCTTCTTTTGTTAAGTTTATTCCTAAGTATTTTATTCGTTTTGATTCTATGAAAATGGAATTGTTTTATTTTTTTAAGATTTTATTTATTTATTTATTTGAGAGAGAAAGTGAGTGCATGAGTGCAGGGAGGCAGAGAAGCAGACTCCCCACTGAGCAGGATGCCCAATGAGGGGCTCCAACCCAGGACCCTGGGATCATGACCTGAGCCAAAGGCAGACGCTTAACCGACTGAGCCACCCCAGGATCCCAAATATGGAGTTGTTTTCTTAATTTTACTTTCAGATTTTTTTTTTGCAAATGTGTAGAGAGATATAATTGATTTTTGTATATTTATCTGTTATCCTGCAACCTTGTAGAACTAATTTATTAGTTCTAATAATTTTTTTTCAGGGATTTTTTTCAGGGAGTCTTTAGAATCTTCTGAACACAAGATCACATCATCTGCAAATATATTTTACTTCTTCCTTTCTAATCTGGATGCCTCTTATTCCTTTTTCTTACTAAATTGCCCTGCTTAAAACCTCCAGAACTATGTTAAGTAGAAGTAGTGACAGCAAACATCTTTGTCTTGTTTCTGATCTTAGAGAGAAAGCATCCATTCTTTCACCATTAAATACGATGTTAACTGTAGGTATTTTTGTAGATGTCCTTTATGAGGTTGAGGAAATTCCCTTATTTTAGGGTCTATTGAATGCTTTTATCATGATGTTTACAATTGTTTATTTTCCTGATGAATTGACTCTTTTATCATTTAAAGGGTCCCTCTTCCTCTAGGAACATTTTGTTGTTGTTTTAAAGCCTATTTTCTCTGATAACAATGGAGCCACTTTAGCTTTCTTATAAGATCCACAAAATCTCACAGACCTGTACCCCTGGGGCAAATAATTAATAATAATAATAATAACAATAACAATAATAATAATAGATCCACAAAATCTGTTTTTCAAAATTGAAATCAAAATAAAGATTTTTCAAGATACACAAAAATTGAGGGAACTTGTTGCCACCAGATCCTCCTTGCAAGAAATACAAAAGGAGTTCTTGAGTTTGAAGGCAAGTGACCCCAGATGATAATTTGAATTCACATGTGACAAAAAGAACACTGGTAGATATAATTATGCAATTTAAAAAGATGGTAAAAATGCATATCTTCTTTCTTTTTGTAATGGCTTTAAAGAGCTAAAGGTAAACTCTAATGGAGTATAGTTATCAGCTAATCATGGATTAAAGGATGAGGATAGGATTATCATATAAATAAGACTTCTTTGTCTTTATGATCACAGTAATAACACTTTTCCCATTCACTTTTTTAGGTGAGCTATAAAGTTCCTGGGAATCATCATTCTGACTACAGAGTTAATCTGAGTTTAAATTCCTGGTAGTCGGGATGCCTGGGTGCCTCAGTCGGTTAGGCATCTGCCTTCAGCTCGGGTCATGATTCCAGGGTCCTGGGATCAAGTCCCGCATCCAGCTCCTCCCTCAGTGGGGAACCTGCTTCTCCCTCTGTCTGCTGCTCCCCTGCTTGTGCTCATGCACACACTCTATCTCTGACAAATAAATAAATATAATCATAAAAAAATAAATCCCCATAGTCCTTGGAGTTTATGTCATTTGGCCTTAAGAAGAATGAATAATTCAGGCATATCCACAAGTCCAGGGATGACAAGTAGGCTTGTCATGCCAATGCCCATTGATTTGGAATGACTGCCTGGAGACAGATCCTAATCCAGGCCTAGCTGGGGGGGGGGGCGGGGGGGAAGAGGGGTAATTGATTAGCCATGTCTGCAATGGACAAAAAATGGGCGAGTAGTAAATGTGCTAGGTATTTGCAATTTATGCATACACCAGAGCAGTAACATTTTATGATTGTAAGCTAAATACAATCTCTGTCACATATTCTTCTACCTCCTTCTCCTCTTTTTCTTCCTCTTCTTTGTTTAAACATTCATTTTTTAAAGATTTATTTACTTATTTGAGAGAGAGAAAGAAAATGTGCAGAGGGAGAGGGGGAAGAAGGAAAGGAGAGAGAATTGTTAAACAGACTCCACTCTGAGTGCCGAGCCCAACACAAGGCTCAATCTCACAACCCTGAGATCATGACCTAGAATCGTGATACTTAACTGACTGAGCCACCCAAGCATCCCTTAAACACTCATTTTAAAGCATAAAAACCATTCTAGCTTGTGGGACATACAAAAGTAGACCATGTGGTAGAGTGGGCCCACAGACAACAGTTTGCTAATCTCTACACTAGAGGCTCAAACATTGTACTATGACTTGTTTCCCTCACCTATGCAAATATAACTATCTTTCCGGCACATATTCTGGTCAGCATTGTTTTCCCTGGAAACCTATAACCCAGTGGAAACAATATAAATATCTAATGTCTAGCTTATTTTTTTTAATAAAAAGAACTTCTTTTAAAAAGTGATATAAATATTAAGGAATTGATGTCAACAAGAAAAAGATTATAGAGCAAGTCTTAAAGAAATGTAGCATTGAGGGCACCTGGGTGGCTCAGTGGGTTAAAGCCTCTGCTTTCGGCTCAGGTCATGATCCCAGGGTCCTGGGATGGAGGCCCACATCGGGCTCCCTGCTCAGCGGGGAGCCTGCTTCCCCCCCTCTCTCTGCCTGCCTCTCTGCCTCCTTGTGATCTCTCTCCCTCTGTGAAATAAAAAACAAACAAACAAACAAACAAAAAACAAAAAAAAAACAAAAAAAAACAAAAAAAAGAAATGTAGCATTGATACACTAATACCATTCAATAGATCTAAACNAAAAAAAAAAGAAAAAAAAACAAAAAAAAGAAATGTAGCATTGATACACTAATACCATTCAATAGATCTAAACTTTTATCAATTTCTTTAATGTAAAAAAAAAAAGCCCTCCAAACTGTATATTTCTTCACTCATTCTTGCTTTGAGCTTGTCCGTTGTTGACTGTAGTCAGCTGCTGTCTGTTTTCGTTGTAGACCCCATTTTGTGGTCTTAAAGGCTACAGTTTGCCAACATGAGACATCACTTGAAAATCCCCAATAAGCTCAAAGATTTTTTTTAATCACTTCTAAATTCTTCCAAAAAGAAGCTTGTCTTACTGGGTTTTTTTTCCTCCCCTGACTCATAATTAGAATAGAAAAAAGAAATCCTATGGTTTGGGGGTAGTCCACAATTATAATTCTTCATGACTCACTTTCCAATCACCATAATGAAAATAATATAAATATGTAACAGATCTTTATATAAATGATTCCTCAGCTGAACAAATTACTAGATAGAGAATATTCCCACTTTTCCCTGTCTGATCTGCTTCCTGTTCATTCCTAACCTTGATTTATGTTCAAACCTTGAGCTACATAGAAAGATATCTCTGCTGAGTTATCTCCAACCAGTGTTATTTTGCCTCCCAAAATTTCTGCCCCAAACTGTAGGTCAACTTTTTTTGTTCTTCAGTCCTGAACTACAAATAGGCCTTTCCAGTTTTCTTAAACAAGTGATTTCTGGAAAATGGACCCAAATCATGGAGGCCTTCAAATGAACAGTGAGGAGAGTATACTTTATCTAAGGACAGTGGATTGTTTGGGGGTTTTTTTTAGTGTTGACTTGTCTAAGTTCTTTATATATCTTAGGATAGTAATCCTTTATCAGATAAATCATTTGCAAATATCTTCTCCCACTCAGTCAGTTGGTTGCCTTTTCATTTTGTTGATAATTTCCTTTTCTGTGCAAAAGTTGGGGGGGGGCGGTTGGGGTAGTCCCAATAATTTATTTTTACTTTTGATTCCCTTGCCTGAGGAGACATATCTAGAAAAATGTCTCTATGGCTGATGTCAAAGGGAGTACTCCCCATGTTTTCTTCTAGGATTTTTATGGTTTCAGGTCTCACATGTAGGTCTTTAATCCATTGCAAGTTTATTTTTGTGTATGGTGTGAGAAAGTGGTCCAGTTCCATTATTTTGCATGTAGCTGTCCAGTTTCCTCATCACCATTATAGACAATAGACTGTCTTTTCCCCATCATAGATTCTTGCCTCCTTTGTCTTCATTAATTATACAGTCAGCCTTTATAAAGTTTAGCCATCCTAATAGGTAAGCAGTAGTAATTCGTTGTGGTTTTCATTTGTATTCCCTTAATGGCCAGTGATGTTGAGCATTTTTCACTTGATTATTTGCCTTTCATATTTTTTTTGGTGAAGTGTCTATTCAAATCTTATGCCTATCTTTTTTAATTGGGTTGTTTGTTTTCTTATTATAGAGTTTTTCAATATAGTTATATAATTTCAATATATAGATAGTATTTTATATATTCTAGATACAAGTTTTTTTTATTAAATATATGTTTTTGCAAAGATTTTTCTCCTTATCTATGGCTTGTCTTTTCATTCTCTGAAAGTGTCTTACAGAGAGCAGAACTTTTTCATTCTAGTGAAGTCCAACATATTAATTTGGGGTTTTTTTGACATGAATCATACTTCTGGTGTCATATCAAAGAAACCTTCATTTAACCCAATGTCACAAAGACTTTCTTTTAGGATTTCTTCTAGAAGTTTTATAGTTTTAACAATTTTGCCTTTGGGTTTGTGATCCATCGTAAGTTCATTTCAAATATGGTTTAGGAATATGACACATCCTGAGTGAATTTTTGTGTATAGTGAGAGGTATGGATCAAACTCTATTTTTTCACCTATGGGTATCTAATTGTTGTAGTACCACTTGAGGAAAAAAACATTCTTTCTGCACTAAATTGCCTTGGCATATTTGTCACAAATCAATTTTCCATATACTCATGGGTATGTTTATGTACTCTTCCGTCTCCTCCATGAGTCATGAAGAATTGTAAACTGTGGACTATCCACAAACCATAGAATTTCTTTTGGTAGGTATGTCTTGATCTCCAACCAGATAGGGAACCCTGTGACAACAGGAGCAGGTCTTCAAACACGTTGTGGCCCCCACACCTGGCATGTACTCAGCCCAGAGCAAACAGCAGGGAAGACTTACCAGGTAGCTTGGTAAGGAAATGAATGGGGAACTAAATGGCAGAGGCTGCCCTGTGGGTCCCCTGCTTCATCCTCTGCTTCCATCAATTTCCAGTGGCTCTGAGTAACTCACGTGTCTCATCTAATTCTGCCCCTGGGGCCTTATCCAGCCCTTTGTAAGGGAAAAGGGAAAACCAAGCAGTCCCTGGTTTCAGGAAAGTGAGAGTCCATGGGGGACTTTCTCCCTGATCAAGTTCTGGGAAAGCTGAGGCAGAAGCATCCCTGCCATCATCTGTCCTCCTTGAAGTAGGCTTTGCTTTTCTCCCTTCCTTCCAACTCCGAAGGTTTAATAATGATTGGAGGGGAAGGGTATATACAGATGTTCCCATCTGCAACAGTAAGAGAGGAGTAGCTGCTGATGCCACAAGTCTGTGTCTTCCCAGACCCAAGTTTCATGAGCAGCATCTCATTTTGTCTCTGCACCGCTAGGCATAGGTAAGAAGGGGAAGTCTGCAGCACACAGGAATCAAGTCACTTGCCTGAGGTCACCCGGAAGCTCAGCAGAGGGTGCCACCAGAACCTTCAAATCTAAGATTCCCGGCCTGTGGGCCTTGGCTCTGGCAGTGAGGTGGTATAGGCGGGCATCCCCGTAGCACAGGGGGAGTAGCTCAGAGTAATTGCAAAGGGCCTGTGAATCCGCTGTCCCTCTAAAGATCACCTCCATGCCAAATAAATAACATCACACACATTTACTTGGTGCCAATTTTTCCAGTCAAAGTAGCTGAATGCTATTTTGGTGAATAGGTATAAATTCATGTTTTAAAAATCTACATGGCGGGCGCCTGGGTGGCTCAGTGGGTTAAAGCCTCTGCCTTCAGCTCAGGTCATGATCTCAGGGTCCTGGGATCAAGGTCTGCATCAGGCTCCATGCTCAGCAGGGAGCCTGCTTCCTCCTCTCTCTGCCTGCCTCTGCCTACTTGTGATCTCTCTCTGTCAAATAAATAAATAAAATCTTAAAAAAAAATAAAAATCTACATGGCATGCTTTTTAATTTCATTATCTAGGCTATCAAACCATGCAAACTAGAGACCCAGCTGCTATCATGGTTCTTGACCTTTCGTTAATGTTCTTTTTTAAAATTTTTTTAAATTAACATATAATGTATTATTTGTTTCAGGAGTACAGGTCATCGGGCTTACACATTTCACAGCACTCACCACAGCACATACCCTCCCCAGTGTTCATCACACAGCCATCCCATCCCTCCCACCCCCTTTGTAGATGTTCTTAATGGAAGTATCCCCTACTTAACAGAATTGGAATTTTCCAGGCTCCAGACCTGAGAGGGACTGTGCCCTGGGGTTCGCAATTCAGTTTCTTTAATCATGTCTGCAATAGTGATGAGCTCAGGGTGTTATATGTGAGTGATGAATCACTAAATCCTACTCCTAAGACTAATATTACTCTGTACATTAACTAACTAGAATTTAAATAAAAACTTGAAATAAAAAAAAAATAAATCATGTCTGCAAAAGCACGCTGGAACCAAGACAGGATTTAGCCACTCCTAGCTTTACCCCCCGTAGTGGAGACAGAAGTGAGTCCCAAGGGCACAGGGAGACTAAGGGGTGGGGGGAGGGAGAAGCCACCCTCCCACCCCAGAGTCAGGAAGACTCTGCCCAGGTGCTGCCTAGCACCCCAGTCCCCAAGGTTGTTCAACTGCTCCCCCAACCCTGCCCATTCATGCATCAGGAAAACCACAGACTTGAGCCCTTTCCATTTTGCAGTGATTCGAGTACCTTGGCTAAGGGCCTAGTCTCCCCTGCACGGTTCCACCAGGCTGTCATTGAACACCTGGGGAGCTGTCAGAATGCATCACACTTAGTACTCAGACACTTCCTGTAGACATTCCTGACCCCTGTTCTGGGAGGTGAAGGGCCAAGGATGGATGGAGCCCAGGCCCTGAAAACTGCATAGAGACTGTCCCGAGAACAGCATGGAGCCCTGCTGTCATACCTTTCCCAGATCTGGACCTTCTGGGGCACGGGGACACACAGCAAGGCAGCCAGTAGGGCGAGGTGGTGGGGGAAGGGGTTCAGGGACTGACAGAATCCTCACTGTGCTGACATGGAGGAATCCCTTAACCTCTCTGAATCCCGATTTCCTCATCTGAAAGTGGGGATAAGAGCCTACCTAGCCATCAGGACAGAGAGTAAAGGGCTCAAGAGAGCTTCTGCCTCATCAAATGACCCAGAGTCCACCATCCTACTGAGTTCTTTCGACATAAGCCATCTTTTTAAAACACGAATGTCCTTGGGAGGCTTAACAAATGGAGTCCCTCCTGCTCTAGTGTGAAGGTTCTTGCTGTTTTTAATGGTTCCATCTCCCTAAGAGTGACAAAGCGGAGGGAGACAAGGGAGACGGGGGGTTGGGGTCAGGGAAGGAAATGCCCAGGTGAGGGGGATTGGGGTGCTAGAAGACAACCAGGGCCAACCTCACAGGCGGCACTCAGGTGAGGGGCTGGGAATCCGGGGCATTTTTTCCCTAGGGAGGCAGGCAGGACCCCCACCCCAGTGTCTGAAAGGACGCCGGCCAGCGAGTGGCTTGAAGCTGTGTGCACACTGTGAACTACCCTCCGAACTTCGAGCACGTCTGTGGCAGGAGCAGCCACAGGACGGCCACCGAGCACACGGCTGCTCCCCGGGAGTCAGAGCTTCCCTCAGGGGACAGTCAGATGTCTGGACAGACGGTGGTTGGATGGACCCCAGTGCACTCCCCTAGAAAGCGGTTGGCTGGGCTTCCTTCACAGCAGCCACCATGGGCCCTCTGGACTTGGCCCTCATTCCCACCTCCAGGCTCTCTTTACCAGGCTCTTGTTTCCTCTGCCTGCCTGATCCTTCCAGCTCATTCCTGGACCTTTTCCGGTCTCAGCTCAAATGTCACCTCTTCAAAGAGACCATCCTGGTTCCTCCCCATCCAAAACAAGCTCCTTGTTCTGCCAGAATGCCCTCCTCCTCCCTTGCACGGCTCTGATGTAATTCATAGGTATGGATTCGTTTGCTTGTGGGGGGGGGTTATATTTCTAGGATACTCACCAAGGCCTGGTGAAGAACAGGTCCAGGGCAGGTCTCTGAGAGCTTGAGGAGGTGTAGAGCCCCAGGAGGGGACTCTGAACCGAGCCCCCAAGAGGGCAGCCGGGCCCGCTGGGCAGTAGGCTGGACCCACAGACCCTGCCACATAAATTGTCCATGGAACGGCATAGACCTCCCAGAACCTAGACACAACCCATGGGGGAGAAAAAAGGGAACCCTGAGCTAACCACGATTGTTACACATTAGCTCTCCCAATGAAATGCAGTCTCAAAATAGGAATTAAGGTAAATTACAGAAAATTAAAGTTACAGTTTCTCGCACACCTGAGATTGAGGGTATGAAATTCATGCCTGTCTCACTTCCTTGCTCAGCTCTGATCTATATCCCGCACTTGACTCTAAGTTCCTTAAAGGCAGAGACATCACCCCCTTTACAACTAGTGTATTCCCAGGGAAGGCACTGGCCCTGGCACCTAGTAAAACTCAGTAAATTTGGGGGGGTGGAAGGGGTAGCTACATGGATGAGGCCTCCTCTGCCAAACCCACCCTCCGCATGACAGGTCTCCTTGTCCCTTAGGACAAGCATCCCTTCCCTCAGAACATGGACCAGGCATGCCCAAATCCCCCTCCAGACCTGTTTTCTGGGAAGCTGCCACAGGGGCTTGCCCTGCCATGAGGCCTGAGGCCTCTGAGAGGCAGGTGACAGCTTGGGCTAAGCTGGTCTCTTTGTTCCCAGCATCAAGGCGGGCTGAGCCGATGCTTGCCAGGTACCACTGCCAGGTTGGGCCTGCCAGAACAGGGGACTGATGCCAAGCCAGGGAATGTGTCAGGAGATTCCAGGGTGGGGGGAGCACCAAGAGAGCACTCCCAGGTCTGCTGGGAGCATGCCTGAGCTCCAAGTCCACATGCCAGGCCACGCTGCCCATTGGGGAAAGAGCTTCTGCCAAGGGCAGGAAGCGACAGAGGCAGGCTAGGTATGCCCTGGTGCCTTCTGGGAAATAAGCCAAGTGGTCATACAAGCAGCCAGTACATGTAGAAGGCTAGATGCTGGAATGGAGTGGGGGTGGTTTATTGGCCCTAAGACTTGAGGCGTGTGTCTTCACCTCTCTGAGCCTCATCTGCTCATGGCCAGAACACTACCCTTCTCGTCTCTGCCTGTGCAGCTCTTTGAAATTCTGCACCATTGGCTCCCCGTCCGATCGCAAGGGCTGGTGAGTTGTGCTGGCATGAGCAAGCACTAGTGAAAGCTCGTTTGGGTGGTTGCCCTACATACATCACTAGAGCGTGTAGACTTTCCATCCTCTACTGCCTCCCGTCCAACTACAACTCAGTATTAAATCTACAGGTCATCACTTAGTGTCTCCATTAGTCCTTGGGTTGATTTGTCTCCAGTGATTCTGGCTGTCTGAAACTAATTCCTGAATAGACTTTCTCAGGCAGGGCTCCTTTGAATTGTAGTCCCTGAGTCCTTACAAGTTCATGACAGTTCATGGTCTATATACTTGAAGGTCACTTTGGAAAGAAAGAAAATCCTTAGCTCACACATTATTTCCTTCGACATAAACATTTTCATCTAATGTCTTCTGGCATGAAATGCTTCCGACAAAGTATCTGAGGCCAACCCGACTTCTTTTCCTGAAAGAAGAGCTGTCCAACAGAACTTTCTGCAATGATGCAAACTTTCTAGAATCTGTGCTGTCCAGTGTGATAGCTGCTATTTGTCCTTGCTGAGCACTTAGAGCATGAGAGGAATCTAATTTTTTATTTTATTTAATTTTAATTTAAATAGGTACATGAGACTGGCCAACTACCATACCGGACAGTGCAGCCTTAGATTGACCTAGCCTTATTTCCTACATATCCAAAAGACTTTTTCTTTAAAATTTGCTAATTCTAGGGGCACCTGGTTGGCCCAGTCAGTTAAGCATCCGACTCTTGATTGTGGCTCAGGTCATGATCTCAGAATCATGAGATCGAGCCCAGCATCAGGCTCTGCACTCCACACAGAGTCTGCTTGTCCTTCTCCCCCTGCTCGCACTCTCTTTCTCAAATAAATAAAAGAATAAAATCTTTAAATCTTTTAATCTTTTAAAAATCTTTTAATCTTTAAAATTCTTTAAATCTTTTTTTAAAAATCTTTAAAAAAATAAGATAATATCCATTAATTTTACTGTAAGTCTCATCACTGCCCTTCTGCTCCAATTTTCTTAGGAAGAGTGCCAGCCTTTGATACCGTGTTTCAAGTCTTTTTACTTTGGGAAACTTTTTAAAAAATCAATTTAATTTTAATTTAATACATTTTAAAGACTTTATTATTATTTGTTTATTTATTTAGAGAGACAGAGCACGTGAGTTGGGGAGGGGCCAAGGGAGAGGGAGAATCTCAAGCAGACCCCACACAGAGTGCAGAGCTTGAGGCAGCAGAGCTCAGTCCCAGGGTCCTGAGCTGATCACCTGAGCTGAAATCAAGAATCAGATGCCCAAAGGCCTGAGCCACCCAGGCACCCCTTAAGTTAGTAGATTTTATTATTCATTCTGTCCCATTGCTTTGGTCTTCTTCCTCAGCCATCACTGTCACATATATATTGGATCTTCTTTGTCTTCTTATCCATCACTGTCTCTCAAATCCTTTTCATGTCTCTTCATTTCCTTTTTAACTTTAAAGATCACAAGGGCCATGTGCAAAAGGATTCAGGGGTCAATCTGGATTAGACCCCACACGGGGCCACAAAACATCATAAGGTTGCAAATTTTTCCCACACTGGGGGTGGGGGGCATGTGCAGCCCAGAAGAAAGACAAACATCACCAGAATTCTTAAGTGTGTTTCCTGTGAGCTGCTACTGAGCCATCAGTCTCCAATCCAGTCTGATGTGGAGGCTGGTTCCAGAGTGGGCAAGGAGGGTCTATGTGAGGAAGAGTGTATCAAAGGCATATCTTTTACTTGGGCAGTCACTTTTTAGAGGGAAGAAAAGTCTTCAAGAGTAGGGATTGCTTCTTGTCCAACTTTTTACCCCAAATATCTTATACACAAAATGATACATAAATGTTTATTAAATTGAACTCAACTGTGAGGGCAGAGTCATATATTTATCCCTATTAAATTTAATCTCATTAGATTTTGTTCTTAATTACTGTCTGTTGAGGAGCTCACTAAGTTTATATTCCACCATCCATTTTATATTCCTAGCACCAACCAGCTGTGTGACACACACCACAGGTGTGAAGATGCCAATCTCATCCCAGCATGAAATATAAAGAGCAGGAAGGGGACGAGGACAAAGCATGTGTATGGACTCCCTACAGAGATAGTCCTTAGAACTGTCCCCAAGCCATTAGCCATGCTTGCTTGAGTAAGGTCATGACTCAGTTATATCCCACCCAATTATCGTGAACAAAGATCACATCTAACACATACTGAGCACCTACCAGGTGCTAGGCACCACAATAAATGCTTTACATCAATGAGATTATGACAGCCTCAAAATAATCCTATCACCTGGAAGTAGAGTTCAGTGTTTAAGAACAGAGCCTCTGAAATCAGACTACTTAGGTTCAAATCCCAGTTAGACCATCAACCAGTCCTTGTGACCAGGAACAAGTACTAACCCCTCTAGGGGTTAGGTCTCCTCTCCTATGAAAGGAAAGAATTGGCTGTACTCAGCTCATGCAGTTGCTGTGAGACAAAATCAAATCATACATGTAACACGCTTACCTCAGGCTCCCACAGGTATTATGTATCTAGGGCATAGTAGACATTGGTTTTATCCTTGCTCTGAGGCAAATGGAGGGCCATAGATGTTGAGTAACTTGCCGAGTTCATACAGCGAGAAAGTGGCCACACCCATGCTCCTGACATTTCACTCTCCATCTTGTCCACAAGGAGACGATGAGTGATTTTACAAGTCCTAGTATGGGTCAGATATGCCCTGTCTTTGGCATTTCCTTGCTCACCAGTATTTAAAGCCTGTCCTGAGAAAGACAAGCTGACAAGGAAATTAAGAAGGAGTATTAGAGAATTTTCCTTCCTGGTTATTCATCTTTTTTCTTCACCTATCCTGTGAGACCTGGATGTCAGAACAGAAGAATGACCAGAAACAAGATCGGGTCATAAATATGGAGCAAGTGAATAGAGTAAATAAATGGATGGGTGAATAAATGGACCATCAGTCTGCACTGCACACTGCAAAGTTGTCCAAAGTCCAGACCCTTGATGATGTGGGCTGTGGCCTGGCGTCGTGACAGCTTTCACTGCTATAGACATCCTAGGGAATTTTGTCCTCTGCTCCTTAGGAAGTTTGCTGTTCACGTGACACATGGGGACATTTCCAGTGTTAGAAACTATAGCTAGCCATAAAACATTTTTAAAGTCCTATCAACAACCATCTCTGCTGTATGTGAACATGCCAGGAAGGAAAATGACTGCCCGGGGACCCTGTCTGGAAACTTCGGGGCCACACCCACCCCTGCCTCCTCTCTGTGTGGCTGCCCCAGCTCCCATGAAGTCCCTGACTCTGTCATACACTGAGACTAGATGGGAATGACTCAGATTCTCAGCCCTTGCCTGGAACCATCATTACTGAAAGATTTAAGTCCTCACACTTGATTGAACCCAATTGTGCCAAACTCCATGTAGTTATTGACCTACCCGCTGCTGGAGAAATGCAAAACCAGTGAGCTCCTCCATCTTTTTGCCCCAGTCAGGGGGGAAATCCAAAGATAGAAAACAATCACCTTGTATAGTAAGTAACTCAGCTCCCAAGGGCTGCTCACCACCCCAGCCCAGCCGCTCCCCATGCTGCCCTGATCACATTTTACACTCGGACAAGACCCTCTAGCTGTGGGTGCCCCAAGGTGCCACATGTGTGGGCAACCCTGGGCTCCACCAGGTGTCTCCCTACACTCTGCCTCATTTCTCAGATATTTAGTTCATAATTTCTTTATTTTGGTGACTGTTTGAAAATGTCCGTTAAGAAGCTGGGTTTGGGGGACTCCTGGGGGTCTCAGCTGGTTAAGTGTCTGACTCTTGATTTCAGCTCAGGTCATGATCTCAGGGTCATGAGATGAAGCCCTGCATCATCAGGCTCCAAGCTGGGCATAGAACCTCTTAAGATTCTCTCTCTCTGGAGCACCTGGGTGGCTCATTTGGTTAAGCAACTGCTTTCAACTCAGGTCGTGATTCCAGGGTCCTGGGATTGAGCGCTGCTTCAGGCTCCCTGTTCAGCAGAGAACCTGTTTCTCTCTCTCCCTCTGCCTGCTGCTCTACTTACTTGGGCTATCTCTCTGTCAAATAAATAAATAAAATCTTAAAAAAAAAAAGATTCTCTCTCTCCCTCTGCCCCCTGCCATTGTGCATTTACTCTCTCTCTCTCTCTCTCTTAAAAAAAAAGTTGGGTTTACAAAAAATTTCAGTTCAAGCACCACCTCTTCCAGGAAGCATTCCTTGTCTTCTCTGGCCAGATAGGTATCATGACCTTCCTTTGGGATTCCACTGCATCCAGAGTTTGTCTCTATCAAAACAGCACAAAGCAATGGTTAATAAGCTCGGGGATCAGACACACCTTTACACTCAGGTTTACACTTAGGATTTGGGTTCAAATCCTAATTCCACTATTTATTTGCTACATGAACTTGGTCAGGTCCCTAGGCCCTGGATTCTGCTTCTATAAAATCAGGTTGAAAAAACACCTACCTCCTGAGAGTTTTACAATTAGGTAACACATTTAGAGCACTTAGTGTCATACCAAGTGTAAAGAACGTGCTGAAGAAATAATGACATGCATTTAAAAATTATTATTTTAACACAGATGACTCTCATTTATTATGAGAATAAATACCCATCTATCTCCCCACTGGACTGTGGGCTCAATTTTAGTTGAAACTCCTATCAGAGGCTGAGAACCCACAAGGGAACTGGATTTTTCCAGAGTTTACATCTTCCGAAGCACATACGATGTCACACGCCCTTTCTGAAAAGTCCAAGCAGCATGAAGCTTATGAAACCTGCAGAATTAGAGCCTAATTCGCAAGTACTGAAAGAGTGGAATAGATGATGTGGGGTCTAGAAGCCTCGAGGAGGGTCCACAGTGGGGGCCGGAAGAACTCTAGAGGGCTTCACGGAAGAATGTCTTGACGTTGGCCTCTCAGCACAGAGAAGATATGGCTGCGGCTCTGTCCATGGTACTCAGCCTGACCTGGCCAGCCGCCTTGCAGGTGGTCCTCAGAGAGCACCCAGAGCCTGTTTCTACATCACTGTCGCTATCCCCACAACCCCCAGCACGGAGCCGAGAGCTAGGCATGGGCGTCCTCCAGCTCTCCCAGTAATCACCGGCTCCATTCTATAGATGTGGAAGCTGAAGCGTCAAGGGAGAACACGCCTTGTATGGGGGAGGCCAGTGTGGGAGCACCAGGCCTGTCTGACTAGGGTGCCCCCACTCCTCGCCCCGAGCCTGAAGCCTCCCAGCATGACTGGAGAAGTAGCAGGAACACTTTGCATTTCAGTCCAGCTCGGTACTATTCCCAGGAATTTTCGTATCCTTCATGCCTACACGACGAGACTTCATGGGCCACCTCTAATTACCCTCTTGAGCAGTCGAGGAACCCGAGGCCAAGGTCAGCCAGCTTTCAAGGGCTGGAGTTTGGGTAGGTCTGGTGCCGGCTCTCTGCCCTGATCCAGCCTGGCAGCTGCCTCGGTCTCCGTGACTCGGCTGTGGGAAGCTGGGGGGTGGAGCCGGTTGGGGAACAGATCCCATTAAGCTGTGTCCGTCCACACAGTCTAAGCCCACGCCTCACCATTCCCCAGAGCACAGTGGTTGAAAGTGCAGCAGGAACACTGGTCTGGAAGAACAATGCGTATTGATGACTCTGGCAGGTGCAGCTGGCACACTCGGAGGCGGTTTGGTCTGGGGTTTGGGGTGGTTTTTCTTGGACGCTGCAGCCCAGTTATTCATCATCCTTGCTCTCCCTGGGCCCCTGGGCTGTCTGAGGACCCAGTGGGAATGGCTCCCCAGTGCAGGACACGTGCTGTTGCACGTCACCTCTCCTCCTGGGAGTGACTGGTGTTACCACAAAGGCTGGACTGAGGTCGACCTAATGTCCTCCGAAGACTAGGACAGGGACCTTGGGCACCCTGAGCTGGGACATCCTGGGGGCATCCTCCTTCATACTGGGGTGCACATACCTGAGAACATTCTAGAGAGGGCTGTGTCCATGTTCCATTTCCTGGCCACCTACATGTCACTCCAAACACTTTCACACACACACACACACACACACACACAACACATACACACACAACACATACACACAGACTCTACCTAGACACACAGGGCCAGGTCACCCCTGCCACCACCGTGATCACCTCAGTGGTCAGGGAGTCAGGCGATCTCAAGCAAGTCCTGCTTCAGCCATCCCCTTGCTAGGGCTCAGGATCTCCAGCTGGGCAGTGAGGAGGCTGGATGCATTGACCCATTTGTACCACATCAGACTCTCTGGACCTCACCTGTCTCCTGCTCCAGCCACCTGGATCCCTCTGCAGGGACCAGCTCTGTGTTCCTGCCCATCCACACACCTTCCCTGCAGGCCACACGTCACAACCTGAGAGGGTGGGATGCGGGAGCGTGTGCATAAATTCTCCTTCTCGCTCGCCTAGGAAGAGGTCGTGAGCTTCTCAGAGCTAGGCTGGGGAGCCTGCTCTCAACCTCGTGTGACATCAGCTCTCCATCCCTCCCACTTCACTCCCCTGCCCCCCACTCAGTCTCCCTGGAGTCATGCTCCCTAACACTCCGCTGGAGCAGACTCAGGTCAAGACTGCACATCTGAGAACTTCTCAGGCCTCTATTCTGTGATCTGGGAAGAACGTCCTTCCAGGAACAACTGCCAAGGCCTGGGTCTTACTCATCTCACGGCTGGTTTGCATGCCTGCCTCCTTTACTCACTGGGTAGCTGATTCTCACCTGATTCTTGCCAGCCCTTCATTCCTTCCTCTGTAAAACAGGCTGTGCCCTTGCAGAATTTCTCCAAGGATTAACTAAAACAACACACACAACGCACTTTGCACCATGTCCAGTGTCCAGTAGGTGCTCAATAAATGAAACACAAACAAACACAGACAACCCTAGGCTTGAACAGAGCACAGAGAGGCAGTGGTGGAAAGTGGGGCCATGTTTCCAGAGGGTCCCATGTCCACCCAGATCTCACACACACTCCAGCCTCGTCTCCCTCCTCTGCAAACCCCCAGATCCAGTGTTTGCAGGCTGAATACTGCACACCCTGGGTAGGGAGCCCGGAATCAGGGCCAAGATTCCGGCAGGCGCTCAAGATCAACAAACTTCAGATTTCCTGGTTGAGGTCATGCACGTACAACATGTTCCTTCTTTCTGGGGGTGGGGGGGCGGCCTCAGAACCCAGACTTCATGCCTCTCTGTCACCCTGGCCCCTTCCCAACCCCTGCCCTCGGTTTCCCCTCCGTAGCTCAGCTGGCTGATAGACCCGAGCAAACAGAGCTCGGAGCACACGCACTTATAGAAGGAGGCTCCAGAGATAACTGCTCGCTTGAGCCAGCTTCTGGTCTTGGGGGGGGTCCCACAGCCCCAGGGGACTCGGGTCTGAGTGGACCCCTGACACCATCTCACTCATGTCCGGTCACTCTGGAGGTGACGTGAGAGGCTAGCAACGAAGCAGCATGGGGCCCCAGCCTATCTACAGCAGGCCAGCGCTCCCTACCCCGTCACACGCTGGCACAGAAGGTCACCCAACACAACCGTCTAGAGCCCCTGGCCCAGGAGGGCCCCTGCATCAGCTACAAATTCAGTACCTGCCTACGCACGCACGCCCGGCCATCTTCCCACCCTCCAGGCTCTCTGCCTGCCCCCTGGCCTGCTTGGCTCTAGTCAGGGCCATGGAGCTGGTGCTAGTGTTTCACAGGCTCAGTGACACCCTCCTCTTGCGGTCATTCGACAGGAATGTCGACCAGGAACTCACCCACTCTCTGCAAGTCTCCAGGATGATGGCTCTGGAACGTGACTCATGTTGGGGTGATCCCTAGCTCAAAATCCTTCCATGGCTCCCTAGGCTTTCAGGACAAAGTCCTCCAAGACCTGTCATCTTCCCACAAGTAGCCTCCTCCCTGCTTTGCCTTCCCCATGCTCACTCTATAAAGTTCCCCAAAGGCTGTACCATGCTCTCTGGCCATGGGCCTTGGCACATTCTGTTCTTCCTTATTGGGGTGCTTTTCTCTTCTTCTTTGACAGAGGATCCCCCACTCATTTTTCAAGACTCGCCTTCCTCCTTATGAACTTTCCTAGCTGCCTCTAGGCTGGGCTGCATCTCTTCCTCTGGGCCCCACAGACAGCTCTTCACTGTCCTCTTACACCCATACCTGCTCACTGTTCTGATCCCATCTATTGTCTGACTTCTTTGAAAACAATCTCCGCATCTCCTGCACCCTTTCTTTGTAGGCTCAGCAAATTTCCAGAACATAGTAGACCTCAAAAAATGTTCATGAGATGGATGGATGGATGGATGGATGATTGGATGGATAGATGAGTGGGTGAACAGATGAAGGATGAATAAGCAGCAAAAGATCCAAAATTCCCTTACATCATCCACAATCAATAAAAACGTGGAAAATAATTAGATTACCTGAATGGAAAAGTTGCCACCAGAGTGAGAGCTTTGCCCTTGGGATGCAGACTTGACTTCCTGTATTCATGCAGTCAGCATTTACTGTAAGCCTCCTGGGCACCCAAAGGAGGAGGAAAGCCCAGAAGTAGAAGGCCAGGGCCCTGCCCCCGGGAAGTTGGCACTATCACCAAACAGACTAGACACATCTGGGAGGAACTCCAAGAGCCCACCAGCCCACTCCTAAACAGGTACAATGGGTACAGGGAGGGGGTTGGAGGGGCTCAGAGAGGGTGACCCCCAGGCATGCTCTGTGGTGAGCACTCAAGCTCTGTAAATCTCTGACTCCAACTTCCACATCTCCTGAGATGGACAAAACATGAGCCAAACTTTGTGGCTGACCCTCAAGCTCTGGTTCTGATATTAACCCCAATCTAAATAAATATTACCCTTATCTGAGAGATTTATCTGACCCTAATACAAACCTAGACAGAACCCTAACTGGGTCAGGCTGGAACCCAGACCTCAGTCTTTACCCACATGGAAGGTTCCAGAAGCCCTTGTGTGACAACTCAATCGAAGTCAGACACCATCTGAGAGAAAGACTGGCAGAGTCAGAGCAGATTCAGAGGGTGGCTCTGCTGTGGAAAGCCCACCTGCTTCCCACTATCCTGACACAGCCCAAGGCCCTGTGCCATGGACTTGGGTCGCTGGGAGAGACACTGCCTTCAGCAGAGGGCTCACCAAAACCTGGGGTCCGTCGAGGTGTCTGGGAGCAGCAGAGAAAAACAGGGCCCTGCCTTCTGGATCAGGCCCTGAACTGGACACTTGGAGATGAAACACATTGAGACCTTGCCCTCCGGAACCCAGCTCCCACTGGGAAGGGGAGATTTATTCCTTCCTTCATTCAACAGCTATTGCACATCTTCTATAGTCTCCAAGCTCATGGGGTAAGCGTCCCACAGTCCAAGGGTTTGGAAATCTGATCCAGGAACACTCAAGTTACATCTCTCAGAATGGACTCACACGTGTAAATGTTCAGGCTGAGGCATGGCATGGACACTGCTGTCATTCGCCTCCGTGACACTCCCTTTCTGAGTGTTGGCGGTAGAAACATTTCTTCTTTAGGTGTTGTAGCAGGTAGGAACACATCTGGCTTCAAATACTTTGAGAGCCTTTCCCTTTCTGCTGACTGACTCATGGTGACAAAATGGCTGCTGCCACTCAAGCCTCACAGCCACATTCCAGCCAGAAAGGATATGGAAGGGCAAAGGGGCCAAAAATCCCTTCCTGGCAAAACTCTGCCCTTCCCTGGGGACTTTCACCCATCTGCTGCTGTCCAGAACCATGTCACGTGTACACTCTGAGCAGCGGAGGAGATGAGACGAGTGAGTGATTTTGTTTTCATTAAGGGAAGCAAGGAGAAGTGGCGGAGCATGGAGGCTGGACAAATAACCAGCAGTGTTTGTCATAGATGGGCTATAACTCTGGGTCCCGGTGCAGCACAGCGGGCTGGTCTGGGAGCCCCTCTTCCAGGGGCTGTACTCTTCTCTTCGACCTCTGCCGTCAACCTCACATTTAAGTGCTCACAAGCTGGTCTGTTCCCGTGTTTTTCAGGCTTCATTGGGGGTACCTCATTAGGGATCCCAGACACCGGAGACCTCCCCTCCATGCAGGGGCCCTGGTCAGCTCTGGGGATGCATGCCGAGGCAGTCTCCCTCCCTCAGCTGGTCCCAGGGCTCTCCAGAAATGGTGCTTGCCATCCTAACGTTTGGTCTCTCTGTCTGCAAAGCCCCTGCTCCTGCTCCGCCTGGGCACATCCTCCCACCCGTCTCTACTCACCCAGGACTACCTCCTCCATGAAGCCTTCTGGATAGCTCCACTCCCTCCCCCAAACTCCTCCTCAAGTCCCTCACAGCTCTGTCCCTCCTCAAGATGCAGACAGCTGGTGTGTCCCCTGCCCTGAGTCTCCGGTTCATAGGCCACCCTGGGTAGAACATGAGCTATGGCAGAACTCAAGGCCCCGTGTGTCACCTGCACTAACTAGCTAGCATTTCCTTTAATGTTTCCACAGGCACAGACCCAGAGGGACCAGCTGGGTCCGCCTGACCAGCTCCCTGGTGCCTGTCCCCATACAGCCTGTGTCTTCCCCTCAGGGTGATGTCAGAAGTCAGGTCTTTAGCTCTTTCTCTTTTCCCCCCAGAAGCGAGGCCCACCTGAGACACGGCAGTGGAGGTCCAGCCGTGCCTCAGTCTGGATGCCCACAACTGACACCTGCTGCCAATCCCAAGAGAACAAGAGCTGCCCAAGGCCAGACATGCACTTGCCCCCTCTCCTTCCCTCCTCCCATTCTCCTTCCAGCAATGACAAACACTATTTACTTGCACGCTAACCCGGGCACAGCAGGTGCAGTGGAGAAGTGTTGGGGGGGTGAGGGAGGAGGGAGTCCCCTAAGTGATGCTGTGAAGCAGCCAGCAGAGAGGGGAGCCTGGGGCTCAGAGAGCTCAGAGGGGTATCTTCCTGGGGTCAAGGGGGCCTGGTAAAATCTGCCCCAGGCCCCTGTCACAGCACATTGCCATTCAGCCCTCAATGCACCCCACAGAAGCTCCTAGCGGGCACCCTCTGCCCACGGACTGGCATCCTGGTTTCAAAGGGCAGTCCAGCCTCTCCCCGTGCCTCTGTGCTGGAGCTGATTCCCCTCCCCTCTCCCCAGAGGTCTGACTGCCCTGGTAGGATGGCCTCTAGTTCAGATTCTCAGATCAAAGCAGCAATTCCCAAAACGTTCTCTATGGCGCACTGTTGTCGGTGAGTTGTCAATAGGGGGAGGATAAATTTGGCAAATGTTGGATAACACAAAGTGAAAGAGTTTGTTCACTGCAGACCTTCTCAGAGCCTTAACATGTGAGATGACCCTTGGATAGGAAGATTCCACATGCAGCATTTCCCACACTCACTTAAACACTGCCTGTGGAATGCTAACAACATCTGTAGACTGCGGTTTGGAGAGCTCCTTCATTCACTCACCCATCCAAGTAGCGTGTCCGTCCCCTGCTGGGCACTGGGATGGGGCAGCAAACATGCAGGCGTGGCCCTGCCCTCACAGGGTTTACAGTCCAGTGGGACAGACCTAACTGCACTTCATTCACTCACCCCCTAGATGCCCACTGAGTACCCCTCAGTCCTCAGTCCACTGCCAGACCCTGGAGCAGAAATGAATCAGCCAGGACGGCGGCCCTCAGGAGTTCTGTGGTTAGCTGCTCTAAGAGACTCTCCCTGCTGTGAGGTGTAGGTCACATGGTTGTTTTTTATTTTTTGCAAAGGAGGCTGCAAGTCTTTTTCCCTAATCCAAGCCACCCCTGCATGCTCCTCCTTCCAGTCCTGAGTCAATCCACCCTTTGCAGCCCCTTGAGCCCCTCCAGCAGGTGCTGAAGTCACCCCACTGGTCTGGGGACAGCGTGGCAGAGATCTGGCGTCCAGCCCGGGGCCCAGCCACAGGGGTGAGGGAGTATTTGACAGCATCCTGGGTAGCCTAGTGGTGTTTCCTGATGTGTAGCCCCCAAGCCCGGCCCTCCATGCTCTGGGGACCCCCCTAATCCCTCTAACCAGGATACTGGGGCTTGTCACAAGAACCCGCTACAGGCGGGGCTCCAGGAAGCAGACTCTGGGTTGGAGGTCAGCACGCAGGACACTTACTAGGGAGTGCTCTGGGGATCTGTATGGAGCTAGGGAGGGGACACTGGGGCTGAGAGGTGAGGGAAGTGGAAGGTAGGGGGGCTGCCTTGTGGGGAAAGCTGCTCCTGGCAGAGGAGCTTCCCTGCAGTGACCAGAGGCCCCCCGCAGGCTCAGGCAAGCCCGAATGACTCCCCGTCATTCCATGTGGCTTCCACAGAGGGAGGGGAGAGGTTGGAGGGGAGGCTAGACAGTGGATCAGGGCCGGGTCATAGACAGAGGGAGGGTCAGGGGAGGGGAGGCTGGCCTCGCCCCACCCGTAGGAAAGGATCATGGGTGTTTCTACATTCTCGCCAATGTCACGTTTACACAGCTTTCACCACGTGTTCGGGCTGCTCTTAATAGTTCGCCTGTATTAAAGCCTTCACAACACCGCTCAGAGGCAAGGACTCTTACTGCCCCCATTTTGCAGATGAGAGAACTGAGACACCGAGAGGCCAAGTCAGTCATCCAAGGTCACACGGCTAGTAAGCAGCCCCAGGCTGTCTGGCTTCAGAGCACATGCTCTTCACCTCCACGCCACTCATCCCGGAAGCATCTTTGAGTGGCTGGGGTCAGAGCTGTCTCCTCTGACCACCTTGATTCTGCTTGATCCCCAGACAGGCACGTCCCTGCTGCCAGCCCAGGGAGACGCCACTGACCCAGCCCTTCCAACCAAAGCCCTCCAAACACCAAACCCTCAAAGGCAGCTTGTCTTCCAGGGACAGTGCACCAGATGCCAAGCCCCGGGGGATGGGCTGCAGGCCAGGGACATGGTTTGGCTCCAGAACATCGTAGAGCAATTTGCAACACCTCCGTACCTCCTAGAGCAGCCAAGAGAGGCAGGTGATGTGCAAGTCTGCAGGAGGATGGCTGGTGTCAGGTTACCCCGGGTGGCAGAGGAAGGGCCCGGCAAGAGCCAGGCCTGCAGCCTACCCTTCGGGCCCCTCCTGCCAGCACACCCACATTCCCCCCACGTGCGCGTGCGGGACACGGCCTGGGGCCCCCACGTTCAGGTGCCCAAGGCCTCTGCCATCCTGTGCGCGAGCTCCTGCGGAACTGCCTGCGCGAGCTCCTGCGGAACTGCCCCTCGGTTCCCTGGCCACAGCTCCCGCCACGCCCCTCCTCAGCATCAGCCCTGTGGGCGGGGGTGGGGAGGTGGGGAGGGCCTCTCCCCGCAATGGGAGCACACCCTGGGGAGGGGAGGCTGGCGGCCAGTGCGTGCCCACCCGCGTCGGCACGGCGGCCTCCCGGACCGGGTTACCTACCCCTGAGCAGATGCTACCGGGCATCACTGTGGATGCTGTGAAGGTGCCCTGTAAGGCCACTGGTACTCCCGGGGGGGAATCCCAAGCAGCTGCTCCGCCCCTGCTCTGTGCTGTGTGCTCTGGCAAGAGTGCCCAGGCCCCAGGCCTGCCCTCAGGGTTCCCCCCTGGCCAGCGGGAGCCCCCCCCCCTTGCAGCTGGGGAAGAGACCCGCACGGCCACCATCGGGGACTGAGCCGGGAGCCTGCTTGGTGCAGAACACTCACCCCTGCCGCCACACCCTGCAAGGTGCGCACTGCCATTCCCAAGCTCCAGACAGAAAACTGAGGCCCAGAGAGGTCGAGCAACTGGCCCAGGCTCACACACCAGCCATGGCTGGGATCCGAACCTGCTTCCGAACGACACCAAGTCCGTGGGCCCAGTCTGGGAACATGGCCGGCTGAGAGGGGACAGTGCTGGCCGCCAAACAGGGAAGGCCCTGCGAGCGGAGTGATGAGTCACCGGGAGACGTTGTCGCGGTTACAAAAGGCCCGTTTGTGCCAGACACACACTTTCACTGGCTTTCCCCCTTTCCTTCCCTGCCCTTCCACTCCCTGATCCTTGAGCTCCCAGAGTACACTCTGTTCTTACTGAACCTCTTACTAACAAGGTAGACCGATCCCTCGCCCGTGGACTGAGGGCCTCGGGCAAAGGGATCCTCGGCTCCAGGCCCCCCAGCCTCCCTCAGGAGAGGAATAGGCTGAAGTGCTTTCCCGGTCAAGTTCAACCTACCCTCAACTTAGTCCCAGGGCCAGCCCCCCTCAGGGGCTCAGCACAGAAGCGCAGCTCAGACTTCTACACACACCATGGGCTCCATGTCCCCGCCCACGCTGCTCCCCAAAATGTCCAGATGCTGATCTTTGTACTATGTTATGTCAAAAAATGCGCCCCTGAGGCGCCTTCGTGGCTCAATCATTAAGTGGCTGCCTTGGGCTCAGGTCATGACCCCAAGGTCCTGGGATCGAGTCTCACACATCTGGCTCCCTGCTCAGCGGGGAGTCTGCTTCTCCCTCTACCCCGCCCCTTCTCATGAGCTTGCTCTCTCCCTCTCTGACAAATAAATAAAATCTTTCCAAAAAATGCACTTGCTTTTAGGAAATGCTGAAGTATTTAGAGGTAAAAGGACATGATGCCTGCAACAGTATTACTCTGAGACATTTTAGAAAAAAATGTAGTGAGAGAGAAGGCTGGATGATAGATGATAGATATCAGGTAGGTGGAAGATAGATATGGGGGAGAGGAGAGGGAAGAGAAGCAAATGTGGTCAAATATAACATTTTAAGGAAACTGACTAAAGGCTACTGAAAATTCTTTGTACCAATTTTGCATCTTTTCTGTAAGCTTAAAATTGTTTCTTTAAAAATGCAGAAAATAAGTTAAAAACGCACTAACCTTAAGCGTCATTCCAGAAAACAGCCCCAACTGGGGCCCCTCCCTGACCCCACCCAGCCCCAGTCCCTCCACTGTCTCTTCCTGTTTCCTGTCACACTCCACCAGGATGGTCTGCCTGGAACCTCAAACAGTGAGCGCCTGGGAGACAGGGGACGGGGCGGGGACTAACTCACACCCGTGCATCCCCCGGTACTAAGCTTAGTGCCCTGAAAATACTGCAGCAGGACGGGACGTGCCCGTCTTCAGGAGCTCCCTCTTGTGCAGGGCCAGGACAAGAGAGTGTGAGCCACACTTGTGCCCACCCTGGCTCGGGCCACTGTCCTGGGCCGCCGGGCACCCCTCCCCTGCCACTTGACCCACGGGTAGCTGACTCCCATGAGCCTGGGGCCAGGCTCTCCGAGAGCCCAATGTCCCTCCAGGGAGGCTGAAGGGGAACAAGCAAGAGGAAAGGCCAGGAAGCTGAGAGCCGGGAACAGAACACGGGAGGTCAGGCGGGGCCATCTGGGCTCTGTAAGATGGTGTCACAGGTGCACGATGCAGCAGGCTGACCAGTGGAAAGACAGAGCGGCAGGGACACTTGGAGAGGCCCAGGCTTGTCACCCCGCCACTGGGTCCTCACTCTTCCTGGAGCACCTCCCCGTCCAGGCCCTACTCCGTGAACAGGCGATACAGCAGTGAGTGAAACAAAGCTCACGGATCCTCCCCTCTCCCGTGTCCTGCTGCGGGGACAGTCAACCCCACACAACTGCAGGGCTCTCTATGTATCTGGCCCTTTTTGGTATGATGAAGCAGGGGACAGAGAGAGTGAGGGATGCCGTGGGGAAGGGGGTGTTCCTGCATGAAGTGGTAGGGAAGCCCTCTCTGCTCGGCAGCCTGCAGGGGGCACCATTCCCATGGGCCACGCCTGTGGGGCCTGAAGGGAATAGGGCGGAGCTACGCGGATACTGGGCGGAAAATCTTCCCAGCTAGGAACAGCAAGTGCAAAGGCCCTGAGGCCAAAGTGCATTCCAGAAACAGCCCTGGAAGGCCGGTGATGCTGGAGCAGGTAACAGGGGGGAATGCTGACATTAGAGACCATGAGCCTCTTGAGTGATGGGACTTACAGTTTGGGGATTATTCTGGCTACTTCCTGGACAGACCATAGTAGGGGGTTGGGGCAGGGAGACCTGTCAGGAGGTGACCGCAGCTTCCCAGGGAGAGATGATCCCATTGGCCTGTGCCACATCATGACTCTAAAGGGCCCCTTCCTCCATTAAAAAATTTAATCATATTTTCTGACTACTTGGTATAAAAATGAATATATGTTATACATTCATTATTATTATATTCATTTTGTTTCTGATGATTTCAGGAGAAATTCAAATTACAACATTTTCACGGTCAGATTTGGGGCGTAGAGAAGACATGGGAAGACCAGGCAGACCCCTTTCTGACACTCTTCTCTCCAAGTTCTCCTGGAATGTCACCGCATGAAGACAGAAGCAGGTGTGTTTCCTGGGCTCGGGACAGCACCTGGCACCAAGGTCCCATCCCTCTCCGGAGGCCTACCATGTGACCCTATCATGTGACACTGCTCGGGTTGGTCACCTTTGCCCGCATTTCTGGAGCTACCGAGTGCTTCTCTGTTCCTTGCCATTGGAAGACTGCAAATCCTAAGATGGGGTGCGAAGTTCAGAGAGGGGGAAGCTAGACCAAAGTTGTCAAAGACCACATCATGAAAGAGAGGCTCTTGGGGTGGCCCTTGAAGGAGAAGGAAAATACAGACAGTGTGTTAAAGGAGAATATTGTCCAGCAAAGGATGTCCCTGGGGGAAGACTCAGCATGGCCCAGGAACAGAGAGAAAATGACTAATTGGTGGGCTGTGGGAAGCTGCGGAAGATGCAGCCTGAGCCAGTTGTGGATAACAGCCTCCAGCAGGGACACCAGGCCAGACCCTCTCCTCAAACTGCCACTAGGGAGCCTCCCCTACCTCCTTTTATTTTATTTCACTTCATTTCATTATCTTGTGTTAAGTAGGCTCCACACCCAGCATCGAGCCCAACAAGGGGCTTGAACTCACAACCCTGAGATCAAGACCTAAGCTGAGATCAAGAGTCAGGCGCTTAACCAGCTGAGCCTTCCAAGCACCCCAGCCCTCTTCCTCCTTTTAAAGGCACCCACACCCTTGTCTGGAGGGAAGATACACAGGCCTTTGGCCCCTAGTGTTATTTGACATTCCAGCTCCCATGAAGGGGAAGTGACCTTAGTTAAAGGCCAAAGGGGATCTCAGCTGCATAGCCCCATTACCACCACCCCACACCCTGCCAGGACTGTCTTCTTCCCACAGTCACCGCCCCTTTCCGGGGCCCATCACCAGACACAAGATCTCTGGTCTTCCCCAAAGTCATAGCCAAGGTCAGCTACAGGCACGGCACTTCCTTAGTGGACTTGGGGCCTCCCACCCCACCTGGCATTGGCATAAGTCCCTTCAGAGGATCATCATGCAGGGATTAGGGTTCAAACTGGGACAAAGGAAAGTGAAAGAGACCTGTGTTCCAATTCTGACCCTCCATGTTTGGTGGCCTCGAATGACCCTTAGAACTTAGTCACCTCCTGGGGCACCTGGGTGGCTCAGTGGGTTAAGCGTTGGCCTTCGGCTCAGGTCATGATCCCAAGGCCCTGGGACTGAGCCCCGCATTGGGCTCCTTCTCCCTCTTCTTCTTCTCCCTCTCCCTCTGCATCTCTACCCTGCTTGTGCTCTCTCTCTCTCAAACAAATAAATAAAATCTAAGTAGAAAAAAAAAGAGAATTTAGTCACCTCCTCTGTTAAAGTGGGCTTTGGGATATCTGCCGTGCAGGGTCAGTAATGAGCATGAGCCATAAGGACTCCAGGTGCCTCACCAGACACACGCAGCCTCTGGACAGACAAGACCCATTTTCATTCCCGAGGGATTCGTTGCCATGTTTGGGGTTGCTCTGCTTGGCTGTTTTCCGTCATTGTCTCCCCACTAGTCCAGGAGCCCACTGGGCCGGGGATGCTGTGTCACTTTGCCCTGGCCCCCAGTGGTCAGCCTGCCAGGGTCTCACCCCGGACTCAGCTTCTCGGTCACTTGGAGCACACTTGAGTGCCGGGGGCGGAGGGGCCGGGAGGCGAGTGCACGGTGAGACCTGGGCCAGATGCAGGCCTACAGAGGTCACAGAGCAAGAAGGGAGAGGGCAGGGGGCAGAGAGCAAGGCAGCAAGAGGGTGGAAGCGAAGTTCTGACACTCTCCTGATAACTTACCTTTTCCTCCTCTATTTTCACATCTGGAAAATGGGTATAACAATAACACCTACCGTATAAAGCTATGGTGAGAGTTTTCTGAGAGAATGAAGCACAGGGCCTAGCATGCAGAAGGCCCTCAGGAAACAGCAGTTTGCTGATTTTTCCTTGTAAAAGCTTCATGTGACAGGATATGTATGGTGGGTATGGATGAGCACCCAGATTCCCCTTCAGGGATGCAGACTTTCTCCTCAGGCTGCTGGGTGGGGGTGGGGCTGTTGCGAGGAGGATTGCCTCCTTCAAAGTCATGCCCATTCCACCCCTCCTACAAGTGACCGACCGGCTGACAGGCAGGGGATAATAAAGGTCCAGCTGCCTTCCCCCATGTGGAGACAACTCTGAAGTGGGGGCCAGCTTCGAGATGCCCGTGGGGCCCGGGGAGAACACTGAGACCACATGCAGCCCAGCTTCTCCCCTCCCCTCCTCTCCAGGGCTGACCTCAAGAACATTCCTAGTAAATGTCCTACCTATGAATCACAGTCCCAGAATCTGCCTCCCAGGGAACCCAGACCCTTCAAAATCCCAAAATCTGAATTCATCTAAGGGAAAAAAATGATTTTTTTCTTATGGAGGTGGAGGTGGGCTTTGCTACGTTACAAAAGAATCCTTTACTCTCCGGAAGAATGAACCCATGATAGGCTTCCCTGAAATGGTGAGTCTCGCCGGTGCATTCAAAGATGCACTTGATGGCCTGGCATTCCATTCGAGTTGGCTACTGTCAGAAGTGAGTGTTATCCAGACTAATCTGCCAAACCAGAGGCATGGAACCGAGTGGGGGTCATTGCTCTGGACAGCTGGTCTGCCGCCCTCACTAGCTGGGGCTTCTGGGTCTCAGGGCTTCATTATCGAGAGAGACCCACAGGACATTCTCCTGCTGTGTCCAGGCCCCAAAAGTGGAGCTGAGTAAGACAGGTCCCTGGGCTCCAGGGCCCTCAGCGCAGTGGGAGGACAGGGCAGGGTTGAGCCCCATTGCTGAGGCAAGCCAGGGACGCTGGGAGCCAGAGGAGGGGGCGTCTGACCCCACCTGGGTTTGGAGGAGCGCAGGAGGCCTCCCTGAGACCAATGAGGGACTAAAGATGTTAGGCTAGAGCGGCACGGTCGGGTGGGGCTTTGGCCACTTTCTAGACCTGCAGGAAGGAGAGGCAGTCCTGAGCAAAGAAGCCATGCAGCCGAGCCCCCTCCGTGCAAGCCAGCTGCCTGAGCTTTTCCATTGGAGTCACAATGAAACCAAGCAACTGGCCGTGGGAAGTGGGTGTGATTACCTTTATTCTATGGACTCAGAAGCTGAGGCCCAAAGGAAGAGTCAGGGCCAGGTCTGCCTGAGTCCTTCCAGGTACCAGCTGGCCTGGTGTGGGCTAAAATGCCTTCCTTGCTCCTGAGGCTGGGCTTCCCGATGCAGGCCCTGGTGCCAGGGGGTGTCCGGGGTTTCGATGGGGAAGAACCGCAGGCCCTTGCCTGGCCTGCTTGCCAGGGTGTGGGGTTACGAGGGGCTTGCCCCCGGACAGGGCCCCTGCAGGACGGGAAAGCGCCCCATCTCCGGTTCAAGCAAGCACTGAGAACGGGGACCGGAGACCCAGCGCCGCCAACACCAGTTTGTGGAAGAGCCTGGAAGAACAGCAGGTGCAGAAAGACAAGACAGCAGAACTTTCTCCAGCGCCACAGACACTGCCCACCACGCCTGGCAGCTCTCGTGGGGCAAGTCCTTCTTTTGTAGAATGACATGATTTCGTCTCCTCTCTCTTTTAAAGCTGTTATATTGTGAAATGTAATAAGCGCACAAAAAAGGGCACAAAGCAGACAGATACACAGCTCAGCGACTTACCACGAAGCAAACGCTACTCATGAAGTCACCGCCTAGGGCAGGAAATGGAGCGTGGCGGTCTCTTGGAGCCAACCTTGAACCCTCTCCCACTGCCCTCCCCCGCCCCCCGAAACTGGTTAACGAGTAGCCTGAGTCCAGGGCCATCACCTCCTGGCCTTCCTCTCTATGTAAGAGGTACCGTTGCCACCTACCAGTCCCTAAACATTGCTGAGGTTTGCCTGCATGAGGCAGGCATCGGTGTGGTCACTGAGAGCCCTTTGCTGACGTTGACATCGGGAGCACTGGTTAAGCATTGCTCTGGAGCCAGGCTGGCTGGCTTCTGGTCCCAGCCGCACCAGGTCCCCACTGCAGGCCACCTAGAGGCCACCTGGGTGTCCTCTTGGAAAGTTGTGAACACACTTGAGGATGTCCCGTGTATTGGCCTGGCTCCAGGAAACGGACACCCGCCTGAAGATTTCCAGAACGGAGTCTGAATCCAGGCTCCACAGTTCCTAACTGTGGTTTTGAACAGGGTACTCATTTTCAGAGACTCATTTTTTCCTACGTACAATGAGTGCTAATAGTATTCACCTCGCAGGATGGTTTTCAGAACTACGGATTTGGGGTAAATAGAGAATTACGGATGTTTGCGCAAACACGGTAGACTTCACTTCCTATAAGCTATGAACATCCCCAACTGGCTGTTATGTTCAACATGGTACTTCTAAAGCAACCACTTGTAAGAGGGACCCTTTTCTCTTTCATGTTCAAAAGCGTGATGATCTCTGCAAAATGCCACCTCGGCACCTAGCTCAGGGGACACCCTCGGCAAATATGGTTCTCGGCCCCTGACCCATGCCCTGGGCTTGAAGGAAAAGGGACGGAAAGGTCTGCCGCTCTAGGGGGAGCCCTGGACCCCAACAGCTGCCAGCAGGAGGCTTGTGGAGACCGCTGGATTCTGCCTGTGCCCTCTGGACTCCTCTATCTCAGAGCGTGAGGGTGTCCACGAAACACCTTACAGAACCCTTTGTGCTCCACAAGCTTTGCCATTTCAAACCAACCCAGCAGGATCAGAAAGGGCATCTCCCTGTAAGCACATGCACCAGTGTTAGAAAGACAGACAGAAGGCAACATCTCCCAGACGAGGCTGGCACAGCAGGAACTGTGGGCTGCAGGTGGATGGTGGCATGTGGGGTGGGAACTTTGAGTCTCAGGCTTCCGCCAGGTGACCTCTTCTCCCTGCTAGACTGCTCTGCCAGGACCAAGGCACCTCTTTTATATAGTTTTTAATATATAATATATGTATTTTATATATTTAAATATAATATATAATATTAATATATTTTTATATTTGACTTAATTTAATTTTTATATTTAATTAATATATATTATATTATATATTAGATACAACATATATTTTAATATATATTTTTTATATATTTTAAATATATTTATATATTTTTTTAAATATATTTTATATATATATATTTTTAAATGTTTTATTTATTTATTTGCCAGAAAGAGAGCGAGAGCGAGAAGAGGGCAGAGGATCAGGAAAGGGAGAATCAGGCTTCCCACCGAGTGTGGAGCCCGATGTGGGGCTCGATCCCAGGACCCTGAGACCATGACCTGAGTTGAAGGCAGATGCTTAACCAACTGACCCACCCAGGAGCCCTATTTTTTTTTAAGTAGGCTCCACACCCAACATGGGGCTCAAACCCACAGCTCCAAGATCTAGAGTCACATGCCTCACCGACTAAGCCAGCCAGGCACAGCCAGGCTCCTCCTAATTTTGATGGTAGGCCACCCTAAGGATGGCTAGGTCACTTCTCCCTGGCCTAACCACGACCCCCAAATCTGTCCTGGCCACAATGCTCCTGTGAAGTCAAAGTGTTGAGAATCCTTGCCAGGTAGAAATCAATTTTAAAATACAGAGAACAGTAGAGGGGCACCTGGGTCATGCAGTTGGTTGAGCATCTGACCCTTGGTTTTGGCTTGGGTCGTGGTCTTGGGGTCGTGGGATCAAGCCCTGCATCTGGTTCTGCCCTTGGCATGGAGTCTGCTTGGGTTTCTCTCTCCCTCTCCCTTTGCCTCTCCACCATCTCTCTAAAATAAATAAATAAATCTTTTTTTTAAAGATTTTATTTATTCATTTGAGATAGAGGAGAGAGTGAGCGTGTGTGCCTGTGTGTACTAGTGGAAGAGGGGCAGAGGGAGAAGCAGACTCCCCACTGAGCAGGGAGCCCGATGTGGGGCTTGATCCTGGGACCCTGGGATCATAACCTGAGCTGAAAGCAGACACTTAACTGACTTAGCCACCCCGGCACCCCTAAATAAATCCTTTTTTTTTTTTTAAGATTTTATCCTTTTATGTGACAGAGAGAGAGATTACAAGTAAGCAGAGGCAGGCAGAGAGAGAGGGGGAAACAGGCTCCCTGCTGAGCAGAGAACCTGACATGGGGCTCGATGCGGGGCTTGATCCCAGGACCCTGAGATCATGACCTGAGCCAAAGGCAGAGGCTTTAACCCACTGAGCCACCCAGGTGACCCTTTTTAAAAATATAGAGAACAGTAGCAAGAATGTATAAACAAACAAAAAATAAGTAAATAAAATAAATTTAACCTACTCCCTTACACATGAACCCTCCATAATTGTATTATCGAGTCCATTCACCCACGGATCAAGATGTCACACTGACTCAGAGAAATAAAATTTACACTCAGATTCCCAACTGTCCCTCTTGGCCCCCACTGGACCCCAAAGAGGACAGGCTGGAGAGGGCAGGCCTGGGTCACTTTCCTTTAACTGGAGACCCATAACATGGGCTCCAGACAGTGAAAACGAACCTCAATTGAGCAATTCTGCTCAATTCACTCAATGGTCATCATGCAGCTAGTCAGGCTGCTGGTCTTCAGAGCAGGCCGAGTCCCCAGTGCGCGAGATGGCGTGAAGAGGCGGGAGCCCTGGCTTGCCGTCAGAAACCCACGTTCAGAGCACTGGTCCCTCACTTTCTGGCCCAGCATCTCACCACAGCACGTCAGCATGTTAAGCCTGTGGTTTGTCCCTAGAGAACAAGGACAGCAGCCCTAACTCACGGGGTGTCGCAAACATTACACAGCCCGTGTCCACCATGGGCTCAGTGAGGTACCGGAACTGTGGTAGGCATTCAGTAAGTGACAAATGTCTGCCACAGAGACTCTCCCAACCCCAATACAACCCTCCCCCCAGCAGAGGGAGGTTGGGCACCTGGCCCCTCCAAGCCAAACGGGCCATGTCCACTTGCCTCAGCTGCCATTCTCGGAGCAGTTTCCCCCACCACCTAGGGGCTCCCCATGCTGGTCAGCTGCCGGCGCCCGCCATCTTGGCTCCCCTCCAGCTTCTTCCTGCATCCCTGTCTCCGGAAGGCGGGCTCTCCCTGCTCTCCAGACCCAGTGCCACCCCCTTGCACCAGGGCAGCACCCTCGGTGGCCACTCCGTCACAGGAACCAGTTACTCCTAGGCACATTCCTGACATCTCTGCTGGGGGAAGGGCCTGAGTTTGAGGGCAGAGCCCTGGCCTGGGGACAGGGGCACCTGGGTACATTCTCAGCCTGGCTGGGCCACCAGGTCAGCAGGTGACCTCGGCATGTTGCTTCCTTTCTGTGGGCTTCAACTTCCCAGCAGCAGCAGCAGAGCCTAGACAAGCTCTGAGTTTTGCACACCTTGCCCTTTACAGCCTGGGCACCCTCAGAGCCCCTGTCAGAGTCCCCATGAGGCCCCACAGAACAACTCTGAGTTTGAAAGCCCTGCCACATACTATTTCCTTGAATGAAGCCATTAGGGGACACGTTCGAAGACCACCGGCGGGGGCCATGTCTACGGCTGCTTGCGGCATTGCCGCTAGGGCCGTGCTACCCAGAGTCTGGCTAGAATTGGGCCACACGGCGCCGACGCCATCAGGCAGGAGCCATGTCCTCCCCGCCGCGTCTTCTGTGCCAGAGACAGTGGGGACAGAGGCAAGCTGGGAGCCTCACAGTGGGCCCTGTGTGCCACCGCCCAGCCCTGCCACCCCCAGGCCCAGCCTCTGTTTTGTACACAAACACCCAGGATAGGACATTGGAAACCTGCAAACTTGCGGGCTGATTTCATCTTTCCAATAACAATGCCTTTTTTTTCTTAAAGGCCCCACAGCACCTTCCCGTTGTGGGGAAGCAAGTAGAGGCCATAAGAAAGGTCTGGAGGAGATGGGGGTCCTCAGCTACTGCATCTTCCTGGCTGTCTCCTTGGGGTGGGTGGGGGGTGCTGTACCACCCCATCCAACAGAGGGCCTGGCACATGGCACCATGGGCTCGGAATGACTGTTGGCTAAGAAAAAAAAAAAGTGAGGGGCACCTGGGTTGCTCAGTCAATTAAGCGATTATGAGTCTGTCTCAGGCTCAGATCATGATCCTGGGGTCCTGGAATTAAGCCTCGAGTCAGCCTCCCTGCTCAGTGGGGAATCTGTTTCTCTGTCTCCCTCTCACCCTCCCCCCCACTCATTCTCTCAATCTCTCTCTCTCTCCCTATGAAATAAATAAATAAATAAATAAGTTTTAAAGGTTTAAAAAAAAAAGAAAAACAGGGTGCCTGGGTAGCTCAGTTGGTTGAGCAACTGCCTTTGGCTCAGATCATGATCCTGGAGTCCTGGGATTGAGTCCTGCATCGGGCTCCCTGCTTAGCGGGGAGTCAGCTTCTCCCTCTGGTCTTTCCCCTCTCATGCTCTCTCTCATTATCTCTCTCTCAAATAAATAAATAAATAAAATCTTTAAAATAAATAAGTAAAAAGAAAATAAAAAAAAAACAGAGCGCCTGGGTGGCTCAGTGGGTTAAGCCTCTGCCTTCAGCTCAGGTCATGATCTCAGGGTCCTGGGATCAAGCCCCGCATTGGGCTCCCTGCTCAGTGGGGAGCCTGCTTCCTCTCTCTCTGCCTGCCTCTCTATCTACTTGTGATCTCTCTCTCTGTCAAATAAATAAATAAAATCTTTAAAAAAAAGAAAGAAAGAAAGAAAGAAAGAAAGAAAGAAAGAAAGAAAGAAAGAAATGAAGAAAGAAAGTTGATGCAGCCCACTTTGACCCTTTTCTTTGAGCCCGTGTGTCTATTAAAGCAGAACCAAGTAGTGGTTGAGCATAGACTTAAGTCAAAACCAAGTCTTTCTTGGGCAGGTCACTGAAGCTCCCCTGGACTCAGTTTCTTCCTTCCTTCAAGAGCAGCGATGCGGGCCCCGGAGCAGGGCCGTGGGGCACACCGTATCTACAGACTCCAAACAGAGCCTGACAGAGGGCCCACACTGTACGTGCTGGCAATTTCTTTCCCATTGGTTTTGGTGGGTTAATTTCCTTCTCTATTACACGCCCTGGTGACAGAGGATGCCAGACCTATGGCTGGACCACGCTTCCCCACCACGCAGTGAGACACTGGCTGGGGCCCCGGGTCCATGTTCTGCCTGCCATCAGGCGAGGGGATGCTGCTGGGCCCCACTTGCTGGCCCGGGCCCTGACCCCTCTCCCTCCACCCTGCAGGCTCTCATCCCTTCCTCTGCCTGGAACAAAGGGTCAAGGGGGGGCCTCTGAGGTCCTAGGAAAGGGCGAGACCTTCAGAAGGCACGCAGGTCCCCAAGTGACCATGTCTGGTCACTGGCCTGGTGAGCCAGATGGACCCGACACATGAGGGAGAAACATGCCTTTATCATGTTAAGCCACTCAGGTTTAAGGGTTGTTTTGATAGTGCCTAAGTGTTACTTACCTAATAATATGGCCATAATGTGAGGCTATTTTAAGTAAGTCTTCTCTGGATATTTCCAACTTGAGTTTTGTTTCTAATAATTATTACCATAGTGGTGCTGTTTTATATTCTTACGGTCTTTTTTAATGTTATCTTGTAGATACTTTCCACAAGACAGTTCGATTAGTCACTCAGTCTACAGACCAACCCATCCTCAAACTCTTAAGTCACTAGCAGGCAAAAAAAAAAAAAGGCACTTAAAACTGACACATGGTTCTGTGTGGGGCCCTCAGGACTCCTCCCCTAGATTCTGATTAATTTCAGAACCTAGAGACCACTCTTACAGGGGTGTCGGGGACAGCGGGGTATGGGGAGCAGCAACCTTCCAAATGGACAATTTGGTCAAATGCCAGAAGGTCCAGCTGAAGCCTTCAGAACTCCTGGCAGAGCCCCAGGCCAACATACCCGGGGTCCCTCGGCCCCACACTTGGTACTTTGCCCAGTTCCCTACTCTGCTCTCTGAATTCACCTGTCCCCAGCCCCCGCCACCATAGCCCAGTTCTCAGTGCACTAAGCTAATAAACTAATCTGAAGTCCTGTTAGGAAGGCACACCAGCTGGCTCCCTGCCTGGTATAGGCACGCTCAGGAGAGCCACGGGTCCCACTCCTTAACTTGCCAATCACCATACTGCCATCATTTACTCACTCAACAAACACTGCTGGAGAGGCTTCTCCCCACCAGGCCCTGGGCAGCACTTCCAGAGTGCGGTCAGGCAAACCAGTCTCTGTCCTCGAGGAGTTCTGCTCAGTGAGAGAGGCCGACAGACAAGCGGACAGTTCACAGGAGCTCAGGGGAAGAGTGGGGCTGGTGAGCTCTGTGACTTGAAGCCAGGAAAGAGCTGAGTCCACAAAAGGAATGGAGGAAGTGGGGAGGGGAGGGAAGGGAGGGAGGAAGGAGAGAGGGAGGGAGGGAGGAAGGGAGGGAGGAAAAAGGAAGGGAGGAAAGAAG